>OZ007599.1:95974058-96304058 GCA_963931845.1 Maratus michaelseni | reverse complement strand
TAAGAGTACAAAATGCTTCGTATGTCTTTATTTGTAAATCTCTGTAGCTTTCAAATTTTCCAAAGACATTTTGGACACACACTTTACTCATTCGATAAGATAAATTAAACATTTCAGTTATTAGATGTTTTATTAACGTTTTAATAGGTTTCAAAATTTTTGAAAAAACTGCATTATGGATATTTTATTCTTTTGGTTTATTGCAGACTTTTTTTTTAGCAGCAGTGTTCAAATAGTGTCAGGAGGAAGTATTGTTGCAATTTGAAACATGATACTTGGGGTAACATAGCTATTGTTCTTTTTAAGATAAAAGCATTTCGTTCTCGAAAAGTTAGGATAAGTCAATTCAATTGTAAAATAAAATTTTAAGGGAAAAAACATAAAGAGGATTAGAAGGAGATTGCGGCTGCGGCTTCTTTAGAGATAATTTTAAGATTTTTAAGAGTACAAAATGATTCGTATGTCTTTATTTGTAAATCTCCTTAGCCTTCAAATTTTCTAAAGAAATTTTGGACTCACTCTTTATTTATTCGATAAGATAAATTAAACATTTAAATTATTAGATGTATTATTAAGGTTTTAATAGGTTTCAAATGTTTTTAAACTGCATTATAGATATATATATATATATTTTTTGTGTATTGAAGACTTTTGTATTGTTGCAATTTGAAATATGATACTTAGGGTAACATAGCTATTGTTCTTTTTAAGATAAAAGCATTGCGTTTCCAAAAAGTTAGGATAAGTCAATTCAATTGTAAAAGAAAATTTTAGGGGAAAAAACATAAAGAGGATTAGAAAGAGATTGCAGCTGCGGCTTCTTTAGAGATAATTTTAAGATTTTTAAGAGTGGAAAATGCTTCGTATGTTTTTATTTGTAAATCTTCTTAGCTTTTAAATTTTCTAAAGAAATTTTGGATTCACTCTTTACTCATTTGATAAGACAAATTAAACATTTCAGTTATTAGATTTTTATTAACGTTTCAATAGGTTTCAAAATTTTTGCTTGAAATACGCAATCTTTGGAAAAATTGAGAAAAAATAAAGATTTTTAACAAATAAATATGTATATTTTTTAGATTTATTATTAATATTGCTATGCATTACAATTAAGATAATAACAAAATTCAATCTTTTAAAAAGTGTTAACGTTTCATAATAAACATATTTGTAGAGTCAATTTTGTTATGTCTTGTAAAAAATTGCTTTACAGATATTTTACTGTTATGGCTTATTAAAGATTTTTTTTGCTTTTTTGCTTTAGCTGCTTTTAGAGTTAGTGTTAAGAGTAAGTATTGTTGCAATTTGAAATATGATAATTAGAGATAAAAAGGCTATTGTCCTACTTAACATATAAACATTGCTTTTGCGAAACGTTATGATAAATCAAATTCAATTGTAAAAGAAATTTTTAGTGAAAAAAAAAAAAAATTAGAACAAGATAGAGGCTGCGATTTCTTTAGTGATAATTTTACTTGCAATCGTTTTGAAAATCGAAATTTTTTTGACGGATTTACACGTTTCAGACATTGGAGATTCCGAAAAACATATTTTTAGGAAAAAAAAAAAATTGCCGTCCGCCTGTCTGCCTGTGTGTGTGCCCGTGTGTGTGTCTGTAAACGCTCTATCTCCCGAACAAATTGAGATAGAGACTTGAAATTTGGTATGTACTTAGTATGTAATAATGGAAAGAACCTTATTGAATTTCAGTAACCTCGATTATCCGGAACTATTTTTTCCGACTCTTGAAATATTCGTTCTGATAAAAGGAATATAAAATTTTTCGAAATTGTTTATTTTAAGGAGTGAATTTAAAAGACAATAGAAAAACATAAAATTTGCATAAAGAATGAAGTCGATCGGATTATTAATTGCTGCGATATTTGTAATCGTATTTTCAACACTCTTTGATTTTTCATTACCCTTTATTTCTTCCAAATTTCATTTCAAAAATAGATTTTAATTGGAAATGAGACGCTTAATCCGACGCATTAAACCATTAGTTAATATG
Source organism: Maratus michaelseni (assembly GCA_963931845.1). Classification (NCBI taxonomy): domain Eukaryota; kingdom Metazoa; phylum Arthropoda; class Arachnida; order Araneae; family Salticidae; genus Maratus; species Maratus michaelseni. The sequence continues at coordinate 96,302,047 of OZ007599.1, read as the reverse complement.
ATTGACATTTTTGGAGTTATACAGATGTTTCTTTTACGCAATTCCGTAATAGAGCACCGCCCTCTGAATACTAGGCCTGAGTGCTGACAACAATGGTGGCTGTCGCAGGCCGATTTTTTTTTGAGCGTTTGAACGGTCCCTCGAAATTCCACACCAATAATTTCTAAAAGTTTTCTTCGCCTTGTTTTTCGGAGATGAAATAAGTCAAAGATAACTTTTAGATATTATTGGTGTTGAAGTTCGAGGGACTGTACAACCGATTCCGAATGCGGCAGCAGCCATTTTTTTCAGCGCGCAGGCCTATTATTCAGGGGGCGGTGAATAGAGCATGTAAAGTTTTTGACGTCATCCAGCCCTGATTTTATTCGAATTGCAGTGCATTTAATAAATAGTTTACACATGTTTTATTTTCATATTTTATATTTTGCATATCCATAATGGGTAAGTATTATGGTGATCCCCCAACGACTAGTTCTATAAAGACATATTAGACTTACCCACAGCTCATTCGGCAAAAGAAATTAATTATTTCGATTTTAAAGTAAAATAGTTACATTGTTTAATTCTACTTGTTTTCGAATTAAATAATACCAAAGGAAAAATTAGGAGGTCATTATCGTTTCACAACAGATCTATCTGTAGTGTTCATTTTGTTGTGTCTTGCAAATACAGCTTAAAAAATATTTTATTCTTTCTGTTTATTGAAGGTATTTTTTTTTCCTTCAGCGCAAAAGTTCATATATTGTAAGAGTCATGTATTGTTGCAATTTGAAATATGGTACTGACGAATAAAACAGCTATTGTTGTTTGTAAGACAAAAGCATTGCTTTTGCGAACATTTAAGATAAGCCAATTCATTTGTAAACGAGCATTTTGAGGAGAAAATTGAACAAAAAAGAGGATAAATGAAGACTGCGTCTGTGGCTTCTTCAGTGATAATTTTAAGATATTTAAGCATGCAAAAGGTGCTCTTTTTACTTTACAAACTTGTTATGATTTCTAAAGAAATTTTTGATTTACACTTTACTTTACAAGGCAAATTACGCATTTCTATTATCAAATGTTTTAAAGTGTAACTGTATTAAAGACCAACATTTTATTGTATTATTCCTCTGTTGATAAATGAAAAAAAAATAATTAAGAAGTCATTAAATTTTTATAATAAAAATATCTTTAGAGTCAATTTTGTTATCTGTTAATTGTGTACACCAGATTCGTCCGGGATAGCTCAGTTGGCAGAACATTGACAGATTAAGCCAAAAGGTCCCTGGTTGGAATCCTCGCCTGTACTCAATTGGAAAATTACAACACATCTACTTATAATAAAATCCGAAGGCAAGAAAGTGTCTGTAACCATTCCAGGCGGGACCATTCGGGTCTGCGAATCAACCGTAGTTAAACGCCATATTAGGCTTAATGAAAAACCTATGCTAACATATGACAGCTAAATGATAATATCTTCTACTTGAAATCATGTCTGTTCAGCATATTTTTCCTATAAAACATGTATATCGTATCATATTATAATGTTTTAAATTCTTAATTAAAAATACAGATTAAACATTGGAAACCCAGATATAAACAAACGAACACTGCTGCGAACAATATTGTTTGTGCGCCATCTACCGGCTTTAAAATGTACTTTTCTACAATACATACCTTTCAATAATAAAATCTTCATGCTGTTTGTTTGTATGAAGTCTTATGAAAATGGAACTCAGATAAACAATCCGTCATTTTTGACGGGGGTTACATACTAGTATAATATAATTACCTACGAAAATATACAAAAACCTCTCCGATTTACTCAGGATACCAAAAAGCGGCCTTTATGTTTAGAATTCTCAGAAACCAATCTATTTTCGAGATTTAAAGAAGCATTTATAAAAATAAAGTTTCTTTTGCTGCCACTGATATTTGAAAACGTTTCCGAGTTGTGTGTATCGTGTATTAATCAGTTTTCTCAACCTGGAATATAGGTTTTCAGGATGCTATTACTTCTCAAGCAAATATCATGTTCAACAAACATGTTTTACAGACAAACATGATAAATTAACAGCATTAATATTAACATTAACATTAATATTATTTTATTACTCTTGCATGTATAAGTTCAATTACGCAACTAAAAATGTCTGTGTAAGTATTTATAGCATCCTAAAAATCGATACTGCGATTTGAGAAAATTGATTAATACACTCTAAAAAATACTCAAAAACGTTTCCGAAAATCAGTGGCAGCAAATGAAACCGTTTTGATAAATGCTTCCTTAAATCTAAATAAAATATTTTGGTTTCTGAGACTTCCAAAGACAAAGAACCCTTTTCGGAATCAAGGGTAAATCGGAAGAGGTTATTGTATATTTTCGTGAGTGGTTATGTTATGTTTTTGTAGCTCAACCCTCTGTTGTCCACGGTATCAAATATAATACTAAATCTTTTCAATGCTTTTTTGCAAAATAGTAATAATAATAATAAAGTAAAATGTGCCTAGTTAAACTGATGGCATTGAGCTCACAGGCTATCCACACTAATTGTATGTTATACTCTTATTTCAAAGAATAATGCCATTCGAAAAATAAAGAAATTGACAATAAACCTGTATACCAAATTTGAAGCAAATCGGATAATTCTGCATGAATAAGGGAGGATTAGCCCCCCCGTTCTCCTCTTTATACTTACATAATGAAACCCCAAAACTAATCAGGGAAGCGTCTTATCACAATAAACCTATATACAAAATTTGAAGCAAATCCGATAATTCTGCATGAAAAACCCATTTATCTAAATTAAGGAGAGGGAGTAGCGCCCTTTCCTCCTGTATACTTAACCAATGAATCTCGAAAACTAATCAAGGAAGCGCCTTATCAGAATGAACCTGTATACAAAATTTGAAGCAAATCGGATATTTCTATCAAGAGTTATCTCGTTACGTACATACATACGCACATACATACATACAGAACCGGCGGGCCGATACATTAGCTCTCAGGCTTTGATAGCCTGAGAGCTAATAATGACTTTTTTAAAGTCTCATGTCATCCTCTTTTAGATATTCGTCAGCATTATTTTACATCCCACACACTGTATAACTCTATTTGTCCATGCGCTAGAGAAGAAATGAATAACAATGGCTGACAAATTTAACGATCCACAATTTTGGAAGAGAAGTTTCCTTGTATTTATACAAATATTTTTGTTTATTTTCTATATTATGGAACATTTCATATTCTTTAAACTTGATCCTAACATGACAGAATAAAAATGTTCCAAAGAAATCATCAATTTATATCGAAATTCTAATTTCATAAACATGGTAGCAAATTTGCTACACCTGGGTTTTAGAGCAGTAAAAATAACGAACACTGTAAAAAATTTGCAGCAAACTGTCCAGTCATTTGGCCGTTCTTATTGAAAATTGTTACATAACCGTAATTAATCTCCATTCTGACCACAATATGGGCAATTATATGATCATAATAGAGTTAAATTACAGCTATGTAACCATTTTCTATAAAAACTGTCAAATGACTGGACAGTTTGTTGCAAAGTTATAACAGTGAAAGGTAGCAGAAATGCTACTAATTCTGTTATGATAATTTTGATTAGTTTTCATAGCGTGTTATTGATTGTTTTATGCATTTAAGTCATTCCAATGAGCTTTAGTTATTTTTTTAATTTTTATTCTAATTATACTTTCGATGTATACAATTTTTTTAGCCATTCACATCTGTGGCTACTTCAGCCTACTTAGCTCTCTACTAATCACATGAAATTGTTAAAAAATGCAGAGGATGCTAATCATTTTCATGAATGAGTTGGACAGTGATTTATCTGAACTTTCAGAACTCCAATCTCATTAGGAATATTTAACTCTGAAAGAAACATTTGTTAGTAGCGACTCAGATAGCGATGCTACAATTGAAATGAAGTGACTGAAGATGCGAAGAGTTCAAAATAACATAATTATATATATATATAGGGGAAAAAGTATTATATATTATGTCTCATTTGCATTGAGGGATTGGCGATGGTGGGAATTGAACCAGGGATCTCATGAACAGTAGGCGAGAACTTTAGCGTCAAGCAAAAGACCAAGCTAGTTACTCTGAGCTAGTAACTCGCTTTAAACTGTTCATGTAAAGATGAGATCGCTATAGCATAATAAATGTATTTTTAGTGACGAAAATAAATTCAATCTCGACGGACCGGATGGTTTCGCATATTACTGGTGAGATTTAAGAAAGGAACAGAGGAACTTTTCGAAAAGAAACTTTGCAGGAGGTAGTTTAATGGTATGGATAGCATTCATTGCTTCAGCTGGCCTTCACAAAATCAAAAATGGATAGTATTGATAGTATTGAGTAGCAACAGATATTGTAAGACCACCTTATCCACCTGATCTCGTAAGTGTTTTTTTCTCTCTTGTGTTCAATTCTTCTCAATAATAGAATCTGACAATATTTGTAGAATTAAATGTTGATTTATAAAATTATCTTAGCATAAAAAAAAATCTTATCAATAAAGTTTTCGTATCAGAAAGTTGCGTACAATAAGATCTTGTTATTAATTATTTATGTTTGATAATTTAAATACCAGATAGTTTTGTATATCCATAGGATGGGGGAGAGGAGACATAATGATTACTTTCAACAAACAAAAATCTTTAAACAGATGCAGGCAATACAACTAAAATAGTTGGAAATCAAAAAAATATATATTCATGTTTTAAATTAGTAGCTATTTTCAAATACAAACAAAGGGATATACAAAGTCCTGTAAGAAAATACTGAATAATAAATTAAATTAATTAAAGGTTAGCTAAACAAATAAAATCTACCTTTGTTATAATTTTTTGAAAAATATTTTTCTCTAGGCAAATGACTCAAATTTTTGTCGGTGATATACATGATCAAAAAATGAAATTTGTATCTTACATATGTATGACATAATTAATTGTATAATAATGATATTTAAACAGTGATATAAGTAAACAAAAAGATAATACTTAGGGGCCAAAGTCTTTAAAGTATGTCTCAGGTTAAAATAAGAAGAACGATACATGGAGAGGGGGGGGGGGGTAGAAAAAATATATATCAACAACAAACTTTAAATGTCTTACAGCTATGCTCTTAATAATGCTGTAAAATTAACAGCAAAAAATGTTGTAAAACTAAAAAGTTTTCTGTAAAATTAAATAACAAGACTGCTGTAAAATTAACAGCAAAAAATGCTGTAAAATTTACAAATGTTCTGTTTACCCATGGAAAACAAAAGTGCTGTAAATTTACAGCAAAATGTGTTGGCACCCATATTGCCAGCATTTTTAGCAGTAAAAGAAATGTGTTTTTTTTTTTACAGTGCGGACGTCCTTGTAATTATTAGTTTCCTTTTGTAACCACAAAAATAAGCATTAATCTCTTTTTTATGCTAGGTATGTATACTTTTGCATTGGCAAAAAACCACATTTTCTGTTTTTCCCTATGCTATTAATTAAATATGCATCTTTTCCTTTTTGTATTGTTTCAATTACCACTTACATTCATCTAATGTCTCTTTTCACAAAAGTCAACATTTTCAGAATTGTTAAATTCTACGGGATATGTATATTTTTCCATTGCAGTGTACAGGACAATTCGTAAAAAAGAAACGAATAAAGTTTTGGTAACTTTTGAATTTAGTAATTTGTATTCGTTATCTCATTAGTCTGTAATAGCAGTTTTTTGTGAAAATATTAATTTTTTTTAAAGTTTTGGTAAGTATGGTTTACCATAATTTCCGGGGTATAAACTGCTAAATAAGAATAAAATAAGTCTCTTTCAAACGAAAACTTTTATTTATTAAATAAAATAAAATAAGTACCAAGCAGAAATATGTTAAATTTTATAATTTAAATTTTCTAGTCGGAAACAAATTTATTTGAGCCACGGCTTATATGCCGGAAATTACGGTAGTTACAAGTATGCAAGAAAAAACATGGAGCAATGAATCAGAAATGTCACACTCTGGATTCTCTCTACATCTGGTATTACATCATGCAACAATAAACATCTTCGATCGCGAAATACATGATATTTGCTCGAATAGTTTGAAATAGTTTGCATATTTTTGTGTCTGCTCTTGTAACAAATATTCTGTAACATGTCTCGAAGACTTATTATGTCGTCTACAGTTCAAATGTTATTTTTAGCTAACTATTACAGCAATGATTTTTGAAGTTCCATACTCGAGATTTTATCTGTCGCATAGTTGTTTCAAAACATAATACTTGAACATTTACATGACGGAAGAAAGTACTGTCAAAAGGTAATAAATTATTCCATTTTTCATGTATTTTTGAGTACTGTTTAAACTATGTAAAATTTAAAATATGTATACATCGCTAAGCCTTCGATAATTCTCATGTATTCTACACTAATTAACTGTACAACTAAGATTAGTTTCTTTAAAAATATTTGTTACATTAACACGTTAATTGCTGAATACATTGGCATTTATGTCTTTTTCCTTTGAGGAATCTAGATTTTAGAAGTACTATGATAAAATATATGTCTATAAGCAAGGAATTTTTATTAAAATAAATTGTTAAGGAAATTAATGGAATCTTGTTTCTCGGGTACCTGGTTACACGTAAAAAAATATAAAGCAAAATATTTTTGAACAGCAGTTCCCGAACTTTATTGTTAAGTGACCTTATAGATTGAAACATTTTTTTGACTCACCTAATAGATAGGTATATGGAGGTTTTTGTATAATCAATCATACAAAAAAAGAGACCTTTCATAAAATTCTTTTATACACGGAAACAATATATACGCATCACGAATATAAAAAAAGCATATACACGAAATCAGCTATAGTGCTATAGGTATTTCAAATGTGACTAACCATATTAACACATTGACTGTCATCACACATGAGTACGTGTGCCATCAATATTTTAATTGAAGACATTTTATTGCTATGAAACGGGACTTTAAATATTTTTTTCCCATTTATTTAAACAAGATAAAAAAATCCTGCGTCAAACAGAGATTACGAAACACTTTCCAACACGTCTGACATTCTTTAAACTTCAACAAACTTAAAAAAAAACTGCAAAAAAAACCTTCAAAAAAAATTCGACAAACTTTAAACTGCATTTCAACAAAGCTTCACCGTTTAATAAAGTGAAAGGTGATCTTTTTGGAAAACGCATAACACATTTGAAAACTCAATTTCAAGAATTACCATAGTCCGAAAACTATCAGAATTCTTTTGTGCAGCCTTAATTTGTATATATATTACATAGTATGCTCAAATTTAGTTCAGTTACTTAAGAGTTCTGAGTCAGTTACTTAAGAGTTAGAGTCTGTCCCCACTCAGCAAATTCCATCAATAAACGGAAATGTATTAGAGATCTTTTGTAGAAAATCTGGTTACACGTAGAGATATATAAAGCAAAATACTCTTGATCCGCGATTCCCGAACTTTATTGTTAAGCTACCTTATTGATTGAAACAATTTTTAGACTCACCTAATAAGTAGGTATATTGAGGTTTTTGTATAGTCTCTCATGCAAAAAAGCGACCTTTCATAAAAGCTCTCCTTTTAAACACGAAAACAATATACTAGCATCACGAATATAAAGAAAGCATCATATGCACGATATCAGCTATTAGTGCTATTAGGTATTTCAAATGTGAATAACCATATTAACACATTGACTGCCACGGCAGATGAATACGTGTGCCATGAATATTTTCATTGAAACATTTTGTTGCTATGAAACGGGACTTTTGATAATTTATTACCATATATTTAAACAAATTGAAAAAAATCATGCATCAAGCATAGATTATAAATCAGTTTCCAACACGTCTAGAATACTTTAACTAAACTTCACCGTTTAATAAAGTGAAAAGTGATGTTTTTGGAAAACACATTACACTTGAAAACTCAATTTCAAGAATTACCATCAGTAGTCCGAAAAATATCCGAATTATTTTATGCAGTCTTGTATATGATCTATTTATTTGTAAATATACTATATAGTATGCTAAACTTTAGTTCAGTTACTTCTGTCTGTCCCCTCTCAGCAATTTCCGTCAATAAACGGAAATGTACTAGAGATATTTTGTGCTGTTCTGCATATATCTATAGAATTTATACACACCAAGTAATAGGCAAAAAATTATTTTAATTTAAAAACACGTACCACAACTTAAAACGCGCTTACAGTAATTAATGTTCTTGCAAATTGTGTTGCTATTGTTGTTGCAATTATTGTTCTATGCACGCTATATTCTATGGCAAGCCTCTTGTAGTACATCTCAGTGATATATATTAATTTAAATATGCTTGAAATAATGTAACATCATTAAAATTCACCACAAACGATTTTTCCCTAAAAACCGTAATGTGACGGAATTCTTTTGAGTTTCCCTGTAAATGAACTATAAAGCTATGCACTTCATTTTCAATACCGAACATGCCATAATAAACATCATTAATATATATCAATTGCATGACAATGCGAGTATATTTACGCGAGTTTAAGCAGGGACAGACAGACAGATGGCAAACAAACAGTCAGACAGACCGAATTCCTAAACATTTCTCAACTATGTTGGAAAGTGTTAAAAAAGAACCCCGTGGACCCTCGTACAGGTTTAGTGATTTCAGTTTGATGTTGAACGTGTAAAAATAACTAACATTTGATATTTTTGAATTAACCTTTTTCACTACGAAACTGCCCTAGACACCCAGTCAAGTAAACTACTGCCAAACCGCCCGGGCGCTTGATTAACAGATGCTCCATTTTCTTCCTCTCGGGAATTTCCAACTATTGTCACAGAGTAGGGGATTATTAAAATCAATGGGTGGGGAGCCTTTTATACTAGTGATCTCTGAGAAGTTCCACTTTCGAAGATGGCTGCCTTTTTATTGTGCTACTGACAAGTAGACAGTCAGAAGCAAACGGAAGTAAAAAATATTGCAGCAAAATTTCACCGTCCGGGCGTTATCCGTATTTCGAACGCTATTATGTTTTTAGACTTTAGTATTCAAAGGTATGTACAAAATTAACACTTAACTTAAAATTAAATATGTACAAAATTAACACTTAGTATCAAATTTACAAACATTGCCATGATCGAGAATTGCGAATCAATTCGAAAAACACTGAAAACCACATTGTCAACGTTTGCCAAATAAGCCACTTCGTTACAGTCTGCGGCAGTCAACATGTTAATAACGATGTGATATAAATATGAAAATCCCTTTTATTTTACTACTAGCTGTTTAACCCGTTCTACGCACGGGAGTTCATGAATTTAATTCTAAAACCAAAATTTAATTTAAAAATCAGTACAACCAAACTAATGTTTATGAATATAAAAATATGTTATGTCTATTAAAAATCAGCATTTACACAACCAAAAATCCGCAGTAAAAAGTAGTAATACGTAAAAAATTCACATCAAATAGAAATAATAATAATCGAACATGAAACGAAATTTAGCATAAAAACGCAATGACAACAAACAATTTTAAAATATCTAAATAAGAACTCCCCTGTTAAAGTGTTGATTTGTTCAATAACTATTCGATTTAGAAAAATACTTTTCTACTACTGTACATTTTTTTAAATGAAATGTAATGTATCATGTTGCAGACAATAAAACGATATCTTTGGAATAAGGGAATAAATAGAAAAAGTTTTGTTGATGTGTGTGATAAAATGTTTTTCTTTATTTTTTTAAAAAGGTAATAATTAAGCGCAATTAAATAATTACCCCCGAGGAGGCGCGCAGTCAACTGCTCAACAACAAATCACTAACTTTGACTGTTGGCATACATCAACTGAATACTGGCTGTGTACTTTTATTAGGAACATAAATTTAATTTTTACGAAAACTGTTATTCTAAAATAGCGGTATTATCTATATGAAACAGCGATTAAACGTTACGGGTGAAGCTAAAAATGTTAAATTTGTTAAATGTAATTAGTTCTGTTGAAATCGGAGCAGTAGATTTGGATTTATTAATAAGGATGGTCAATTCATGAAAAAGTTGCCACCAGGTGGCGCGCAGTCAAGTAAAATAAATGTGATATTTAACAAAAAGTTATTTACCCACATCCCTCCTTATCCCCGCAAATTTAACAATGGATTTATTAATAAGGAAGGACAATTAGTGAAAAAGCCGCCGCCAGGTGGCACGCGGTCAAGTAAAATAAATGTGATATTTAATAAAAGGTTGTTTACCCCCGCCCCTCCCCATCCCCACAAATTTAACAAATAATCTGCTAAATAAAGTTTTCTGTATTAATAATCTCTATCATAATGTATGTCATGTAAAAACAAAAAAAAAAACAAAAAAAAACCTTAAACCCAGCTAATTATCATTCATTTAGTCGATAAAATCCTTTAAAATTAAGTTTTTTGCATTTGGCAACGGTTAATAATTAAGTTGATTGTTTACGTGTCATATAATCTCTGACCGATTGAATTAAAACAATCGACTGGCAATTGCAATCATCCGTACCTTGTTTTATTTAATGACTTCCGTGGAGATTTTATACAACCAACCAACCGAAGATAGAAAAGCGTATTTTTGATGAGATTTGTGGATGGATTTTAATTAATATTTAATCTACAAAAATCTATTTAAAATTTTCGAATTTTTTGCCCCAATCGTTCATGGGCCCCCTACCAGCTACCCGTGTGCAAAATTTCGTAGCCCTGCGCCCTACGGTTTTCGAGTTTTTGAGGTTACATAGATAGATACGCGAACGGTTTTTAATAGTATAGATGCAAGGAAAAAATGTTTTTTAATTTATTTTAAAATACACTTAAAGGTCAATGCAATTAATAATACTGTGTTGCACGATTGAGAGAGTCTATATCAAGGTTAATTTGAAGCAAATTATTTCTAGAGTCAAGTCGCTCTTTACACAATAATAATAATAATAAAAGTTCCAAGCCGGGAATCGAATCCGGGACATATATAACACCGACATATATAAGAGTGAGAGATGCCGAGTTGGGATATCGTTCCTTGTAGCTCAGTGGTAGAGCCTCAGAGCGCTATTCTGAGATCCCGGGTTCGATTCCCGGCTTGGGACTTTTTTCACTCTGTGGAATTTACGCTCAGTTTAGCAATGAAAAAAATCCACTTGTTTGTTACTTATAACATGATCGCAGTAACATAAAGATACGGACGGCGTAATCGATGCACCAATGCCTTTTAAAGTCAAAATATCAACTTTTGAGGCTAAAGAAGAATAACGTCTTATGTTTAGTAATTGTATAAAAGTTATGATATCATATTTGTAAAAGAATATTTAATTAATAAAGAAAACTAGTCGTTATGGGCCACCGTAATAATTATCCATCATGGATATGCATAGTATAAAATATGAAAATAAAACATGTGTAAACTATTTATAAAATGTATTGCCATTCGACTAAAATCCTGGCTTGATGACGTCATAAACTTTAAATGCTCTGTTACTGAATTGCGTAAAAGAAACATCCTTATAACTCCAATCCTGATAATCGTATTAACTAACGGTTTACCGCGTCGGATTAAGCGTCTCATTTCCAATTAAAATATATCTTTGAATTGAAATTTGAATGAAATACAGGGTCACGAAAAAACGAAGAGTGTGGAAATATGATTACAAATATCTCGTCAACTAATTATCCGATAGACATCATTCCTTATGAAAAATTGGTTTTTTTTATTGTCTTTTATAGTCACTCCTTAAAATAAACAATTTCGAAAAAATTTATATACTTTTTATCAGAACGATTATTTCGCGAGTCCGAAAAAAATAGTTCCGGATAATCAAGGTTACTGAAATTCAATAAGCTTCTTTTCATTATTACATACTAAGTACACACCAAATTCCAAGTCTCTATCTCAATTTGTTCGGGAGATAGAGCGTTTACAGTCACACACGCAGACAGACGGACGGCATTTTTTTCCCCAAAAATATGTTTTTAGGAATCTCCAGTGTCTGAAATGTGCAAATCCGTCAAAAATTTTGTTTCGATTTTAAAAACGATTACAAGACTTACTCTATACTACGTAAGATGGGTAAGTAATAGAATAAATTGCACAAATACCCGGGCGGCGTATTCCGTATGGCAGTGGTAACTTACCAATAAAAAAAGATGAAAGAGAGCAGGAAAAATTGCGAATTTCATCTTTAAACATTGGTTCAACATTGAAGAGTTTAAAAACAGGGTACATGAAGCTCAAATGTTAATCACATAATTATTTTGGAATTCACGACTATTTTTTCACTGAGTGGTGCACTATTCTTTAAAGTTTAAATTGGTACATGTATTTATTACCTGGACATTAATGCTCTTTAAAAGTGTAAAATATTTTTGAAATTATATTTAATAATTATATTATTAAATTATTTTAATGTTGTGAAAGTGTACTTATAACAGGCAATAAATAAAAAAAATTAATATTTTTGTGCTTTGTGCACGTGGCTTCAACTCATCCATTCCTTTATAATCTGAGTACAACCGGGTGACTCAAAATAGAGATTATTGCGATTAACTCTTAAACCGCTGATAACAGAAAAATAATCCCAATTACAAAATGTATTCAAAACAAGTACAGATTTTAGGTATGGCATTTGCTTTACAAGGAACTGTATAAATATTAAAATACTAAATATAATTTTTTACCGCCCCATTTTTCCTCTAACATATTTCGAAAAATGTTGCTCTCAGTCTAAGAAGGAAATTTAAGAAAATTATTGTACGACCAGATAGAGTTATATGATACTTTGAACTTTATGGAATTTCAGTATTTTCTGGCACTAAAGATAGAAGGATGTGTTTTTAGTGACGGAAAAAAGGAAAATTGATAGATTTCAAAGTATCAAAACTGGGGTTGAACATTTATCGCGGAAAATATAGCAAAATAAATAAATAAATAAATAAATAAAACCGCTACTTTCAAACTTCTTCGTGGTAGATTTTTCATTTCGTTGCAAATGTTGTAAAACTGTATCACAATTTTTTTGTTTGGAAAAAACAGTGTTAAAAAAATTTAGTGCTAATTTTTCTTCGACAACCGTTTAACCCTAATCATAACTTTAATTTTTTCTTCTCTAAAAAAATGGGACTTTTCAATATCCTTCGTAGTCGCAGTTCTAAATATAAGTTCTATACAGTCTTTTATAAAGTAAATACCATGTCTAAAAGAAAATGTCTAGAATTCCATATCTATAATCTATTTTGTATTTAAAAATATTTTTCTATGTTATCAGCAGTTTAAAAGATAGTCGCCATAGCCTCTATTTTGAATCACCTGGTATATTTGTATTTCATCACTGTTTTGGAATCGATGTAATTTTGAAAGCATACACTCTGACTACGTTCGAGTGTTTATGGCAGTCAGTTAAATTTCGATGGATCTGAGGTTCTGCAAATACTCAGCCGGCCTAATAGTGAACGAAATTAGTGTATGGTCCTAGCTTAACTAATTTGGAAAGGGCGTTAGCGAATTGGAAATCCACTAAGATGCTCTACGCTTAACTGTTCCCGATCGTAACATCCGATGACAATTCAGTGCAACTACTATATGATTTGGACGCATAGAATACACCAGCTTCTCTCGGTAGGTCTATCAAGATAACTCCCTTAGAGATCCAAGCAATCGAATGTCTATAGGCATCACTAATTATTAGAGTATATGATTGGCTAGAACGAAGTTAGATAACATAATGATATCCAATTAAATGAAATATAATACAGTTTAAAATTGATTAAACTTGGAGTATATGAAATTCGGGCTATGTATGTTCCGGTTAAAGGCTTAAAAGCGTTTGCTCCAATTAAATAAAATATAAGTACCACAAAAACAACTATTAATACATTCTAACGCAATTTAAGGTGCCTACGTTCGGAGCCGTTTTCTAAAAAAATTACAATGTTGAATACATACTCATATTTTTAGTTCAATTGTAGTACAGAATGATGAAAAAATATAAAATCTTACCAATATCTTCATAACATTTAAAAAAAATTAAGGTTTTTTGCCATTTTTTTCAGAAAAATTTGATGTTTGCGTCAGACAGCGTACACTCAATTCAACTTAATATATTTCAATTCCCTTTGTACTACATACTACTATTACACTTACCTGTGCACTGAACTAGGAGTTTTACAATATCTTCCTAATTAACTGGAATATTTCAAAATATGTCCAAAAATGCATATATATATATTTTTAATTACCATCTTTTTATATTCGAGTATCTATAAAATAATTACAGTATCAAATAGAGATTAGATTCTTGTTCAGAACATAGTGAGTAATATGGAAAGCATTCTGACAAAATTTCAATGAAATATTTTCAAAACATTTTATGTAATGAAGTTTATCAAATGTGGAAATAACGGAAAAATTGATTTTTCAGAAATCGCATTTAACGATTTCTTTTAATTTAGAATTAATTTTAGTTAAATTAATCTAGAAGTGTCAATTAAAGTTTATTAGTGTTTCCATGTAAAAAAGTAAGAAAGTCATGAATATAAACATTGTTTACATTTCTCCTGGCCTTACCACGCCCACTTCCGGTATTTCACTCATTACTTCCTGTTTATTAAATAGGCCCTAACTCCTCTTCTACTAATCCTAGGAATAAAATTAAAACAGAGTTGGAATCGTAAAAGATTGCTCTTTCAAATAAATCAATAAAACAAAAATTCGAAAAATTTCTCCTAAACGGCCATTTTAATGTAGGCAGATACTTTAAATTACTATTAGGGCTAATTATTTTAATCACTAAGTGTTTAAAGAACGTAGACGATTTTTCTCTCAATAGAATTTCTGTTTCAAAATTTTACAATATAACTGTGCCGTTAAACAAAATACATTGTGGTTTTTCATTGTAGCTTTGTATTTAATTGCTATATTTTGGGTTGGTTATTACGATCAATTATTATTAAAATGATGTTCATCCGTGTTACGGATTAAGATTTACCTCAGCAATTACCATATTAGAGATAGATTTAAAATAATCTCAGATTGAAGCTTGCATAGTATTTTTTTTTTCGGATAGATGTTTTCTTAATTGTGATATAACTCACTCTTTCGGAGCTTTAATAAAATTGCAAATGAAGTCATAGATTAATAGCTCATAAATAATCTATTTTGAAATACTGTGCTTCTGACAACTGCTGTGCTTCTGTGCTAACTCTCTCACTCTTGAATAATTTTATTTTATTTATTTATTTATTATTTTTTATTTTTGCGCGAATCAGTTTTGAATTGACATAATTAAAAGGCTAATCAAAATTGCGTAACAAAATATCGCTACAATAATGGCTCAAAAAAGTCCACTTTTGAGTTAATACCATATGCAGGCTGGCAATGTTTGAATTTATATTCATGCAGAGAAACATTTACATTACCAAATCCTGCAACTAGATAACAGAAACAACTCAAAGTGCCCCTTTGTTATTCCCAGCTAACCTCCTGCATCCTAGTTGACCAAAATGAATTCAAACTATTTTTGCAATACTCCTAAAGTGTATATTTCCAATATTGGACAAAAATCAACTCGCATTTAACGAAAATTGCGCATTTTTTGCGAATTTTTCGCAAATATTGGACAAAAATCCCTTCCAATTTCAAAAGATAAGCTACTCAAGCATTCAAAGTTTTCATTTTTCGTTTTTTTTTGTTTTGTTTTTCCTCATACTGAAAAGTTTGGATTTTTCACCTGTGACGTTACTGTAGCCGACGTGCAATATCATTCCATTAAATTGCTCAGAATTCTGCACTACAGGGGGTTCACTGTATTGCATACACATACATGGCAACTTCCGGTTTTTAAATAAAAAAAGAAAACATATTTGCAAACAGAATTTTTTTTAATGAATGAAAGTAGGTAAATTTCAAATGACTACAACACATAAGCAAGACACATTTATTTAAATACGAGCAGGGAAGACCGAGCTATGCTCAGTTAAAATTAAAATAACCCACTAATCAAGTTTTCTCGAACACGTGATCATGCCGAATTGTCTTCTCGTGCCCGAAACCCGTAGGATATAAAATATAGTCAAAATAGTCTGAGTCGTTTTTTAGATAAAGTTAGCTTGATCCACAGTGACCCAAAAATGACCCACCAATCAGATTTTCTCGAGCATGTGAGCTAGCTCAATAATTTTCGCGTGTCCAAAAACCGTAGGATACAGTTCAAATCGTTTGAGCCGTTTTTAAGATAAAAATAGCTTGATTCATAATGACCCATTACCCAAAATGACCCACTAATCGAAATTTATCGAACATGTGACCTTGCCCAATAGTCTTCTCGTTCCCTAAAACTGTAGGATGCTAAATTTTATTCAAATCATCTGAGCCGTTTTTAAGATAAAAATAGCTTGACCCATGATTCAAATCATCTGAGCCGTTTTTAAGATAAAAATAGCTTGACCCATAATGACCCATGACCAAAATGACTGACTAATCAAATTTTCTCGAACACGTGATCTAGCCCAACAGTCTTCTCGTGCCCGAAAACCATAGCATGCAAAATTTAGTCTAAATTGTCTGAGCCGTTTTTTAGATAAAATTAGCTTGACCCACATTGACCCAAAAATGACCCACTAAGCAAATTTTCTCGGACATGTGATCTAGTACAATGATTTTTTCGTGCCCGAAACTCATAGGATACAAAATTTAATCCAAAATCGTTAGAGCCGTTTTCTAATTAAAATTAACTTGACACGCGTTGACCCCAAAATGACCCGCTAATCGAAAGTTCTCGAACATGTGACCCAGTCCAAGAGTCTCCTCGTGCCCGAAAATTGTGGGATACAAAATTTATTCAAACATTTTTGAACTGTTTTTTAGATACAATTAGCTTGACCCTGATCCATGGTGACCCCAAATGGCCCACTAATTGAATTTTCTCGGACATGTGACCTAGCCCAATGGTTTTCTGGTGCTCCAAAACGGTAGGATACAAAATTTCCTGAAAATCGTTAGAGCCATTTTTAAGATAAATTTGCATATATATATATATATATATATGTATATAATCACACAAACACACACAAAATTTGCTCGTATTAGAATATATAATATTTTTGGTTCAAGAACTTTTTCTGAATTAAACAGACGCCGGAGATTGGCAAGTATGCGTATGCAATACAGTGAAATATGAATGAGTATGAATACAGTTAGTGTGAACTTAGGAGGGAGGCCAATTTTTGTCCGCATTCAACGATGTAAACATCTGAATGGTGTTACATAATCCCTTTCGTTGAACACATTGAATTCCGTTTTTGACAGAAATGAAGTAAGTTACCAACTTAATGGTAAAATAAACCACTTGTAATTTAATTTAGTAATATTTTTAAAGAGCAAGATGGTGACAATTTGTTATTACAAAAGAGTAAATTACTGGTAACAAACAAAATACGAAAAGTACTTGCCGCATTTACATAATTTAACTTTAATTAAAGTAATCTGTCGCTTGTTTTTGCGTTACTTAAATTATCATTAATTAAACATTAACTGAACACAAAGGATGTAAACTATCATTTATTACACAGCGTAGAACCAACAGAGTGAAAAAATATCCAGACCGGGAATCGAACCCGGAACCCTTGGTATATTTCGCACCAATGCTCTGCCATTTTCAGCTATCTGGACGACATCCAATCTATCATTCTCTTACTCTTATGCGGCAAGGCTACAACTTTGCAGCTCAAGATGGAACGTCAATCATGAGCACAACTTCAGTGGCATACATGAGACAAATTAAACCCAGCATCGGCAAATAATTATATAAATATATAATTATTTCACTCTGTTGGTTGTACGCTGTGTAGTAAGTGATAATTCACTTACTTTGTATTCATTAATTTATAGCGTAATTTCAGGTGCGAAAATTTGGTCTGTTACATCAAATTTTGATTGGTGATGTCGGCGAACAACTGTTAGAAATTTTTGAACCTCTCACGTTTTCGGTGGTACAATATTTGCTATCTCTTCATTATTTCACTAACAATTTCATGATCTCCCAATAACCAAAATTACATTAAAATTACTTTTCAAAAAATAATGTACAAAAGTAGTTTTCATTCTGCTTGGTCAGTTTCTGAAAATATTTTCTACATTATTCGATGAGTAGTACGCTTTAAACTATCTCTTAGGCCTTAATTGCAAATATGAAATGATGGTGTAAAAGGAAATTGTCCTCATTAACCGGAAACACGTCATAATCTCTTCATACCTGAGGTATACAAATGTGAACCTCTATTCCTTTCCTCATAATAATTAAACCATTTGATTTTGTTTTAAAATTTTTACTTTACTTCTGTATAGCTGAATATTTTTTGCTTTTGGATTAAAAATCAATAAATGATGCACTGATGCTTATTTCCTTTTAAAATAAATGTTATGTTCCTCTGAATTTTCAAAATGCCTTCAAGACAGTGAGACACAGAAAGTTAGAAATTTACATGATTATTTAGCTCGTTTACAATTTAAAAAAATTGTGGTCTTGTAGATCATTCACTTTTTTAAAGCCATTCAATTTCTATTGCATGACTTGAGGTTATTTACAGTTAAATTATTATTTTAAGGCGTCTAGTAATTTTAGATCTATATTTATGTGTGTGTGGGAACCTAAATTACGAGCCCCCTAAAGTATCAGTTTCAGAAAAAGGGCTCTTTATGTCATCTATGGAGTCATTGTGTTTGTGCAAAAGAAATGGATCTGTAGTTACTTTATGTACTTTATATCGGGTGTTTCAAAAAGGACCCTAAGTTTGAAAAAAAAAAAAAAACTCGTAAACGGTGATAGATAGAAGCATAAAACTGGTGGTTATGTTTATTAAAAAACATGTAAAAATCTGATACAGAAACCTCGGAACTTTAGTAACAAATTGCGCCGATAGAGGGCGCTGCAGGTGGCATAACAATAAGTAGGTTGTATCACATCAAAAGCGATTCAAAATGTGCATATTTCACACAACACACACATCGCAAACAAATATTGATATTGTCAGTGACTCTCTGTAGTATGTCACCGGAAATCAACATACAAGCTTGACAAATAGCCTCCTCCAGCTCGTCGAGTGCTAAAGGATTGTTACGGTAAACAATGTCCCTCAGTGTCACTTCCGGAATTTCTTTCACTATACGCTAGTCGATCACGTTTTAACGGCGAAATTTCCGACGACTGAGGGTTCTTGACGTCTGAGGTCTCTATAGAGATCCGTAATGCTGCCTGCAGCGCCATCTATCAGCGCTATTTTTAACTAACATTTTGAGGTATCTGTATCAGATTTTTACGGGTTTTTTTAATAAACATACCACTGATTTCATGCTTCTATCTATCACCTTTTCCGAGTTATTTATTTTGAAAGTTAGGGTCCTTCGTGAAACATCCGGTATGTATATGTGCATACTTTATACGTATTGTTACTTAACTTCCGGTTTCAAGAGGTTAAGTGGAGACGTATTAGCAAGAGTACACTGTATATGAGACATGGATGTTTAAGAAACATTACTCAAAATAAAATTTAGTCAAAAACCTATTTTAAAACATTGCTTTTATCACTGAAGTTAGGAACCTGATATAAAGTACAAGTAAGCGAGAAGGTAAAATAAAAAAATATTAAAGTTTTAATAATATATAATGAGATACTTACCGATATCTATTTAAGTTAGATGTAAAAATTCAAGTCATTAAGGAAGTGGATAGACATATTACTGCAACATAAAAAAAAAATGTTAGTAAATTGTGCATAATTTAACAGCAAAACATTAGTCACAAAAAATACTTTTAAAGAAAATTGCGCACACAGAACCTTTCATAAAATTGCCAAATTATTACAATAATACTTATAAGTATTTATCAAATGCTGCCAAAAATCTTACGAATCATAAACTTCAAACAATGAGAAACAAACACTACGGTAATGAAAACACTTTCATGACAGCAACCAGTTTTTATGAAAGCATTTCTAAATATGACCCACCAGCAGGTTTGAGATCTCAAAGCTGGTAGACAGGAGGTGCTGGGTTCAAACCCATGTAGCCATGTTGTGTATTTACTAATAGTAAGTTGGTTTTAACTTTAAAACACATGAAAATAACTTTTGGCCAGGATTTTGAGTCAAATACTCCACTGTGCTTCACCTGAACTAATACACAATTTTAAGTTTCATCCATTTTTTTTCAATAGGTTACATTCTGAAAACTTTATTTCATCCCGTTTGGACAGAACATGATGGAATACGGTATCTACAGTTGTTAGTAGGAAGTAAATATGATAACTACAAGGTTTTAAAGACTGACACATCGTTGTGACAACTCATATAATTAAATACATAAAAATAAGAAAAACACTGCTTCCTTTTAATTTTATAATATTAATATTGCGTGTGTATTTTGATTATATATCCTTTAGTTGAAATTTTTATAACGTGACATGAGATTACAGAATATATTTAAATTCATTCAAATTTTTTCAATAGTTTGTTATCGCTAGTCAATAGTAGGCCGGATCGCTAAAACCTTTACTCCATCCAGTTTGTGCAGCACAGGATTGAATTCGTGATATACAACTGCTAGTTTTTTCGTTAACAGAAAGATAAAATGATATCCACAGCATTTGATAGAGTGACACATCCTAGTGACATAATTGTAATAGATAAAAATAAGAAAATGCTTTCTACGTATTTAATATCAATATTGTGTATTTTATTTGATTATAAATCGCCAATAAATAAATAGTTTAAACATTTTTAAAGGTTATCAAGAAATCAAACAGACTCAATACAGCAAATTAATTAATACTTTTATGGATTTTTTTAATTAGTTATAAAAGTACTTTAAAGTGATTATAATAATCAATACTACATTTTCATAACCTGAGAACTTGGAATGCTAAAACTTTTTTTGTACACCAATGTTTATTTTCATATAATTAAATAAAATTATTGAAATGGAAAAAAGCTAATTTTTCATTATATTCAAAGAAAGCTTAAATCCATACCATTCTACGTCTATGCAAATAAAATTTCTCTTTTTATGCTGGTATACTTTTAGCTAATAGAATATAAGAAGACTAGAAAAAAATTGATAACTAAAATATTCGCCTTTGAAAAGTTTCATCATTTTCTTAAACTTTATTAAGTGATTTGAGCCGGTTTTTCTTAAAAAGGAATAAAAATTTGATTAAATTTTAAACTATACATGTTCATGTTATTGAGTGGCTGAGTAGGTAAATATGTAAAGAAATTAAAATTAGGTTCCTTGGCGTAGTGTTTATATAGCTTTAAAAAAAACTATTCAAGATTCTTTTTAATTTCACGTCAAGCTAAAATCTTTGATGAATATGAGATTAGACAATGGAAGAGAAATATTTGTTAAGAAAATTTCTTTTGTAAAATATCTCCTCTATATCCATTTTTTTTTGCTTTATAAAATTTTAAAAGAAAGATTTCTTGTGTGCGTGTATTTTTACGACTTAAAAATATGCATGAAAGGAATGTCTTCGAATATTTCCTCAGCATATTTTAGATGCATAATTCTCGCGGGCTTAAATTATTATGATTTACGAGATGTATTTATTAAAGGAGAGAAAAAAATAAAGTCTAAGATGGGGTATACACCAGTTTTTTATTATGTATTAACAAAGAAAATAATCGATAATATTTCAGGGAAAATCTTTTATTTCCTTCTTTCTGAAGCTATAAATTCCGATGGAAGACAGGGAAACGGTAAAATATTCTTAAGTCTCGTCTTATGGATAGCTAAATGAATTTCAGTTTTATTTTTATTTGATTTATAGAGAAACATAATATATTTTCACAAAAGGCGCACAGATGGAAAAGAACGAGAATATAATGTTATGTATGCTGTAATCGATACGCAAAACAGTATTTGAAGCTTTGCTTTAGGTATTTTGTTTTACTACTCCACATGGGCGTACGAAGAATTTTTGCTAGGGGAGGATGAAATATAGTTGGTACTACATAGATAGTACATTCTCTTAGTATTTTTTTATGTCTTATTATTTTCAAAGATTTACGGTGTGTTTGGGTAACCCTTACCTGCATCCCCTATCGCAAGTCCATACATAGCCCTAATTTAAATTTTGGTTTGCTTTCTTTTATCTTCATACAATTGCACTGTATAGTTTTCATTGAAAAATTAAATGGATAAGGCGTTATGGATATTTAAATGAATTTCAGCTT
Source organism: Maratus michaelseni (assembly GCA_963931845.1). Classification (NCBI taxonomy): domain Eukaryota; kingdom Metazoa; phylum Arthropoda; class Arachnida; order Araneae; family Salticidae; genus Maratus; species Maratus michaelseni. The sequence goes on along the minus strand of OZ007599.1, from coordinate 96,279,810 downwards.
TATTTTCATTTGATTTATAGATAAACTAAACATAGTTTCACAAAAGATGCACAGATGGAAAAGCACGATAATGTACATTTATGTATGTTTTAATCACTACATAAAAAAGTATCTGAAGCTTTCTTATCTGAAGCATACTTTAAAGTATAAAAAAGTGAGTATAAAAATTATAAAAAGTATAAAAAAAGTATCTGAATCTTTGCTTTAGATATTATGTTTTACTATTTCACATGGGCGTACGAAGGATTTTCGTTAGGGCGGTATCCAAAAAAATATTTTTCCACACTGAGCAACTCAAAATTTTCTGACACATTTTCAGACTAATTTTTAAAAGTAAAAACATGAAACTTGGCGGCGTGATTTATGAAGAGAATGACTTGTGTTTTTATTTTTCGTTCAATTAATTAGAAATCGATTTACAAACAATTATTTTCTCAGTACAATAATTTTCTTTTGTTTCCAGCGCTATCGCTTCTGAAAATTCGGTTCAAAATGTCCACTTTGACAGCATTTTTTGAAATATATTCTGTCTTTATCAAAAAATCGACCAATACGGACATTATAAAGCTTCTGAATAAGAGAACCTGCCAATTGGATGCATTTTAGAGCAAAAATGAATTTAAAAATAAGTCACAAAATAAGCAGTTTGGATTTGAGTACACCCTTAGGAGAGGATGAAAAGTAGTTAATGCACAAATTTTAATAGTACATTCTCATAGTATTTTTTTATATTTGATTATTTTCAAGAATTTATGGTGTTCGTGCTTAGGGAGGAGGTATCCTTTTCGTAGGTCCCATCCCCTTGCGTAGGTCATTGATAAATTAAATTTGGGGTTTATTTTATCTTCATAGAGTTGCAGTGTATACTATACATGGAAAAAATAAATGGATAATTCATCTCGTCTAATGGATATCTAACTGAATTTTAGCTTTATTTTTATTTCGTTTATAGATTCATATAAAAGAATGAATTTCAGAAAAAATGAATTTCAACTTTATTTTTATTCGGTTTATAGATAAACTAAATATACTTCCACAAAAGACGCACAGATGGAAAAGAACGATACTACAAAGTTATGTATCTTGTAATCTCTGCACAAAAAAAATCTAAAGCTTTGCTTTAGATTTTTTGTTTTACTAATCCGCATGGGTGTATGCAGGATTTTCGTTACGGGGAGAGGATGACAAATAGTTGGTACATAGATAGGGGATATATTATCTTATTATATTTTATATTTTATTATTTTCAATGTCTTAGGGTGAGGTGGGGGGGGGCGTAACTCTCACGTAGGTGTATGTTTACACATGAATTAAAGTTGGATTTTCTGTCTTGTGTCTTCATAGAACTGAATTGTATGCTTTCCATGGAAAAATTAAATGGATAATTCATCTCGTCTTATGGATAGCTAAATGAATATCTGCTTTCTTTATAATTTGTTTATAGAGAAACAAAATATACTTTCACAAAAGGCACACCGTTGGAAAAAAAAATTATAATATAATGTTATGTATGTTGTAATCACTACACAAAAAAAATCCAAAACTTTGCTTTAGATTTTTTGTTTTACTACTCCACATTTTACTTAGGACGTGAAAAATAGTTGGTACATAGATAATACATTCTCTTACTATTTTTTGTATATGTTATTGTTTTCAAAGATTTACGATGCGTACTTCACTCCTGCGTAGATCCATACTAACCCATCAATTAAATAATGTTTTCCTTCTTGTATCTTCATAAAATTGCATTGTATAATTTACATGGAAAAATTAAATTATTCTCGTCTTATGAATTGATTAATAAATTTCAGCTTTATTTTTCTTTGGTTTATAGAGAAAAAAATGCATTTTCTCAAAAAACGTACAGATGGAATAGAACGAAACTATAAAAATATGTATACTATAATCAATACACACAATAAAAAAATGAGGTTTTACTTTAGATTTTTTATTTTACTAATACATGAGTTAAATTTGAGTTTGATTTCTTGCCTCTTTTAAGAATTGCATTGCATACTTTCTATGAAAAACTTAAATAATAAAATAACTAGGGCTGTCTGGCTAGTAAGCAAAATATGAAAGTTGATTATTTCTTCATTTGACTCATGAATTGCATGGATGGATATTCACATAACGTGAAATCTAGTAAAAATGAATGCAGCACTTCTTCTTTGGAGCTCAGTCATGCTTGGATTCAATTACAGAAGAGTGTAATTGATGATAATAACTTTGCAATTATTCCAGAAGCAATATTTAGGATTAAAATGTGATTATACACATTTTAATCGATTGAAATTTATTATAGTTACATGATAATTGCTGCAAGTCTGGTCTCAGTATCTTTAACCATTGTGAGCGAAAAAATTCAGTTGCTTTGGATTACAGAGTTGTTAAACCTTTTTCTCTTTTAAAATAAAATATTGTTCAGAATGCAGATGATGTACTAAATGATGTATTATAATGAACAGTAATAATAGAAAATCGTTTTATCTATATCAATATGAAATTATTACCATCGTTACATTAAATATCGTGCTTCCCCATGAAATATTAATAAAAACATTTATTCAGTAATAAGTGCTGGTTATATGTCAATGATATTTGTTTTAAATATAAGCACCAATATATTCAATTTTATACTACCCATTTCTATAATATCGTGCACTTTTAAATAAACAAATGAATTGGGTTAAATATATATAAGCACCCGCACTCACCAAAGAAATGAAGTAGAATCCAGTCCAGGGGTCCAGCAGACTTTAAAAAGGCTCTGGCATTCTCAGCCAAAGAATTAAGATATGGAAAAACATAAAATGCACAAAAATAAAAGATTACTTTATGAACATGAAAAATATTTTTTTACATTATTTTAAAGATTTTGTCTATGCGCGGGGCCTAATCAAGCCCAAGCACATCTCAGAGCCTAGCATTCTTTCAGGGCCTCTTTAGTATACTGTTTTAAGAAAATCAATATTTTTGGTGCTTTAGACTGCAAACATAAAAACGGTTTTCACTTTAAAGGAGTCATGATGCAAGAAAATTTCTGGAACTTTTAAAGATTAAAATAATCTTAAAGTCTCAGTACCGGTGTCTTTTCCGTATAGGGTCCAAGTATGGGCCCTGGTACTAAACATTTTGGGACCATTTACAATACCGAAACCTCCAACTGTCTTAAAAATTCCGTTGCATGCCCCTATGTGCCGGTGCATTGTACCCATCCATCAATTATGACTGCCTCTGCATATGCATATGACCATATGTTGATGCATATGAATGTATATTTAGATAAATGTGTTTTTGTCTTCATTCACGTTTACTGTAAAAGTTCATAATATTGTACCGGCTGGATCGTACTATAATTATTCCAGGCCCTCACTATGCGACCTTAAAACCCTTTCAGTGTTTGAAGGTTTTCCTATATTTTCATAAGTATGCTTGTAAATACCAGGATATATATATTTTTTAATCATAGTTTGATGCTATAATATCTTTCATATCCCCTCATTCTATATACGGTTTAAAAAATTATTTTATTAAAAATATTTTTGTCTACAACCATTTTAACATGACTTCTAGTAACGGTTGGTTGGTTGGCTGATTTTATGATGGCCGATTATCTACACGAGGTATATAGGCCCTAGGGGTCTTTCTGAGGGATCCTAACCCGTATTTACGGCAAGGTTCGAAGCAAACTAACAGAAAACTCCAAAAGGTTAGGTGGTCGACAAGCGTTACAGGGGTTTGAACCCAGTACCTTCCGTCTACCAGCTTTGAGAGCAGAACCTCTCAGCCACTGTTGGGGCCTTCTACAAACTGAAAAACACGGACCTAATGCTCAAAGATTGGTTTGATCTTATGACGGCCGATTATCAACACGAGGGATTTAGGCCCTGGGGGAGTGCCCTCCATGGGGGTCTTTCTAAGGGATCCTAACCCGTATTTACGGCAAGGTTAAAAAAAAACCACGGAAAACTCCGAACGGTTAGGTCGACGAGCACGACATCGGTTTGAACCCAGCACCTCCCGTCTACCAGCTTTGAGAGCAGAACCTCTCAGCCACTGGTGGGGCCAATCCTCAAAGGGTTAAGTTGCGTAGCCACAATATAATATAATTATGTTGCAAATATTCTGAAAAAAGAAAAATATCATTTCATTCTCTCAAGCTAGAGTCATGAAACCTAGTCCTTTAATTTGTTTGTAACGAGAAATAACTGAGTGAATTATATAATTAAAATACTGCTATGATTGTACAATATTACTGGTATAAACAAACCGTAAATCAAATGTTTATAAAATTATAATGCTTTACAATATCTTGAAAGAAGTTTTAAATTTTGAGAACCTCTATCTAAAATCCGATTATGGCATACGATGTTGAAAGATGTGTACATGTATCCAATGTTTTATGAGCGTTTCACTTCCATTCAAGCGTGAATATAAATCACAGCTCATGACGTGTCAAAATTCATAGGTTCATCATATAAATCACGATTCACCGCAACTCGCTTTATATCGTGCAAAAATATTTCTGGAATAGACATTCATGATTTTATAATAAAATTGTTCCCGTAAAAATAACATGTCACGGATCATAAGTAAGTATTTAACGATTTTTTAAATAGCTTTTCCCAGCAATTTTTATAAACCGTTTGCTCACAGATTTTTTATTTATTTATTTATTTATTTATTTTTAATGAATTGTAACACACAATTTTATATTCAATTGTGTAAGTTTGTGTAAATTTAATTATATGAAAAACAACTGATAATGAAAACTATTTTGCTTTTCTTTAATTTAACGTTACTAAAACGGAACTGGTTTTTCTAAATAAATAAATAAATAAATAAATAAAATAAAAACATCCAATATTAGCTAATTATAAATTAAAAAAATTAAAAACGTTACTTATACCGGGCTCCCAAATGGTCCGATTTTTAAATTATTTTCTTTAAGGTATTTTCTTAGAAATTTTTTATTTTTAGATTTTTCTTGAAAATTTCCAAAAACCCCCTTCGGAGGTAAATTTTATCGGAAATGTTGTAGAAACCTACCATGAAATTTTCTGTTAAAAAATATTGGTATTCAGTTGGCGGACCATTTGGGAGCCCTGCTTACATCGTTTCAGTACTTTCAGAGATAAAAGTACCTCACTAGCCGCTGTTTTCCATAACATTTTTTAACTGTTGTTGCCCCCTTAAACATTTTAGATTTCAATTTTACATATTTAAATTTTTTAATTGTTTTGTAACATGCTTAATTTTATTTCTTCACTTACCAGCAAACTGTGTTTCACAGTAGGTACTGATTACACTGATTTCAGTATCAACAGAATATTGTATAGCAATTTTACATGTAACAAGTATTACAGAATACAATTTTGTTCTTCCAAATTCTTGATATGTAGAGGAACTTTGGGTATTATGGAATACTATTTACATTTGGGGCAATACAACATCTCAATATTGTTTAAATTACGAAAACCGAATGCAATTACAAATTCAACTATCTGCGAATCTATATTTTTAAAGCAAAAAGCACATTTTGTCAAATTCACATTCTCCTTTCCACACGAAAATCTCTCTTTGCGCATGCTTCAACTTTTTTTAAGGCTTCTCCCCTCAGAAACGGGAAACCGGATTAGCCCTCATCTGTTTAGCCTAGGGGGATTGAAAAGGGTTGATTGAAAACGGATGGCATAAAATGGCCATTGCGTTGAAAGTTTTTTTTTTTTAAGAACTCATAGTTTCACTACTAAATGTGCATATTTTTTCGCAAAATTTGAAGGAGAGCTTGGATACAGTTATGTTTATAACTGATTGAAATGTCAAAGAGTTCGGAAGATGAGAACTATTTTTTATTGCTATGTTAAAGGAGCCGACGCGAAGACAAACAAACAAGCAAAAAAGCGAGAAGTAAATATTTCTTTTACAAGTCGATAACAATATTTTTTCACGAAATTTTTACACGGGCTGTAAAACTGTTTTATTTATAACCAATAAATATTTCAAAGAATTCGGACAAAAAAAACCCCAAGAAAATGAGCAATTTTATCACTAAACATCAATATTTTTTCGCGAGTTTTTATTTTAAAATTTAATTTCATACAAAATGGGATTAAAGATATAAAATAATAAAAATATGATGTTTGTTTTAAATTTATTATCATGGGCCCGGGCAACGACGGGCTAGATTTTATAGACAAAAATTATTTAGTGTAATTATTGTGTAGTCGGGAAATATGCAATAGGGGGTTTACAATGAAGAAAATGAACAAAATTTGGTAAAAAACAGATGTAAAATTATCAAGAGAGCATGATGAAAATATAGTGTCTAGTAGTTAGCCAATATACTTCAGTTCTTACTTCACATTTGCACAAATCACAAATATAAGGATCTGTCTTTGCGCCACATATAAGTATAGACTATTATGATATATTGATAGTCCATATAACCCGACTCTGCCGGTTTTGAAAAAAGAACACTTTTGGTTTATTAATCGCGAACTAAAAAACGAGTATTACATCACAAACTGTTAGTATTTCGGTGTACATTATACATACATTGAAATTACGGCGTAATTTCACTGTGCAAATATTACTTCTAAAAATGAATAAAAAAATACTGAAAAAGTATCTCCTGAAACTTTCCAAAGACGAAAAACAAATATTTATTGACATAATGCGCTCTGACGCCGACCGACGAGCTGCGTGTTCTGGGGGACATTTTGGAAATGATTTTAAGTAGTTTATAATATTGCCGCTTGATGACAGCACTTTACCAAACAGAAACGTTGGTATTCCATATTACTCGACTATTCACGAAGTTCCTCTATGTACACAACTATATACGTTGCATGAAAGCGATTACATCATGAAACGAACTGGAAATCAGCAATTATAATGGCAGGGATGCCGTATGTAGTCTCAGCTACATTCCGCAGTATGGAGCCTCTGGTTCAGTATTTTTGGGGGGTAGATAATGCCACTTCACAGTGTCGGCACATTTCACCAGGGCTGCGGAGTCAGTGGAAAAACTGACCGACTCCGACTCTGACTCCTGAAATTTTAAAGGAACCGACTCCGACTCTGACTCCGGGATGGCTAAAGTACTAGTATTGCCTGTTGATTCCTATTATTCAGATTGCTTCATTGCTGTCATTTGTTTTGAAATAATAATGGTCGCTTTATTAAATTTGTCATTATATAAAGAAAATATTACTATTTTTGAAAAAAGTGGCTGCAATCAAGCAATCAGAATAAAACAAAAACTCAACTGGCAACACTGCAACCTGCTGTTACATTCATGTAGACCTTGAAGCATATGATGTGCATATCAACCCAGGGGTCGATGCAGGTTTTTTTTCTTAAGGCCTATTTTATGAAAAGTAAAGCTTATTTTTGCGAAAAAAACATCTTGTCACGAACTATATACTAAATATAAAATATAAACTAGAGATTTCAATTAAAAACAGTTTTAATATATGCTGTACACTGGACAGTATATTGGGACTGTTTAACCTGGGTTACCTTGCATATATATTCCAAATATAAAAATAACAATTCAGTTAATAAATTTAAAATTACATAGAATTGGTTTAATTTCTCTTCAAACAGTCTAAAAAAATAAGCTGGAATCGGAGTCGGAGTCGGCCTGTTTTTTAATGACTCCGACTACGACTCTTTTGCCCCAAAACAGGCCTGACTCCGGCTCCGACTCCACAGCCCTGCATTTCACGCAATGCAAGGTCCGTCTATTGAAAATTTGGTTAACCCGCCGTTACCCGAGTATGGGTCCAGGAAACCCATAAGTTTTTCTTTCGTTCATTTGGTGTCCACCGCTTGACCCTTAAAGCTGCCATTTTTCAATATATCAACTAAAAATACATAGTTTTCTACTTTAATACATGTATAGTAATTTAGTGTAAATGTGTTTATATAAACACTTCGCTTAGGAAAAAAAACACTAAATTTTAGTGTTATTAACCCTTGAAGTGTCTTTTTTTAAATTTATGGTTATAAACGAAAATCCAGGTCGTGGCAAGCTCACACTACATACAGTGTCAGCATCCGAATTACATGAGCAGATACTTCCCAAACCGACTTCGTAAGATTATTGATTCGGAATGATGTACAGCAAAGTTTCTTTGTGTAAGATAAGTTTCGTTTTAAATTTCCATTAGCTAACTTTTGGCGAGTTTTAAATACTAGAGCAACCTTATGAAGCAGTTTGTTTAAAAATTTATTCTAATCTATTTCGGAATGAATAATTATATATCTATGGTATGTCATTTCTCTCCAATTCTGTGGACGCGAGTTCAATTCCAAGCGGCAGAAAGTTTTTAAAGAAAAAATGGATTTTTTTTCAATATTTAATTAAGTTATAAAAAATAATTTGAATGAAAAATGTAAATTTTCTATTTTTCAATATTTAAGTTATAAAAAATAATTTTAAAGAATATTAACAATTTACATATTGTGAATATTTTTAATATTTGTTATAGTAATTACGGTTTTAACCAATTTCGTATTTTTGTAGATTCTGATACAACCATTAGGTCGAATCCACTTGTGTTTTATTTTTTGTTTCAATGAGTGTGAATCGCTTTTACACACGTTATAGTGACAGCTGTTATAACGAATTTCATGCATTTTTGAGATTGTTACACGGCGGAGGTTGCTGCATCCACTGACTGTTTTTTTTTTTTTTTTTTTTTTTTTTGTTATGGCTCATTTTGTCGCTCATATATGTATTAATTCTGGCTGATTTAATGAATTTCAAGCATTTTTAATATTACTATGCTTACATGTGTAATGTCAAGTATACCACTATTATTAAAAAAAAACAGCTTCACACGTCTTGAAATGTATAATATATAGTATATAGACCCGGCCCAATTCTGATGAAAAAATGTAATCTCGGTCCCGACCCAAATTCCATGTGAAAATATCGGCCCGGGCACGTCCCGTTCCGAGCGTAATGAAATAAATCTGTCCCGAATCCATGCAAATCTGTACAGCATGCTTTATTTCAGAGTAAAAATAAAATAAAATGTCAAAAAAATAATATTAAGTACTTGAGAAAAGTTTATAAACTTTTAATGTAAGAAACTACAAATTATGATCGTCATGATTAATGACACATAGTTTGTACTTTAGAGAAATACTTCTACAGAGTGCAAATCTGTTTATTGTAATTAACTGTGTAGCAAACATAGTAATATAAACATTCACTTTTTTTTTAAGTGTTTGATATATGAAAATGACCTTTAAGTAATTATCAAGTAAAGCTCAATTCATTAATTTATCAAACTTGTGTAATAATATTGGAATTTCAAAGTATAATTATGGTATCGAGATTATATTTTTAAAAGGCCAAAATATTAGTAAAATTAATTACATTTTATCTTTAATTAGGGGATTTTTGGACAGGAAATGTAGTATTTCTTCAAAAAATTACTCTATCTAAAAATTTAAATAAATAATAACACCTTTTAAGAAAATGCTTTTATTAATTATCAGCTAACCCGCCTGGCATTGCCCGGACCCGGGATAATAACTTTAAATGTACCTAAAATCATTTTTTTCAGGGAGAGATTTCTGCATATCCAGACGGGGATACACTTGTAACAGTTTTTGCGGTTAAAGGGGGTTATTTAGAAAACTAACACTGTTTTTTTTCCTCTCTCTTTGTTCCTCATCTGCCTGTCTAGTGGTTAGGACACTAACTACTAGATAAAATGTGCATTGTTCGAATCCCAACTCAGGCATGGGTGTTTGTAGTAGTGCGGTATCCACTTTAAACGGATGTCCTGGTATGTTTAGATCTCGTATGAAAATGATGATCGTAGCGTCCGCAAGAACCAAACAACCTCTCTTTCTTAGCTGCGTTTCAGAGAAAAAAATCGGTGGAGTTATTTTCTTTAATAATTAATTTACATTAAAAAAAAAAAAACTATTCATATTTTTTTAATCGATTTCTGAAAGTTTTAACCATATAGGAGTATGAAGTATGATTGTTTTTTAAGGAATCAAATAGAAATTGGTTGATAGAAAACAAACTTCTCATTTTCGGCGAAATTGAGACATTTTTGATGAAAAAAAAATTGGAAAAATTCAAAAATCGCTCTACGAATTCCAATTAAACTTTATTGAAAAGGCAATAAAATTTTCACTATACGACAAAAACTTCGAATTTTGATTATTTTTATGACTGAGTCAAAATCGCCAGCAAACTGGGAAGATCGGACAAATACTCAAATATTTCTGTTCAACATAAAATAGAAAAACTCCTCATTAAAAAAAAAAAAAAAAATAAATAAAAAATTCCAAAATATGTGTCTCGTAGTCGGACTTGTCTTTGTCTATTCAGAACCAGTTTGCAGATCTCTACGTTCGATAGATTTCTCTAGCCATCGCCGACAGACACACATGCAAACATCTTTCTTTTATTAATATGGAAGATGTAATCACATTTCTTTAAAAAAAGCGGTATTTCTATCACAATACGAGTCTAGAAGAACTCATATTCCATTAAAAAGTCTTGTTTAAATCTCATTCTTGATTATTTTTTTTATTTTTTGATATAATTCTTTAATACTGGCTGAAACATTGTAGTTGAAAAATACTGGACCTCTCTATGCTAAAAGCAATATTGAAAAAAATCGTAACATTGTCAAAGTATTTTTTTTAAAAATATTAATGCTATGATACAAGAATAACGGTTAGTTAATTTATGACGGCCAATTATCTACTCGAATGATATAGGCCCTAGGGGGGGTGCCCTCCGTGGGGGTCTTTCTAAGGGATCCTAACTCGTATTTACGGCAAGGTTCGAAGAAAACCACGGAAAACTCCGAACGGTTAGGTCGACGAGCGCGACAGGGGTTTGAACCTAGCACCTCCCGTCTACCAGCTTCGAGAGCAGAACCTCTCAGCCACTGGTGGGGCTACAAAAATAACGAAAAATCTATTCTTATTATTTAAAGAACTAAATCTATCTTATTTTTTTACAGTATTATTCTTTAAATTAGCCGAAAATATTTTCGTTATTATTTTCATTTTGTAAGGTATTGGGTCATCCAGACACTTCTGCAGTTTGATACTGCTGATTAGGAGTGACCTTGAATGACCCATACATGAAAATTCGGTCTTTTCTGCTTGCGTTGCATAATTTTTGCTTGGATTGTGGCATAGATTTTGTTTCAGTGCAGTGTTAAGAATGGAGAACCAAAAAATTCCTTTTATTCAGTTATACTCTTTATTTCAAGAAAAGTAAACATGCTAGTCATACTGCTTGGAAAATTTGTGCTTTATATGAACAAGGTGCTGTTTCAGATGACACAGTTCGATGATGGTTTGAGAAGTTTAAGCCTTAAAAAGTAGGCACAAAAAGGCATGTAGTAAGTCTTTTACACACTATATCCATTCAATGTTTCCCCTTCTGCAGAAGTAAATATAACCTTTAAATAATCTTTCAAAAACGATAATAGGTGTTATCGCAATCTTATATATTAAAACGAAAAGGGATTTTCGTCAAATCCACTATTCACACGAAAATGAACCATTTGCGCATGCGTAAAATTAAATCTATAACCTAATCAGTGTTAAAGTACATTCGAATGAGAAAGGGGTCACAGTGGGACAAAAGGCATTTTTCCTACCATTCAAATACTCAACAATTAGAAAAGTATTCATCATTGCGTTAACCTGTATGGCAACACTGTGTAAGCTAGTCTCAGTCACATTTCATTTTGTAGGGAAGTTACAGCCATTTTTGTTTTTACTATCAGTGTTGGAAAAATCAGGTAAATTTTGCTTTCTTGGATTTGAGCAATAAAATATCATCCAATAATGAATATTATCGCATTAATTTAAAGCTTAAACATTCTTCATTACATGTGTGCAATGTTCTTAATTCTATTAATAAATTTTGTGCAACTTTTGACTTTGGATTTAAAAATACTGCTTGAGGGGTACAGGGGGACATGGTGATAGGGGCACAGTGGGACACGTCCCACTATTCCCTAATGTAAATATACTTTAGACTATCACAATTTAAAATTCAATTATTCATGTAAAGTGATTTTATTTAAACACAGTATTTTTATGATGTTTAGATGACATTTTAAAACGTGCCTTTAACAGCCTATTAACCTGTTGCTACTATTATATTATTACTGTTAAATGTTTTTTTAATGAATTGTTATCTAAACATATTATTATGAATATTTTTGTCTCTAAACATGCATTATAATCTGTTAACTTTAAGTTCACACAAAAAGTAATTATGAAAATGAATACTGAAGAAGACTTCATAGCTGCAAGTGTTACCGATGTTCCATCAGCATGTGTTGCTGACACATCAACTACTGAACATGTCATTCTATCACATGAGTCAAGTGAAGCTAGTAAATCTAGACCATTCACAGAAGAGCTACAACCAGGGTGCTCCAATTTAAATTTATCTCTGGTGGAAAACCAGAAAGTTGATGACCTGTTTTGTCACCAGAACTAATAAGGCCTTTATCAAAATGCCATGAACCTGATAATTCTAAGAGGAACCGGAGGAAGAGGAAATCAGAAGTATTACTGATTCCACTTGTAAAAAGTAGAATAGAGCAGGAAACTTTTGAAAGAATTGAAAAGCAAAATAAAGGTATAAAGAAGTATTCTTCTAATGTTTCGAAATTGATAACCAAAAAAAAAAAAAAAAAAAAGAAAAAAAGAAAAAAAAAAGATTGTAAATAAAAATTTATGGGAAAGTCGTTCTTCAGAAGACGAAGATTAGAAGCTCTCTTCAAGTGGTAGCGTTTCTGACGATGAGGTAGAAGAAAGAGAAAGTATTTTTGAGGATGATGTGGAAGAAAGATAAAGCGTTTCTATTAATATTGGAGATTTTGTATTAATCAAAGTGTGTGGGAAAAAGAAAGGAGCCATATGCTATTATGTTGCAGAAATCATAAATAAAAGTGAAATTGACTTTGAAGTGAAGTATATGAAAAGACTTTTGCCAGCATACAATTTTGTCCTTGATGATGAAACAACATATTCAGCTGTTCTTGCTGACATTGAAATGAAATTACCAAAACCAATGGCTTGCGGAAAGACATAAAGAACAATGACACAATTATCATTTCCTGTAGACTTCCAAGGTTATTCCTTTAATTTTTAATTTGATGTTACTTTATTATTTTCAATTCATCATACATTATTTTGCAAAGAATTTTTCAACTCTTAAATGTGTTCCATTATTATAACTATTTGTAAGTCTTATCATTTGGAAATGGCTTTCATATCTTCTATGTTCAATATCTAAACCTGTATTTAATAGTAATAAATATGTTGTGATAATATAGCTATTTTTGTATGGGCCTTACTCACCGTCCCACTGTACCCCATTCCCTGTCCCACTGTGCCCCGCCAGGGGGCATAATGGGACATCTTGAGTACCTTTTGAAAATTAATTCTTTTTTAAGAATAAAATAAGTATAAATTATGAAAAAAATTACAATGAAAGCTAAAAGTTGCCAAAATATTGCTCTGTATTTTATTTATTTTTTTTATTAAAAGGGAAGAAATTATCATAAAAAAGTGAAAATTGTTCCACTGTGCTACTTCTCTGTTCCGATCATCGTGTCGGTTCGAAACCCACTCAGGACAGAATGATTTTTCTTGGCAATAATTCATTTTAATAATGCCATATTTAATTCAGGAAGAAAAGTTATATAATTTGTATTTTATTTTTAGAATGCTTTATAATTAAGTAAAATTTAACAACCAAGACTATTTTGATTTAATTACTAAATTTATATTAAAAGTATTTAAATTAAAAGATAGTGCATATAATTATCGATTAAGTAAATTGAACTGGTCTACAATTTTTTTCTATATTTGGTATGACCATTATCAAGATGTCATATAGATATATATATAAAGGTAACTATGTGGTTATTTTTCGTAAAAAAGGAAAAGTAAAAGGAGAGAAAACAAAAAGAAGGGAAAATATTCATACAGGAAATCTAAATTATCTTGATATACATGAATTAACAACTAAACAATGTGTGAAAATGGAAAATATAAATTCAAATAATTAAAAAAGATGTATTATAAATCGTTAGCTGCAAACAGCAAAGTTTAATGAAATACAAAAGATGTGAATTATCGCTTTACTACACAGCGTACAACCAATAGAGTGAAAAAAATGTCCAGACCGGGGATCGATCCCGGATCCCTTGGTATAGCGCACCAAGTGCTTTACCATTTAAAACAGGCCGAAGCGCAAACGGAGAGACAAATCCGGTCGTGCGCGCTAAAAGTTCCTCAAGACTTGTCTTTGGTGGTCGAAGACGCGCCAGGCTCTCCTCAAGCGACTGGCGGTGCAGTCTAGTTTTATCATTTAAGCCATCCGGACGACATCCACTTTAGCATTCTCTTACTCTTATATGGCAAGGCTACAAACACCGCAGCACAAGATGGAACGTCAATCATGAGCATAACTCCAGTGGCATACATGAGAAAAATTAAACCCAGTACCGGTGAATATTTATATACTAATTAATTTTATAATCCCCGGTCTGGACATTTTTTTCCATCTATTGGTTGTACACTGTGTAGTAAAGTGATGATTCACATCCTTTGTATTTCATTTACAGCGTAATTCCAGTTCTGCTGAAAAATTAATTAGTATATAAATATTCACCGGTACTGGGTTTAATTTGTCTCATGTATTCCACTGGAGTTATACGCATGATTGACGTTCCATCGTGTGCTGCGAGTTTGTAGCCTTGCCATATATGAATGAGAGAATGCTACACTGGATGTCGTCCGGATGGCTTAAATGGTAAAGCACTTGGTGTGCTATACCAAGGGATCCGGGGTCGATCCCCGGTATGGACATTTTTTCACTCTATTGGTTGTACGCTGTGTAGTCAAGTGATAATTCACATCCTTTGTATTTCATTAATTTACAGCGTAATTTCAACTGTGTTGAAAATTTAATTAGTATAGCAAAGTTTAATTTCCGGATTTTAGAATCAGACTGATAATAACTAATTTAATAAAAAAATTTAGAGGTTGTGTGGTTAAAAAATAAATAAATAAAATAAGAAACACTAAATATTGTTATTTTTTCAAAATATTTGGACTGTGGTAAAAATAAGTTAACAACCTACAATATTTTTTAATTACTTATTTTATATTACAAATATTTAAATTAAAAGATTTTGCATGTAATTGTCGATGAAATAAAGTGATCTAACTTTTATCTATATTTTGTATGGCCATTATTAATAAGAAATGTTTGTATAATTAAGAAAGTATATGATTATTCTCTTTAAAATAAAATGAAACGAAAAGAAGAGAAAAAAGAAAGAAGCAAAAATATACATATAAGGATTATAAAATAAATCACCTTGATATCCATGGTTCATCTGGGTTTTAGAGTCAGGCTGATAAAAATAAAATTTATAAAAAAATTTAAAGGTCACGTAATTAAAAAAAAAAAAATTGAAAATACTAAATAATGATATATATATTTTAAATTTTGAGACTGTAGTAAGTAAAAATAAATCATTCAATTAATATTTTTAGTTAAATTCTTGCTAAATTAATTCAAGTATAATGGAATGTAAATCACAAGCCTAAAATTATTCCACTTCGTTAGTTGAGTAGGCTGGACTGACAACACCATCTACCGTCTTATAGCTATAAGAATCGCTTACACAATATAACATTTCATAAAATTCTGAATTCTTAATTAATTTAAAAGCATCCAATTAAAAATAAAAGCATATTTCTAAAGGAACTTTCAAGTTATTTACCGTCAAATCTTGGCGGGTACTATCAAGTTCATTCTAAAAGCATAGGCAGCGCTGCCGTGGAAATATAGCATTTAAAGAAATTAAATATGTACCACATAGAAATAAGCAAAATATTTAATTACAATACTTAATTAAAAGTAAGTTTGATAATACAAAATAAAAATTATGGTTTAAATATGTTTATATGACTTGACTTAAATTTACCCATGCGGCCGTTCTAGAGCTATAAAAACAATAAATAACAGCTCATATATGTTTTAAACTTCTATATGATTTTATTTATAGCCATAATTTAATAAAAATACGCACAAAAAGACATGTAGTAAGTCTTTTACACACTACATTTATTCAATGTCTTCCAAGAAGTAAATATAACCTTTAAATAATCTTTCATAGTTGAAAAAAAAACGATAATATGTATTATCGCAATTCATTCTAAAAGCATCGTCAGCGCTGCCGTGAAAATATAGCATTTAGGCCATTAGACGAAGTGAAAAAGACATTTTTTTAATCTTGATTTTTATAACTTACATTAAGCAGTGAACAATGAAGTTCTTTTCTTGCTCATCTTTAGTATTTTTAAGGTATGCAAGATAGTACCCTTATTTTGGCAACGTACCAGTGAGTTCTTGGCAAGGAGCAACATCAATGACAAAACAAATTACCCAACTTGAGTTACACAATAATGAATGAAGCTAATGTTGTGAGCAGTCACTTAAAAAAGAAGGAATTTTTATTAGACATTAAAATGTTTTAGGGATCTGATTAACTGTCCAAAATAAAAAAGTAATATTAGAATTGTTAATGTATGAAGTTGAAGTTATTTACAGTGTTATTTCGTATTTTTACAGATAATATTTAGAAATGTGTTAAGAAATTATACGGATGATTTAAAAGTCACAGAAGAAATCAAATTCAAGAACTCGCAAAGTACAGATAGTGCGATTTTCACATAATTTACAGAAAGACACGGTTTTTTTTTAATCACGAAAATCTTATTAACAAATGATTACATTTGCCACAAACAAGTGGAGCGACAGTTTACTGTACAGCTTCGCAGTACATTTAGCAAAGTCACTGTTATTACAATTATGCAATTTGACAGATGCTGGGGGTGAAAATAGTTGTGCGATGTAGCAAGGAATTGAAAAATTTTAAAGCATTTTTGCTCTAATCCCTGTCACCTGATATTTTTTATTTTTTACCGCTGACCATGCCCTTACCTGCCGGACAAATTGCCTAGATTAACGGGTTGTGTACATGGCGGCTGAGCGAGATTCACCTGATCGACGGATGGCAGTGATCCTCCTGGCCAGCACCTTGCCCGTAATGGCTGCAGCGTTATTTTAATGATTTACTTAAATTCCCTGCGTTGTCCGGTTTCAAATTGTTATTTATCTGCACATCACAGCAATTTACATTGTCATGCTTGGTGACGATGTCTTGTGAGGTACAACAGAGTCTTTGAGAGTCAACAGAGTCTTCAACAGTCTTTTGAGGTTGAGTGGTACAACTTAGATTGAAAAGTAAATTTGGAAGGAGGAAAGTAATCTGGATTCCCCCTAAAAAGTAAGTTGCACCAAGTGAGGAGAATTCTGGGCCTAAATGTAAGACATACTTTGACGTTGCAACGAAAGACGAGACTCCGCCTTTCTACCATAGTCACACGGTGGATTAAATACCGACAAGAAGTCGCTTTGGGATCACTACAGTGTTAACTCTCACTGAGAAATGTAGTTTTTCTGGCTTTTTTTATGCTATCAGAAAATCGTATAGTGTTACTGCTTGACTATTCTTAAAAGACGGACCATGGAATGCTGCCAAAAAATAGACCATTCTGAAGGGAGGGAAGCATGGGATTAGGAGGAGATAAAGTTCGTCTGATCACATGTCATTTCTTCACTGGCTCTTGTATGTTCTTGTACTAGTACAAACGAAGCTATCGGAATTTTCCTATTAATCCCCCACATAAGCAAAACTAGGGGAGATTCTTTCCATTACCTACTTCCCTATTATAAAGGCGCTAGACTCATCTTACCTAAGGCTCCTATAATAGGAGCTGACGCATATCCATTTTGTTTCGCATTATTCGGGTCTCAGTTCAGCATCTCAATCTACCGCTGTCGGAGCTGGGGTTGCCTAAGGCCTCGTTCCTCCACCTTCTGAAAGAGGCTGGATGTTAAATGGCGGAAAATTAGCTTGGTTTTTCGACTTTGAGACACATATCTGCCAGGATGCGTCAGCCTGTATTATAGGAGCTCTAATCTTACCCAGACCTGTTACTCACGTGACCAGTCCTTAAAGCTTGGCTCAGCAGTACCCACTGTACTTTTCGAATTATAGATTTTTCATTTATTCTGTGACTTTTGGATTACCCTAGAAAAATAATAGGAGCGGAAATAAAGTACATAAAAATTATGGCTTTATTTTCACACTCTTAAGCGATATTCTTCTAAACATGAAGAAATCTGTAAAAATTAGAACAGAAAAACGCAGGATAGAAACAGCAGTATCCAGTGTGGCATGAATCAAAATAAAGAAATGGTATTAGACTTGTTAATTTATAAGATTGAGGTTAGTTACCGCGTTATTTTGTAGGATTACTAATAATATTAAAAAATAAGATAAAATATATATTTAGAAAATTACATCAGCAGAATTTCTGCACATAAAAAGATATCCACATTGACAAATTTTAACTTTTACGTGAAATGTTTATAAACTTGCGCAAATCTATAAAAGGAATAATGGAGATATTATAGAAATATCAGTATCCACTGCGGCATCAATGGATAGCTTTTACGTCATTTCAAACATACATTTTTACGCTATAATTTCATGCAATCCATCATTTTGAAAGATGGAGTTTCGATAAATGAAATTTTCTGAACACAATTTAAATAATACTATCTGTGCTTCAAAGTACCAGATTATATACTCTCTTAACTTCTGCCTGTTAGAATTACAGTACTGGCTTCATAGATTTTGAGTTTTATAAAATTACAGGATGAGCTAAAAATCCTGTATTAAATCCTGTATCCTGCTAAAAATCCTGTACATATATATATATGATTGCGGTATGCGGTAATTTATATACAATGCGGGCAAAATAAAACTGGCCCGGAAAATATGTATAAGACTTACACGGAATTAACCCTTGTTAACGAACATGAGAACTGCCCATCACAGAAAATGCTGGAAATGGCCAGCTGTGCTTGATGCAGCGCTGTGCATGATTTATCAAACTGTGAGACACGCGTAACAGTTCTGCCGCCTGAAGGATAGCAGCAATAATGTTTTCAATGTTCTGCTGTAGCCCCTTCAGTGTGTGAGGATTATTTGAGTAGACCTGATCCTTCAATTTTCCCTACAGGTAAAAAATCACAAGAAGAGAGATCAGGCGATCGAGGCGGCCAGAAGGTTGCTCAGTCTCTGCTGATTCTGCCCTCCTCAACGAACACATCATGCACTCGTGACAAGGTTTACAAGGCAGTGCGTGCTGTTGCTCCGCGTTTCTGGAAATATCCATGGGCAGTTGTCCTGTTCATTAACAAGCATCAATTCCGCGTCTGTCTTATAAATATTTTCCGAGCCAGTTTTATTTTGCCCACCCTCTATATAAATTACCACATACCGCGCCCCTACCTGCCAGGCCTAGTACAAAGACCTAGCATAACAATTTGTGTACCTGGCCACGGGGCGAAATTCGCCTGATCCCCGCATGGGGGTGATCCCCCTGACAAGCACTTTGTCAACATTTTCGCCGCGCAATTTAGTAACTAGTTTTAATTTTCTGTAATTGTCGGTACTTGGTTGCTATTTAACTTTTTGGATTTGGCAAAAAACAGAAATGAAACTGAGAGCTAAATCATATTAAGATTTCATTAGGAGTAAAAGATTTTTGTTAAATTTATTTGCTCTTTTTAGGGTTGGAAATCTAAGAAAAATATCCTATATTTGATAAAAATAAATTTAGGATGTTTAATTTCGACAACTTTCTACGTCCTTTTTTAAATAAAAATTCCTTAGAATAGCTCTTTATAAAAACGAGGGAATCCTTCCCGGGTTACAAAATATAGGTGTAAACCATTTTTTTAGAAATTGAAAACGCTAATAGATGTTTTACATTAATTTTTTTTTTAGATTGCCCACTAATAACACCAAAATAAAACAGTTTTATTTGAAAGATGTCAATAATGTATTAAAATAATGTTTTGAAATTTATTAAAAGCGATACTTTCGTATTAGCCGCATTCCAGGAGTTACGAGCCGAACAAACCACAAATGATTTCGCTGAATACAGCAGCCTTTTCTATTCTGATAATTTTAGTGATTTAAGCGCGTAATTTGATGATTTGTCTGTTAAATTTATGTTTTATTTATATTATGTTATTATTTTATTTTTTTTATTGATGACGTTTTAATTTCGTTATGGAATATTAGCCGAAAAGAAATTGTATGGTTAATATTTAAATATTTATATTGTTTTAAGTTCAAACCAGTTAATCTTCCGTAATCGGACTGCACGCGAAAGAGATAGATTTAAAAAAAATACATGCTTGGAAAATATATTTAAAATAATAAGAAAATAGTAAACTGAGATACAGTTTTTAAACAAATTGCATTTGAAAGAAAATTTATTTTTCTAATCGATTGTGTCAAATTGAAATTGTGCAATGTCCAGAAGTTAATAAAACTGCAGTAATAGCGCAATTTATGTGTCAGATGTTGCCACCGTAAATATGACGTCAGCGTTACTCATGGATATGTTTCTGTTTTATAATGTAGATAGTAATTTTTACTGCATTTTTATGTATGCCATGACATTTTATTTATTTTCGCTCAAACTAATTATTTTTTCAGAAATATCTTTTCTTACAGTTATAGAGCACAATTCTAAGAAATGTATGAAAAAAAGATTCTGAGAAAGTTCAAACTGTAAGAGATGTGTTGTTTTAAAATTTTCTTAAATTTGTTTGAAAAAAATGTTTTTTTTTCTTTTTTTTTTTATTAAAAATTCAATTTTCTTGAAAAAATAATTAAGTATATTGTATGTCATTACATTTGATTTATTATCACTTAAACTAATTAACTTCTAGAAATATGGTCCTTACACAGACATACATATAGAACGCAATTCTAAGAAAAGTATGAAAAAAAGATTTTGAGAAAGTTCAAACTGTGAGAGATGTGTTGTTTAAAATTTTCTTAAATTTGGTTTAAATTGTTTTTTTTTTAAATTTTTAGTAAAAATTGCATAAAAAAAAGAATAAGTATATATGTATGCCATGATATTTTATTTATTTTCGCTTAAACTAATTAACTTTTCAGAAATATGGTCCTTATAGTTATCGAACACAATTCTAAGAAAGGTATGAAAAAATATTTTGAGAAAGTTCAAACTGTAAGAGTTGTGTTGTTTTAAAATTTTCTTAAATTTGTTAAAAAAATTTTTTTTTTGAAATTTTTAGTAAAAATTGCATTTCTTTTAAATAAATAAATATGTTGTATGTCATGACATTTTATTTATTTTCGTTTAAACTAATTAACTTTCTAGAAATATGGTCTCTACAGTAATAGAGCACTATTCTAAGAAAAGTATGATTTTTTTTTGAGAAAGTTCAAAATGTAAGATATGAGTGTTGTTTTAAAGGTTTCTTAAATTAGTTTATATATATTTTTTAAATTTTCAGTAAAAATTGCATTTGCTTAAAATATATATATATGCCATGACATTTTATTTATTTTCACTTAAACTAATTAAATTTTTAGAAGTATGGTCCTTACAGTAATAGACAATAAATATGAAAAAAAAAAAAGATTTTGAGAAAGTTCAAACTATATTTTCAGTAAAAATTGCATTTGTTCTTGAAATATATATATATATATGTATGCCATTATATTTTATTTATTTTCACTTTTAACTTTTCAGAAATATGGTCCTTACAGTCATACAGCACAATTCTAAGAAACGTATGAAAAAAAGATTTTGGGAAAGTTTAAACTGTAAGAGATGTGTTGTTTAAAAACTTTCTTAAATTAATTTTTAATTAATTTTTAAATTTTTAGTAAAAATTGCATTTTTAAAAAATAAATAAATAACTTTTTTTTTTCATGAAACCATTTAAAAACATGTCAAAAAATATTATTAGCTACTCAAATAAAATATGTATACATATTTTAAATGTTACCGAAACTCGATAATATTTACAAGTTTTTCCAATTATACATATTAATCATAAGGTTTTCAGTCCCACCGAAAGCTCATAACAAACTTAAAACAAAAATTCATTATTAAAACATATGACCATGTGTTTTAAACACAAAAATAAAGAATATTCTCCTAAAAATCTTCAACCAGCATATTTTATGTAGTTGTTTTTAGGGCAAAGTTCGTTTTCATGCTCTAATTACGCGTCTTGGCGAATCGATCACATATGTTCTAGCAACGTCAAAAGTTTCTGTGAAAATACATATTTAAAATTGTTCAAAAACTCTCCGGTAACACGCGCTCATAAAATTTTTAATACAACCGTGTGTTAGACTCATATATGTTAGAATTATATATTCAAATTTACTAATTCACACTCACATTTACTTCAGTAGTTCGTATGAAAATTTAGTGTTTTGAGTTGATTCATTGCACTGTAAAAAAAAAAAAAAAAAAACTAAGAACGAAAAGTCAAACATAGATTATGTAAAACTTTCGAATACTTCCTAAATAATTTTACAAATCTTTACCCTTCTTTTTTATAGAACAGCCCATTTTTGAGACGCCAAGAAGCAATTGATTGTTACTCAAGGTGTAATAAATTTATCGTAAAATGAAAAACGCTATTTGATTCTAAATCACTTTATAGTAATGCCTTCATATTTTTACATGCTTTTACATGACTATGTGATGTGACAGAAATTTTTGCGTTGTTGAGCGGAAAAAAAAAAAAATATTTTTTTTTGAGAACAACTTTCTAATATACACAGACTTGTGTATAATAATTAGCAAAGTTTCCTTCCAATAGCTTTATGAATGTGTAGCTAACACGGTAACAAAACAATTAATGGTGCCCTTCATCAAGTGTAGCAGACCATGCTGTACTTAGAGCTCCTATAATAGGAGCCTTAGCTGTACCTATTGGGGTGCAACATATCTGACAAATGCTCCGCAAACTAAAATTTCGCGTTCATAAACACAGAATTTTTTTTTTTAGAACAGCTTTAAGCTACACTCACAGATTTGTGTATAATAATTAGAAAAGTTTCCTTCCAATAGCTTTATGAATGTGTAGCTAACACGGTAACAAAACAATTAATGGTGCCCTTCATCAAGTGTAGCAGACCATGCTGTACTTAGAGCTCCTATAATAGGAGCCTTAGCTGTACCTATTGGGGTGCAACATATCTGACAAATGCTCCGCAAACTAAAATTTCGCGTTCATAAACACAGAATTTTTTTTTTTAGAACAGCTTTAAGCTACACTCACAGATTTGTGTATAATAATAAGAACAATTTCCTTCCAATAGCTTTCGTAATGTGTAGCTAATACGATTAAAACATCAATTAATGAGACCATTCATCATGTGTAGGGGACCATGCTGTACCTATTGGGGTGCAACATATCTGACAAGTGCTGCGTAAACTATAACATGACTATAACAATTTCGCGTTGTTGAGCAGAGGAAAAAAATATTTTTTTAGAACAGCCTTATGCTGCACTCACAGATTTGTGTATAATTATAAGAATAATTTCCTTCCAATAGCTTTATTAATATGTAACTAACACGATTAAAAAACAATTAATGGTACCCTTCATCAAGTGTAGCAGACCATACTGTACCTATTGGAGTGCAAATTACCTGACAAGTGCTCCGTAAACTATAACATGACTATGAAAATTTTGCGTTGTTGAGCAGAGAAAAAAAAAAAAAATTTCAGCCTTCAGCTACACTCACAGATTTGTGCATAATAATAAGATTAACTTCCTTCCAATACCTTTAATAATATGTAACTAACACGATAAAAAAACAATTAATGGCACCCTTCATCTAGTGTAGCAGACAATGCTTTACCTATTGGAGTGCAACTTATCTGACAAGTTCTCCGTAAACTATAACATGACTGTGAAAATTGCTCTTTGTTGAGCGGAGAAATTTTTTTTAGAGCAGCCTTAAACTACACTCGCAGATTTGTATATAATAATAAGAGTAATTTCATTCCAATAGCTTTATTAATATGTAACTAACAGGATTAAAAAAAAACAATTAATGGCACCCTTCATCAAGTGTGGCAGACCATGCTGTATCTATTGGAGTGCAAATTAGCTGACAAGGGCTCTGTAAACTATAACATGACTATGAAAATTGGGGGTTATTGAGCGGAGAAAAAAAATATTTTTCTTAGAACAGCCTTCAGCTACAATTAATGGCACCCTTCATCAAGTGTGGCAGACCATGCTGTATCTATTGGAGTGCAAATTAGCTGACAAGTGCTCTGTAAACTATAACATGACTATGAAAATTGGGGGTTATTGAGCAGAGAAAAAAAAATATTTTTCTTAGAACAGCCTTCAACTACACTCGCAGATTTGTGTATAATAATAAGAATAACTTCCTTCTAACACCTTTATTAATATGTAACTAACACGATTTAAAAAAAAAAAAAAACGTTTAATGGCACCCTTCATGAAGTATAGCAAAGCATGGCTGTACCTATTGGAAT
The DNA here is from genome assembly GCA_963931845.1 of Maratus michaelseni. Taxonomy (NCBI): domain Eukaryota; kingdom Metazoa; phylum Arthropoda; class Arachnida; order Araneae; family Salticidae; genus Maratus; species Maratus michaelseni. The sequence continues at coordinate 96,255,276 of OZ007599.1, read as the reverse complement.
GAAATAAATCATACACGTACTCCGTAAACTATAACATGACTATGAATTTGGCAGTAATTAATACTAATACTCCCAATTAATTAATTAATATATAGATTTACTTGTTTAATTATTTATTCAAGATTGTGTTTCGCGATTAATTACTAAATATATAGATTTATTCATTAAGTAATGAATCGTCAAACACAATCGTGTTATTTGATTATTTTTTTAACACAATTGTGTTAAAAAAACGCGAAAAATCGTGCGAAAAATCGTGTTACATATTTTTCGTCTTCAGCAATTTTTTTCCTAATTTTAAAAAGTGTATATAATTTTCTTCTTAAAAAAGCTAAATTCTAAATTAGTAATATAAATTTTACAAGCGTTTCATTACAGAAAGGAAAAGAACATTGTAATAAAATAATATCAAACTCACGGTATTTGCCAAATGTCTTTATTTGTTTACTAAACTTGACAGCTTGAATAGAGTTATGATAACGTTAACTTTTTTTTATTACGTTATAGATTTATGTTATATGGTCTTTGGTTTTTGTTAAATGGGCAGGAAAATGAGATGGCTGGCTCCTGTCTACGTTTATAAAGATATCAATCTGAATTGTGATGCGAGTTGCATTTTTTAGAAAGAAAACGTGATATAAGGCTGTCAGGTGTATATATAAGCCGCAAGAAAAAAAAAAAAAAAAAAAAGATTATTTGTTGGAAAGCTAAAATGCGGATTACGACTTAGGGTTTATTTTCTTCTTCTCGTATAAAAATATTTTTCAATGCTTTTCGCGTTGAAATATACAGGGTTGCCATAGTTAAAACTAAATTCTATTATAAAAAATCTTTTGTTCAGCCAAATTTTATTTAAATACTATTTAGTGTATGGGGATTTAAAGGGACCAGAAGAGTTTGAATTTACGTAAATTGACTAAAATTTGGTCGTGGATTAATTTAGACTATTACTTCTTTTTGCATTTATTTATTTATGTTTTATAGAAAAAAATTATTTATATGCTAATTAAATTTTCCAATAGAGATGAAAGTACGCTGGAAATTACTTACATAACACAAAGGATATGAATTATCAATTTACTACTCAGTTTATAACAAACAGAGTGAAAAATGTGTAGAGCGGGAAGAGATAAATGTTTCGGTTTCGATCCCCGGTCTGGACATTTTTCACTCTGTTGGTTATACGCTGAGTAGTAAAATGATTATTCAACTCTCGAAAAACACAAAATTTCTTACTAATGAATTATTGGAAAGTTTAAATTCATCTCGTAAAAGCAACTAGATGCTATCGGAGAGGGCTGCTGCTATGTAGTTGTGGGAACTAAAATTTCTAAATCGTGTTATTCATTTTAATATGAAAGGAATTCGATTGTAGATTTAAAAAAAATTACATTGGAAGAAATTCAACCACCAGAGCCTAAAGTGTTAAAAAACAACTGACATACACAGTCACAGTCTATATTTAGGTATTTCAATTTTCATTGTCTTCGAAATGCAGTAAAAGTATTTTCGTTTGTTTTTCGTTTAGAAAAAAAAATTATCATTCCTTAACGTACTTGTCTAAACTATTTAGGACTGATTTGTTTTAAAAATGTAACTGCAAATGAATAAAAATTGCATTAAAATTCATTAAAAGTAGACGAAAATCATTAGGTACTTGCAGTAATTTTCGCCTTGTGGCACCAGTGGCCAGTACCTTTTTCATAAAATATTATTATTGACTTCAAAAGCTTTCTGACGCTTGATTCATCAACATTTAATGATTGTACCAAGAGTTTTAGAATTACAGATCAGGGATCTGTTTAGGAAAAAATTGGGTTCTTTAAAGGACTCTTCACAAAAATTTTCATTTCTGAAAAGGACCCTTCACAGAATTATTTTTCCTAAAACAGGACCTTTCACAAAATTCTTTGTCTTAAAAATAGGTTTTTCACAAAATTTTTTCATTTTTAAACCAAACATTTCACAAATTAATCATTTAAAAGTAAAATCTGACATGTCACTTTTACATATATAAAAAAATATATGTATTTTATATCCATATATCTTCTTAAAAATGCATAAACAAGAACCTGATTGTAACGACTATTTCAAATTCACAAAATTATGATTAGATTTTTCACAAATATAAAAAGCTGTTCACAATTTCACAAAAACAGGACCCTGTGAAAAAAGTTTGGACAGACCCCTGCAGATGGATCCTGGTCCAGGAATGCAGGACTGGCGACTATTTTTATTTTCAATTCATACCATTTCTTCTAAACTATAATGTTTCTCATGCGCTTTCGAAACAATTGTTATAGAAATCTACCAGAAAGTATATTTCTTAGGAAAGCGGTACGAAATAAATAAAAAATAGTCACCAGTAAAAGTAAGGAGTGAGGCAATTAAAATAGGAAAGAGGACATTCCAATCGTGGATAACTCGGAAGAAGTTATTGTATATTTTTGTTTTCGGTTGTATTATATTTCCGTAGATTAAGAAATATTTGTCTTTTTTACAGCGTATGTTTCATGCTTGCCATTATTTCTATAAAAAGCGAGTACTGACTTTTTTTTCAAGATCTATCGTTTGTACAATAATTTTTGAAATCTTGTATATGAAAATTGTCACAAAATTATTGCTCTAATACCCATTCCGCATTGTAGTGTGCGACATCATAACAAAAAATGAATAAAATTATATGTTATTTGTTCTTTTTAGTAGGTAAATAATTAAAAACAATTGAAAGAATGACAATTGCTCCGGCGGATCCAATAGGCGAACTGAAGTGTTAAACGATGTATAAAGTGAATAATTTGCTTCGAAAATTGCATATAATATTTTTAGTTGTTACATGTATTACATATATTTTGTTATTATATAAGGTGTGTTCAAATGAAAGTGATTCGAAGCTTCGCATGCGAACAGTTTTCAATGTATTTTCCTGAAACAAACACGATATTGAAGGTGTATGTACCACGCGTGCGCATGCGCGAGCAGATTTGGGATAACTTCATTCGTAAGGACGTGGCATTCAGTTTAAAATGGCTGGTGTGGATCCAACTGCGTCCAAAACGGATCAGCGAGCTGTAATTAAGTTTTTAACACTGGAAGGGTGTAAGCCGGTAGATATTCATCGCAGAATACACACTGTGTTTCCAAGGTGTGTGCCGAGACACTGGCCCGTAAAAAGTGGGAGGTCCTGGAACATCCACCTTATAGTCCAGATCTGTCGCCTTGCGAATATCACATCTTTGGACCGCTGAAGAAAATCCTAAAGGGTCAATGATTTCACTCCGACGAGGACGTAAAGGCTGCAATTCCGAACTGGTTCCATGATCAACCGACATCGTTCTTCGCGGACGGAATTCGTAACCTTCCTAAACAATGGGACGCCTGCCTAAACGCCATGGGGATTTTTTTTAACAAACTTTGTATGCATTTCACGCATTAAACAGTGTTGTTTCTATCTATGTATCTGTCTCATTTCTGTCCTTACGCATCTCATGGATGAATCACTTTCATTTGAATACCCCTCATATATTACATGTTATTTATCCTTTTTAGAGGGTAAAAAAATTAAAAACAATTGAAAGAATGAAAGTTGCTCCGATGGAAAATATGTGTGAACTGAAGGTTTAAACTTTAAACGATGTATAAATCGAAAAATTTGCTTAGAAAAGTGCACAAATATTTTTTTGTCGTCACATTATATATTACATGTTATATATGCTTTTTAGAGGGTAAATAATGAAAAACAATTGAAATAATGAAAATTGCTCCGGTGGATCCTATGTGCGAGTTATACGATGTATAAAGCAAATAATTTGCTTTGAAAAGTACATATAATATTTTTTTCCAAATCATAATACATTTTTGCATCTAATCGATTTGTTACTGTACGATATATTCCTTTGAACTATTCAAAAATGTATTTACCTTTACGAGCTGAACTCCCAAAAGGCTTCTTGCATGCAACAGAGAAAAGATGTTCAAAATCTTTTGAAAATTTTTATATTAGCTTTGGAAGTTCGCTGAAGCGAAATTGATAAAAATAAAACTACCGAAGATGATGAGGGGTTTTGCATAAAACGACTATACGACGTTTACGTGAAGAGGTGGAATATAATATATAAAAGAACGAGGAAAGCTACTGTTTTTAGCTGACAAATCAAGGAAATCATAAGTATTAAATTTGACTTACAATAAAAGTACTGTTTCTTGTTTGATGGAATCACGTAAGATTTTTCATTTTTTATTCTCTTTGTTTATTTTTTATTCTTACATTCGAGTATTTAAATTGTTCAACCGAAATAAACTCTTTGTGCGAAATTTTTATTGGATAAAATAAATTTTTGGACAGATTAATGAGTTTTTTCTGCCTTTATGCTTCACAAAATATTTAAATTGTATGATTTATCCTATCTGTTTTTCTATTTTTGAAATTATCTAAATTGTGCGATTTACTATATATTCCTGAGACCCCGCGTCCGTCCTATTGGACATTTTTATTTTTCGTATAAAATATTTAATTTCAGTTGGAACTTGTAAAAACTTACTGTCCATTATTATGGATAGTCTAGTGATGCTATCTGTATACCGAAAGAGTAAAAAAATCGCAGCCAAATGTGTATTTTAATCAATTGAAAATGGCGGGAAACAGATGAAAGATTGTTGAAGGTAATTACACAGTTTTAACTCAAATTTTCTATATTTTTAAAAAGTATTTTGATATTAATGCAGCATATATCTAATTTTAAATGTTGTATTAATGGAATTAAACCGTAGGTTAAGTAATTGAATATATATTTTGGAGAATAAACACATGTTTTTTTCGATGTCCATTGTATTGGACGTTGGGTCTTCATCAGTTGTTCACCTTCATATTAGGATATTTTTGAATACTAAAGGGAAAGATTGTTTTTACTAAAAATTGCATACTGTACTTAAAAAAAAGTAAATACAGAAGTAGATAAAATATGTATTTCTCTGGGTAATTAAATAATTAATTAATTAATTAAATATTGTCCTAGCAGTGTATAATTCTACTGATAAAATGCCTGTCCCAAATTGTTTAATTTTTGATTTCAGTGAAACTTGATTATTTGCAGTATTTAATAAATAAAGAGATTTACAAATAAGATTTTCTTTTCTTGTTCATTGCACGATTTTTGTATTACTTTTTTTGTTAGTATGTTGTTTAAATTAATTAACTTAATCAAATTAAAATTACCAAATTTAAATAAAAATATAATTAAAGATAACATTATAAGATTATAAATAAACTCATTTTTATTTCTTTTATATTTCCACTTGGCATTCAATTGCCAGTTGTGGTAGCTGTGCCACTAATTAATATCATTACGCTAAGAAATAAAGGGTTGATATGGAGATAGATTTAAAACAAAACTTCTAATTGCAAAATATTTAGAAGTTTACTAAATTGACGTACACTTTTTTTATTTGATGATGTAAAACTTGAAATTATGTGATGCTTAGAATTGATGGATAAGTAATAAAAACACACTTCTGAAGATAGAAAAGTTTGCAGTGAAATAAATAGGACTTTGTCGCGAGAAATCTGGTTTTGAAGCCTAACGTTTTTAGAGATATTTGGAAACTAGCGTTATTTAGATCTAGAGACAAGTTTGGAAGCAATAAAATGAATTGTGACGTGTCAGAGCTTGACATTAGTGATGAAGGTAAGAAGGAGGAAAAGAACAAAGAAATTGGATTCGTGCAAATTCATCCAATTAGTATACTTCAAGGGACTTAGTGTGAAAAATGGTTTTGAGTGAATCGAAGTTGAGTTATTCGAGTCATGACGAAAATACGAGCCCCAACACGTCTCCACATAGGTCGGACATAAGTACCGAGTTTACCCAGTTCTAAAAGAGTATCCAACAGTTACCTAAAATAACGGACAAATAAAATGCATTGTGAGGCAAAATCAAATTTTATTAAAAACATTAAATTTGTGTGCATTAAATGCAGCTTGTATATCTGTTTAACTACCAAAAATATTTGTTTTGCAGAAGCCCATTCATAAAGTACTGAATATTGAGTTCATCTTTTTATTTTTTGCGTGTAATTATTTTTTTTATAATAATAATAATTATTATTTAGTGTCTAATTAAAATTTTTATCATTAATTCGTGTCTAATTAAATTTTGTGTCTTTATTTTGTGTTTAATTCAATTTTGAGTCATTAATTTTTGTCCAATATTAAAAGTTTTCCATTCGGATTCATGTAATGTAATAGTATGTTTTTCACAAGACGAAGACCCGATGTCCATTTTATTGGACATGATAAAAAACTATATATACATATATATTTTAAATAAATGAACATATTTATAGATTTCTTGCCTCAAAAGTAGCAATAATCCGAATTATGGTAAAATTTGTGCAAAAAATACGAGCTTGGCTCTCAAGAGGCTATAGTAACTATGAAAGCGGTTATTGATTTTATAATGGAATAAAAAATATTTTGATGTTATTTTATGAATAATTTATAAAAAAGTTGGGATTAGTAACGTGCATTGTATATCAAAATTTTGTAAATTACATTCATATTCGCAATAGGATATGTACAGTTAAAAAAATACAAATGTTTCTTAATCTATGAAAATATATAATATAACCCCACACAAAAATATATTATACCCTCTTCGGGTTACTAATGATTCCGAATAGCGTTCGTTATATTTATAAACCTCAGAAACAAATAGATTTTCAAGATTTAAACAAACTGTTTCTTTTGCTGCCCGTAATTTTCAGAAACGTTCCCGAGTAGATTTTACAGTGTGTTGTGTTGATAAGTTTTTCAACCTGAAATATCATTTTTCCAGATGCCATCAATTATCAAGTAAACATTATCATGTCAAACAAACATGATAAATTAAAAGCATTTAAACAAACATTGAAATCAATAAAATAACACTTGCTGTAATAACCTTATAACTTTTCAGACCTTGAACGTTACGTAACGTTTGTTCTTACAATTATTTCTAAAAGGTGAGTATACTCACATTTTTTTCAAGTTTTATCGGTAGTACAAGTAGTTTTGATATCGTGTGAAGGAAAATTGTCAAAGAATTATTACTCTAGTGCACATTGTAGTGTGCGGTACTGTAACAAATAAAATAAAATAAACTAACATATTATTTATACATTTTAGAGAGTAAATAATTAAAAAACAATTGAAGGAATTTAAATTGTTTCCGTGGATTCTATGTGCGAACTGAAGGGTTAAAACATGCATAAAACGAATAATTTGCTTTGAAAATTGCATATAATATTTTTTTCCAAATCATAATGCATTTTTGCATTTTATCGATTTGTTACAGTACGATATATTCCTTTGAACTATGCAAAAATGTATTTACCTTTACGAGCTGAACTCCCAAAAGGCTTCTTGCATGCAACAGAGAAAAGATGTTCAAAATCTTTTGAAAATTTTTATATTAGCTTTGAAAGTTCACTGAAGCGAAATTGATAAAAATAAAACTACCGAAGATGATGAGGGGTTTTGCATAAAACGGCTATACGACGTTTACGTGAAGAGGTGGAATATAATATATAAAAGAACGAGAAAAGCTACTGTTTTTAGCTGACAAATCAAGGAATTCATAAGTATTAAATTTGACTTACAATAAAAGTACTGTGTCTTGTTTGATGGAATGATGTAAGATTTATTATTTTTTATTCTCTTTGTATATTTTTTATTCTTACATTCGAGTACTTAAATTGTTCAACCGAAATAAACTCTTTGTGCTAAATTTTTATTGGATAAAATAATTTTTTGGAGTTGGACAGATTAATGACTTTTTTCTGCCATTATGCTTCAAAAAATATTTAAAGTGTGTGATTTATCCTATCTGTTTTTCTATTTTTGAAAATATCTAAATAGTGCGATTCACTCTACAGTAACAATGTAAACGGTGATTGATTTTGTAATGGAATAAAAATATTTTGATGTAATTTTATGAATAATTTATACAAGTGTTGGGATTAGTAACGTGAATTGTTTATCAAAATTCGGTTAATGATATTCATATTTGTAATAAGATATACACAGTTAAAAAATAGAAAATTTTTTCTTAATCTATGAAAATATATTATAACCCCACACAAAAATATATTATTCTCTCTTTGCGCTACTAATGATTCCGAAAAGCGTTCTTTATATTCAGAAACCTCAGAAACAAATAGATTTTCAAGATTTAAACAAACTGTTTCTTTTGTTGACCGTAATTTTCGGAAACGTTTCCGAGTAGTTTTTACAGTGTGTTTAAAAAGTTATTTTTCAATCAGAAATATAATTTTTTCGAATGCTAGTAACGTGCTTTGTTTATTAAAATTCTGCAAATGTTACTCATATTAGCAATAGGATATACACTGTAATATATATATATATATATATTTCTTTATCTATGAAAATATAATATAACCATGAACAAAAATATATTTTCTTCTTCCGAGTTTTTAATGATTCCGAAAAGCATTCTTTATCTTAAGAAACCTCAGAAACTTATAGATTTTCGAGATTTAAATAAACATAAAATTTTAAATAAGTTTTTTTGCTGTCCGTAATTTTCGGAAACCTCTCCGAGTAGTTTTTACAGTGTATTAATCAGTTTTCTCAACCCAAAATATATTTTTTTTCAGATGCTATCAATTCTCAAGTAAACATTATCATGTTAAATAAATATAACAAATTAACAGCATTTACATAAAAAGTAAAATTAATAGCATTAATATTAACATTAAATTAACAATATTTTGTTACTCTTGCATCTATAAATTCAGTTAAGATCTGAAAATGTTTATTTGAGAATTGATGGCATCCAAAAAAATCGATATTGCGGTTAGAGAAAACTGATTAATACACCATAAAAGCTACTCAGAAAGGTTTCCGAAATTTACGGGCAGGAAAAAACAGCTTTATTTTTATAAATGCTTTTTTAAATTTTGAAAAAATATTAGTTTCTGATGTTTCTATGAAACGGAACGACTTTCAGAATTGTTTGGTAATTCTGAAGAGTTATAATAATGGTTTATGGTTATATTATAATTTCGAGATTAGGAAGCATTTGTCTTTTTTTACAGTATGCAGAGTAATCATAAATTAATTGGGCAAAACGAAGGGTTTATTATGCTCCGTTACATGAGAGTACGCATGAGTTTACCTTTTTTATGTTTTCAGAAATATTCGATTTGGCTGCCGTTTATTGATCTACAAATATCCCACCAGTAATTCAATTCTTGACGAATAATTGTGAGCATGCTTACGTCGATCAAACCAAGTGTAACGCTGATTCATGATTTCAATTCAAGAATGGATATTTTGAAAGCGGTGGTTGGTTGGTTGGATGATTGCATGCTCTACGGTCATCTTTTCCACACGAGACGGGGACCTCGGTTTAAAGTGGAATCAGACCCACTGCAACCATCCATGACTGAGTCGGGATTCGAACCCTGCACTTTTTATCTAGTAGCAAGAGCACCCTATCCATGAACATAGAAATTTATTAGGACTTCTAACGAAATAGCCTTTCGAAGAAGAAAATCTTTCCTCGAAAATGCTTCAAATAGGTAGCGCTTTTGTAGGACAGTTGTATCAGTTCGTCTGCTTCTTCAAATCGTCTGCTTGACAGTCATCATCTGGTAGGTATCCGATTTACTCTCCACTAAAAGGTAATTAATAAAAGTGGAATCAAATTAACATAAAAATTCGCCAGAAGTTATAGTATTATATATCCCTTCAGTGCATATTTACATTGCAATGATAAATATTGTTAGTGATAGTTTCGGTTTGTATTTTGTAGGTGGCACTACCTTAGCACAGCTGTACGCCGGCTGCCATTTAGTTCCAAAGTCACGACTCGAAATTAACACTATTTCCTTAGAAGTCTTTATCTATTTCTATGTTCATGGCTCGATCATGTTCATGGTTACACAAGCAGGCGGGCTCAAAAGCAGCGGGGTTTAAATTTGATTTTTCATAAAACCATACACTTAAATCTAGGAATGAAAGAATTGGTGATCGTGTCCGTGACCAATTCGATATGACATTTCATCACTTAAATAAGAACTATATCCGCAAACTTATGATATAAGACTAGTAATCTGCTATTTAACATTAACAAAATAAATAATATTTACTAAATTTGTCAGTTACGAAATTACACAACTAAGTTGCGTCCACCCTTATAATAAAATTATCACAATAGATATATTTATTGTATGGAAAAAGTTAAACGGTTCCTTTTGTATTTAATTTTCACAAAATATCTAAACTTATCATTTATTTTATACTAACCATAGAAATGCCGACTGTTTTTGACAATGCAATGCAACTAGCTTTATGTCTAGGTGAGCAATAAGCATTGTGTGTAACAATTATATAAAATTACAGAAATGATACTCATTTTAGTGATATAATATATAATAAATTCGATATAAGTGATATAAATAAATTCTTTGTGTCACTTTTTATAAGATAGAATAATTCTTTTGTACGGAAAAGGTTAATCAGTTCCTTCTTTCTCTATGCTTCTCAAACTTACTAAATAGTGCAATTTATTCTGTAGTAGCTATGGAAATGGTGAATGTTTTTGACAATGGAATAGAAATATGGCGATGTTATTTTATGAATACCTTTCAGATGTCAGGAATAAGGATGCACAATGTATATCATACTATTTATAATTCTACAAATGATGCGCATATTAGCGATATAATAATCTCTTAGACATTTAACGGTCAGCTCTGCGAGGATTAAATTTCGATATTTAGCTCAAAATATGCCTTTAAATAAAAGTGTGCCGCTACCCAATACCCTCTATGTCTATGATATGTATTACCTCGTCTATATATTGATAAATTCGTTTTTATTTTATTTTAGAATTCTTTAGTTATACTTACTGATTTTTTGCATAGAAGTAAAATGTATACAATCAGCCCATATTTACATATATCATTAGTATTTCCGCCAAGTTTAGAGAATATTCTATCAGCCAATATGACTGGTAAGTCTGATTTTCTACTAGCCAGTCGCAAAAAGTTACCAGCCACAAACCAAAGATGGAAAATCTGTTTTATAAAACAGTTTTCATGATATTTCATATACATTTTTTAAAGGAAACTGATCAACACTTAAATTTAAGGTGTTCCAAAAGTATTCATGTTTGGAAAAAAATAAACAACAATATGAGGTACGTACATGTTTATTGTTTTCTTGGAAAGACAATTTAGAACAGTTTTACACAACAACATTTTAAACATTAAATATGTTTCACATAAGCCGGTAGATGGCGCGACAACATTGCGTGGGAAATTTGCTGATAACGTCAGTCTGCAAATGGCTACCGTATAGGAAAAAGCAATGTGCGTTTTGTGGTTCCATGAAAGCAAATCGGTTGTAACTTTTCAGAGGCGTTTTTGTTTAGAATACTCAAATCGTCGTCCTCTAAGTAAGGAAAACAATTTAAGGAGACGGGAAATGCAGAACATATTTAATATTTAAAATGTTGTTGTGTAAAACTATTTTAAATTGTCTTTCCAAGAAAACAATAAACATGTACTAAGTACCTCATTTTGTTCTCTTTTTTTTAAACATGAAATGCGCTCAATAATTTGGGACCACTTTGTATTATGTAATGCGAATTTTATTTGCAGTTATTTGAAATGAAATCATCTTTTATATGCAGAGTGCTGATTTTAGCATCACCTTTTTTCTTCACCTTAATTTCATTGCAGTTTCTGATCTCAAAATGTTGATGAAAAAGTGGGTGAAAAATAACATCATTCTAACGCAGTTTAAAATGACGTTTTCAATAAAATATAAAATGAAATTTTATGACTTAACTTTCTCCCGACAAAAGCGTTCCGCTATTCTAAAAGCGGGAAAACAAATCTTCAAAGGACATTATTTTGCATGATGATGTAATTTTTAATATCTTTTATTTTGTTGAGACTGGGGACCTAATCTTGCAAAAGCGAAATACTGCCACAAGAGAAAATTATGTCATATTTAAGGAAAACATACATTCATAAAAGTTAGACAATAAAATAGGGTGGTATCGGATTTTTCGTCTTTTATTCATGCCTGTTTTCACATCCAAAGTCTCCTTTCTGTAAATTTATATTCGTAAATATTGAAATTTTCCTGAATACTTTAAAAACATTACTTTAAGTTAAAAATATAATTCATTAATTCAACACAATTATTCTAACGTAATTCAAACCTAGGACCTTGTCTAAATCAACCCTTTACCAACTGAACTATCCTAGGCAAACCCAGCGGATACAATTCACGCAGACAATCTATTGATAATGACATCTGGATGGCATCCATGATAGGTCAGTTGATGTACCGTTGGCAGATAAGCTAAGGTCCTAGGACTAAATCCCGGCTAAGATATTTTTTCACTCAGTTGGAAAAATATAACTCCTATATATACATTGCTTGAAATTCCCATCATGATTGCGGCCATTTTTAAAGACAGAGCATTGCCTTTGAAAATGACTCTTTTAAGAAAGGAAGATGGATTTATTTTTGGGATAATTCTTCTACTATGATTTTTCTGAAAATCCTGCTACACTGAGAAAAATGACACTTTCAAATCTGAGTAAATCGATGTTTTCATTTTGTTATGAAACTTTTTGTTTCAAATAGGACGACCCAATGCTTTCAATTCTGAAATACCAGAAATGCTCAGAATATTGAAACATGGACATACTCAAAACTGATTAGGATCAGTTCAAACTCATTTTCGAAACATGGAGATACCCAAAAATGAGCACATAAAAGTCAGTTCATACTCATTTTTGAAACATGGACATACTCAAATATGAGCACATGAGATTTTATTCTTGAGTGTGTGTATGTTTTCAGAAATGAGTGTACACATGTTTCAAACTTGAGTAATTTTAATTCGGAGCCATTTTGACTAAGCGACATACCCAGATTTGAGTATTTTTGCTCAGTTTTGAAAATGTCGTTTTTAGAGTGTACTAAGAGTATTCTGAAAATCCTGCTAGTTCTTATTGTTGGGATAGGTCTTATTTTCGCTGAAACATGGTATAATGCATGCAATAAAAACACACTTATTTACTTCCATTTTATATTAGAAGTTACACAAATTCTTTTTTTATCTAGAAGTGAAATGCAGCCCCTATATTTCTTTATGAATAGTACAGTACAGTTTAGTTAATTTTGACACGTCCCAATAAAGCAGCTTCCTTAATTATCCGAAGTAAAGTTAAGGATATTTTTCAACTTTTTCGTAAAACTCTTGTTCCAGTTACACGTCTTCCTCCAAGAGATATTTCAAATTACCGGTATCTACTGTTCTACCGTGCATATACATTGAAAAAAATATTTATCTACATTTTATACTGGAAGTTGAATTTATTCCGTTTTTACCTAGAAGTAAAAGGCGGGCAGATTCCTTTTAACATCCTCTATATCATTTGGATTACTTCGTCTATATATTGATAAATTCACTTCTATTATACATTAAGATATACTAGGCACACTTACTTCTTTTTTAACTAGAAATAAAATGCTTGCAATCAACCCATATTTCCCTATATCATTTGCACAGTAGGTTCCAATTAATTGTGGTACATCGAACCTAGCACGATATATCCCAAAAAAGAAGATTTCCTAAGTATTTGAAGTAAAGTTAATAATATTCTTCAACTATTTCTTGACATTTTGACACAATTGCGTATTTTCCAAAAAAAAAACAGAATCTGTAGCACTACCGTTCATATATATTGAATTTTTTTTAAATATTTTATACGGGAAGATACCTTCATTTCCTTTTCATATAGAAGTAAAAAACGTGTTGTTACCCCAACACCCTCTATATCATTTGGATTACCCTGTCTATATATTGATAAATTCACTTCTATTTCCTTTCGGATATTTTTGCGACACTTCTTCCTGTTTGCCTAGAAATAAATGCATGCGATCAACCCTATATTACTATATCATTAATAAAGTAGCGGTAACTCAAATGGGACACATTGGTTCTACGACGGTTTGTCCTAATAAAACGGCTGTACCAATTATCTGAAGTAAAGTTAGAGGCATTTTTCAACTTTTTCTTGATCTTTTGTTCCAACTGCACGTTTTCCCTTATTAAACGTGTCTCAGATAACACGAATTTACTATACTACCGTGCGTATATATTTAAAAAAAACACTTATATTTTATACTGGAATACTTATTTCCTTTTCAGATAGAAGTAAAAAACGTGCTGTTACCCCAACACCCTCCATATCATTTGGATTATCGCGTCTATATATTGATAAATTCACTTCTATTTCTTTTCGAATATTTTTGCAACACTTATTCCCGTTTGCCTAGAAATAAGTCCATGCGATCAACCCTACATTACTATATCATTAATACAGTAGCGTTTACTCAATTGGGACACATCGGTTCTACCACGGTTAGTTCCAATAAAACGGCTGTCCCAATTATCTGAAGTAAAGTTAATGATATTTTTCAACTTTTTCTTGATCTTTTGTTCCAACTGCACGTCTTCCCCTATTAAACGTGTCCCAGATAACCGGAATTTACTATACTACCGTGCATATATATATATATATATATATATAACTTATATTTTATACTGGAATACTTATTCCCTTTTACCTAGAAGTAAAAAGCAGGCAGTTACCCTAACATCTTCTATATCATTTGGATTACCGCGTCTATATATTGATAAATTCACTTCTATTTTATATTAGAATTTTTTAGTTACACTTGTCCCTTTTTTGTCTAGAAGAAATCTTAAAGTTGAGAACCGACCTTAATCCTTTCTTGGCACCCTCAACTTCAACCTTGCGTGATAAATGTGTTCTGCGGGGGTGGAAACTAATGGAGGATTCTGCCATTTTTTGCTGATATATTTTTTTTTCCATCTACGGAGAAAAATAAGAAATGAAGCACAAAAGACTCGGTTCACGAATTTTTGGATTTTTAGAAATCCTTTACTTTTGGAAAGAGAAGGGAAAAAGATAACCTCTTTTGACATAAGATGAAATAAACATGAAGCACGATTATGGTGTAGATTATATTTGGAGGAACGATTCGGAAATGATGTTTCGGTGGGTAGAAGCATATTCCCAGTCAATGTTACGTAATATGAGATGAAAATATGAAATAATCATTGAGATCTTATCTAGGATGAGCTAAAGAATTTAGTCTGTTTTCAAAATTTTATTTTCCATTTCATTCGTTATTTATACATGTGATTTTGCTACAAAATAAACACGGCGTGAAAAATATACAGTTTTTACTGCATTCATATTTTTATTAAAAATTCTTTGAAAATATCAATACTTGGAATAGCCATAGAAGACTTTCATTTCGTTACTTACCATTTATTTTACTACAATGAGATGATCTTAATATAAAAAGAGAAATATGCAACTTTTCTTGATCAATTTTCTAAGGATTATATTATTCACTACAGTAGAGATGACAGATTAGAATATCCTTTTTTCATGGTAATTTTTTATAATTAAGCAAGATATTCGATTAACGGGTCCGCTTATTGGAACGACTGTTTAGAAAGATGACATATTCTATTAACCCTACTCGAAGAATTAGTATATGTGACGTCCCTGTGACGTTACAAAACGTTACAATTGTCAAACTCACACCGGTGACAAAAAGTTATATCTTTAATTTGTTATATTGGAGTATCAAGTGACCGTCAGTTCGTGGCTCCACTGTGAAGTTATCGAGGCCGATTTTTGAATCACACGTCACAAGGCAAATGAAAATTAATGAGACTGGCCACGCGTCACAAAACAAGATATATCGATGTAAACGGTGACTCATTTTCCTCGTCACTTGACGGTAACGTGGACACATAAGTTGTATTTTGGTCACGGTGCTATTAGGATAGTGTGTTATTCGATAATGTTAGATCTTAAAGTTACACATTGAAAGAATAACTGAACTTATCAAAATATAAACTATTTGAAAACATTAAATATAGGTGTAATTTTTAGTAAACAATTCCATAAAAGTAATCAAAATGGAAAACGCATTAAATAAAAAGTATTCAAATTTAAATTGTCTCTATCTCTTTCCAACTGAAGCTTTCTCATGACTCACGAGCACTCTAAAAACGTTTCTCATCAAAAAACATAAAAAGTACGCCTCCACGTGATTTAAAGATAATTTCCTGTTATTTTACGTTATTTCTGTCTTTTGACTGGAGGATTTCAAAAAATTTTGAGCTTAGATTCGCGAATTTTCTGTAAATTGAGGGGCATAAGACATACATAAAAATTCCGTTTCTGAAACAAAAATATGCTTGCAGCCCTGTGATTTGCTGAACTTAGATTGGAGAATTTTAGGTAAATCTTAGCTTAGATTGATGGCGTTTCATTGTTTTAACAGAAAATGTTGTATAAAATAATAAGTAATAGCTTGGAAATTACACATTCAAATTTTTTGTAATTACCATGTGTCATGGCAAGAAAGGATAACTGATCTTATCAAAATACAAAGAATCGTTAAATACAGATATAATTTTTAGTAAACTATCCCATAAACACTTTCGGTGTTTTGACGGAAAATGGACAAATCAAAACTAATAATATTTGTACATTAACTAAATGTAATGAAGGAAAAAATACATCTCAATTCACGGATTTTTTTAGCGTGTGTTCAATTAAACCTAGATACTTTTAAAATACTAATGGTTCTCAATAAAAATAGTTACTGTTATTTCTCATGGTACTGGTAGTGATAATAAGTTGCTCTATATTTTTCATTTTGACAAAACTAGCTTTCGAAAATAAAAGATTTTATTTTTCAAAACCTCAGAGATAAGCAGTTGCGAAAAACAATATTGATACATCCATGTTTTTTTTTTTTTTTTTTTTTTTTTTTTAGGTATACTACTTTGTATTTACTTATTTACCGAGATCTGTCATATAACGAAGGTATCATTTATACAGTGATAATAACACTTGTAATCTATATTAATATTATAAAGGAGTAAATCTTGTTTGTTTGTTTGTAGGGGGTAATCTCTGGAACTACCGAACCGATTTCAAAAGTGATGGTGGCAAATTGATGGTGACAACACCTGCTCTAACATAGGCTATATTTTATGTCGGTGCCACTAACCCCAGGGGGTGCAGGAGCAAAAAACGTTCTAAAATTGCGATTTTTCAGTTATCACACTGGCTGTCAAGCCCTGAGAGCTCGGTAGCCGGTTTTGTATGTATGTATGTACGTACGTAATGCGATAACTCTTCATAGAAATATCCGTTTTCCTTCAAATTTTGTTTATAGGTTCACTGTGTTAAGGCGCTTGCATGATAATTTTCGGGATTGATTGGCTGAGTATAAAGGGGGGAACGGGGGGGGGGGGGGGGCTAATCCCCCACTTAATTTATATAAATGGGTTTTTCATGCAGAATTATTCCGTTTTCCTTCAAATTTTGTTTATAGGTTCACTGAGTTAAGGCGCTTCCCTGATTAGTTTTCGGGATTGATTAGTTAAGTATAAAGGGGGGGGATCGGGGGGCTAATCCCCCCTTAATTTATATAAATGGGTTTTTCATGCAAAATTATTCCGTTTTCATTAAATTTTGTTTATAGGTTCACTGTGTTAAGGCGCTTCCCTGATTAGTTTTCGGGATTGATTGGTTAAGTATAAAGGGGGGGAACGGGGGGATAATCCCCCCCCTTAATTTATATAAATGGGTTTTTCATGCAGAATTATTCTATTTGCTTCAAAATTTGTTTATAGATTCATTGGGTTAAGACGCTTCCCTGATTAGTTTTCGGGATTGATTGATTAAGTATAAAGGGGGGGAACGGGGGGCTAATACCCCCTTAATTTATGTAAATGGGTTTTTCATGCAGAATTATCCCATTTCCTTCAAATTTTATTTATAGGTTCACTGTGTTAAGGCGCATCTCTGATTAGTTTTCGGGATTGATTGGTTAAGTATAAAGGGGGGGAATAAGGGGCTAATTCCCCCTTATCTATACTAATATATAAAGTAGTAAAGATTGTTTGTTTGTTTGTTTGTTTGTTTGTAGGGGGTAATCTCTGGAACCACTGAAGCTATTTTAAAAGTGATGGTGGCATATTAATGGTGACAATCCCTGCTCCAACATAGGCTATATTTTATGTCGGTGCCACCACCCCCAGGCGGGTGCAGGAGCGAAAAACGTTCTAAAATTTCGATTTTTTGTGTACTGAAGGAGATAGAAGTATCAAATTTGGTATGGTAGTTACTTATAAGATGTAAATGCTCTCTAAGAACAAATTATAAAAACATTCGCAATTTAAAAGGGTGAGATGAGGAAGAAGCATTCTAAAAACATTCTAAATTACAATTTCTATGGAATCTCTGAAACTACAGAACCGATTTCAAAAGTGATGGTGGCAAATGGATGGTGACAGTCCCTGCTCCAACATATGCTAAATTTTTTGTCGGTGCCACTGCCCGCAGAGGGTGCAGGAGCGAAAAACGTTCCAAAAGTATGATATTTTCAATAATGAAGGAGTTAGGATCTTGACATTTTGTATGGTCGTTACTTACAAGATTTAAATGCTCTATAAGAACAAAATCTAAAAAAAATCGAAATTTAAAAGGCTGAAATAAGCAAAAAATTTTCTAAAAACATTCTAAATTACAATTTGTATGGAATGTCTGGAACTACTAAAGCGATTTCAAAAGTGATGGTGGCAAATGGATTGTGACAATCCCTGCTCCAACATAGGCTATATTTTATGTCGGTGCCTCTACCCCGAGGGGGGTGCAGAAGCGAAAAACGTTCTAAAATTGCGATTTTTGCGATGCTGAAGGAGCTAGAAACTTCAAGTTCGGCATGATTGTTATTTATAAGATCTAAATGCGCTCTAAGAACAATTTCTAAAGAAAAATGATCTAATGATTCTGCGATTTTTCAACTATTGAATTTCTAAAATTACCAAATTTCACAATAGAGTACCATAGCGAAACCTTCACGCGTAAAAAGATAATGATAAGGGCGACGTGTCCTGACGTGTATATCGACTATAGCACGAGTCACAAATTATAGTATCCTTATTATTCTGTTAAAATGTAAAAGTGAATTATGAAATGTCAATATTTTGTTTGATTAAAGGTTCGTTAAGAGAAATTGACCAGCGTAGCGGGCGTAGCTTGCTAGTAGTTTTATAAAATAATAAATAATAGCCTTGAAATTACACATTCAATTTTTTTGTAACTACCATGTGTCATGGCATAAAATAATAACTGGACTTATCAAAATATAAAGTGTTTGAAAACGTTAAATACACATATAATTTTTAGTAAACTATCCCATAAACACTTTCAATGTTTTGACGGAAAATGGACAACGAATAATATTTGTGCATTAACAAAATGTAATAAACGGAAAAATACATCCCAATTCACGGATTTTTTTAGCATGTGTTCAATTAAACCTATGTACATTTTAAAATACTAATGGTATTCAAAAAAATATTTACTGTTATTTTTCATAGCACTGGTGGTGACAATAAGTTGCTCTCTACTTCTCATTTTGACAAAACTAGCCTTCGAAAATAAAAGATTTTATTTTTCAAAACCTCAGAGATAAGCAGTTGCGAACGACAATATTGGTAGTATTGATATCCACATTTTAACACTTTCCAACCTAATTGAAAAGTGTTTATGACTTCGGTTTGTGTGCCGTATGGCCGTCTGCCGTCTGCCGTCTGTTCGTGCTCTAACTCCCGTAAATATGCTCGGATTGCTCTGCAATTTTTATATGTTATTATCGTTATTATCGCATGTTCCCTATTTCAACGGACGTGTGTAGCACTTATAGTTTTTTTACAGGGACACTCGAAAGAATTCCGTTACATTGCGGTCTATGGAGAGAAATCGTCTGCGGTTTATTTAAATAATGTTTCACTATTTTAAATTCATTGGAATTTATATATATAACTAAGGTGCATTACAAGAGGCTTACTACAGAATATTGTGTATATAGCAGTCATCGTTCATTTACAGGGACACACAAAAGAATTCTCTACTGTCTGTTAACAATAATTCCTGGAAGTGCGTTTTAAGTTGCTGAACGCAATTTTAAATTGAACTCACTTTTTGTCTATTACTGGGTGTGTATAAATTCTGTATTTCATATACAGGGCAGCACAAAAGTTCGCGAACACATTTCCGTTTATTGACAGAAACTCCAGAAGAAGAATTTTAAACTGTGCTACGCGTTTCCTAACTAAACTAAAATTTATCATCCTATGTAGTATATATACAAATCTATAGATCCTATACAGGGCTGAATAAAAGTATTCGGATATTTTTCCGAATATTGTATATGTTGGGAATTCCTGAAATTGCGTTTTTAAATATGTTATGCGTTTTCCAAATTGTTTACTTAGATGTTATCTTTCAGCTTAATAAACGGTAATGATTTGTAAAATTATTTTGGAAGCGTTGGAAGGTGTTACATAATCTATGCTTGACGCAGGATTTTTCGTTCTTGTTTCTATACGACTTCGTATTTACTTGCTTAACGAGATCTGTCATATAAAGGGGGTATCATTTATAAAGTGATAATCACATTTATAATAGTTTTATAAAATAATCTGTAATAGCTTTGAAATTACACATTCAGTTTTTTTTGTAATTACCATGTGTCATGACAATTGTCATGAATGGAAACAAAATCATCAGAAACATGATTAAAAATTTGTCATAAGTCATGTTTCTTTTAAAATATGTGTTGCCTTAACCGGAAAAATTCAACATGTAAAAAATTGAACACACGAGACGAAGAATATGTTATGTAACAAAAATTAAATTTCGGGAATTGATGTGGAAATTTTGCAATTTTTTAAATTTTCTTTATTTCTGGTAGCATATGTTTAGAATGTTAATAGCTAGTACTAAACTTTTTCAGAAAGCTGTAAATGTTAAATATTAAATATTATTAATATTATTTAAATTATTAAATATTAATATATTAAATAATAAAAAATAAAAAATAATGTCTTATGTCTTATGTCTTCAAGAATAATTTGGATTAGTATTTTAGCTTTATCATATGTTAGATTACATCTTCTCTTGTTTTCAATTGAAAGGGGTTCGATATATTTATATATATCGTCTTAATCAGTATATTACATTAAACGGGCTCAACTGCATTAAAAATATCGAAAATGTCAAAACACTGTATTTTCGGGGGCATATATAGTTTTTTTTTTGTGTGTGTGTGTGTATCTTTTGCATCAGTTTCAAATGTACAAGCGTTGAAAAAATACTTATACTAACACTTCCACAAGTCATCGTATTAAAATGTAACTGGTTTCAATCGATTAATAATAACGTCTAATAATTAGTGCTATGCATAAAATTTTCTTAGGGGTCGTTGACATATAGAAATTATACAAACTGTATTTTTTATTAATAATAGCACCTAATTTTAACATCATATTTAGATTCTTCGTCAAATTTTACTTTAAGCAACCAAACGCGAAGTCATTCCATCTAGTAGTTCAGATATGCAGGTAAGCATACCGAACTACTTGACCGAAGGTATGCAGTAGTTCAGTATGCTGGTAAAAGTTTGGAATTCGTAATGTTAAATCCACTTTTAATCGTTTCAAAAGAAATTGTAATGCGGGTAGTTGTTTAAGTATAACTCAAAAACTACGTGGTAGAATGATATGTAATTTTTCAATAGCATATTTGAAGGTTCTAGAAATCGATTTCTGTTTAAAAATATTATAGGTTACAACTCATAGTTTTTGGGAAAATTAATTTCGAATCTATAAGTATTTCGAAATTAATTTTGGAAATAATTATCAATTGTAACCTATAAATTTTTTAACATAAATCGATTTCCAGAATCTTCAATTATGTGAATCTAAAATTACAACTCATTCCGCAAAAGAATTTTTTAGTTATACATAGAAAACTACTCGCACTGCACTATGTTTTGCAACGATTATTAATGAATTTAACATAAGTAGATCAAAGCTTTAAACATGTTAAACATCCAAAACTAGCACTTGAAATTTTAGAAATATAAAATTAGAGTTTTCTTCGGAAAATCCGTTATCAAGTTATAGCAATTGCTTCGTTTCTTATAGAATTCCGACAAAAATAGGAATGCGAATGCATAATTGGGATGAAAATATAACTACAAGAAATTCGTCTAAAATATGAATATATCACAACTAAAACGATTATATACAGTGACCCCTCACTTTTACGCGATGTTCAGTAATTACTTTTTCGTATCACTATTTTAAAAGAGTAAAACTCGATTTATAAATTCTGCGATAAAATAAGGCGAAAATTACTTTAAAAAGAGACTAGTACTGAAAAATAAATACCGGTAAATCAGTGTAACTGCAAAGTTTTTGGCAGGAAGATAAAGTATTAAGGTAAACTAAAACACAGAATTTAAAAATATATATTTTTACTTTTTTGGCATACCAAATACTCTGGAGATTTTTAAAAAAAAGATGCATCATACCACATGTAAATACGATAATTAAAAGAAAATATATAATATTTCACTCTCCACTCTCCACGATTTAAGTCCATTTAACATATTTAAAATATTTATCATATTTAAATTAATTCATCTGAAGATTTCTATAAAAGTAAAGCTGTGAAATCTTTAAGAGTGTGTTTTCAATAATATATCTGAAATTTATGCCTTGAATAAAATAGCATATTTTTAAACATTTTTCCTTTAAGTACCCCTTTCTTAGACTTGTCATTTATGTGTCCTTCTCGCATAATTCAAAAATATTTTTGCTTTCGTTCGTTAGTAATACTTATGCTAGTTACCACTATTAAAAGCTTCCCTTAAGAATTCCAGCTTTTAATCACTTATCCAGTTTGAAAAGCAACCCGATATCAATTGAAGGGGTCGGGGCAAGAGAGTGCCAAGCCACATTTTTTAACTTATGATATATTTCAATTTGAAAATTGCATCAAATACTCAAATCAAGATATATAAACTAAAATTTTTACGCCAAAGTCTTAGTAACATTTGAGCTATTCTGAGTAACAATGTGGCATTACTTTAATGATATTACTATTACGTTTTTTTTGTAAATTAGCTATCTTCATTGAGGGCATAAACATCTGGGGCAAAAACAAAACCTCTCACATAGGTTGCCACCAAATTATATTAAAAACAAATTATTTGTTGGATATTATAATTTACAATAATAAGCAACAGATTACAGTGTTACATTTATTTAACTAAAAATGTGGCTTGGCACTTTCTTGCCCCGACCCCCTCAATTACTTTAAACATCCAAAACTACTTGAACGAATGTCTACCCGTTTGGTTATTCGAAGGTAAATTTTACCGAAGAATCCAAATATGATGTCACAATTTGGTGTTAGTGTAGAAAATTTTAAAGTTTATTACAATTTCTATATGTAGACGAACCCCTAAGCAAAGTTTAAGTATAGCATAGATTAGTAAACGTTGTTACTAATCGATTTTACAAGGGACATTTTTATACGTTGATTTGCGGCAGCATTAGTATGGAAAGTGTACTTCTTTCTGCCGATTGTGCCATTCAAATTATAACGTGTAATAAAAACTTCACTAATACATAAATCATTTATTGATAATTTTTCCCCTTAGGGGAAGATAGTTAGAATTTAATAATATTAAGTGCACTACAATGTATAATA
Source organism: Maratus michaelseni (assembly GCA_963931845.1). Classification (NCBI taxonomy): domain Eukaryota; kingdom Metazoa; phylum Arthropoda; class Arachnida; order Araneae; family Salticidae; genus Maratus; species Maratus michaelseni. Next base: position 96,231,561 of record OZ007599.1, on the reverse strand, counting down.
CATTGTAGATACATTTTAGATTGTGTATACATTACTATCTGCTTTAAATTTTAACCTTTCACTCCCATTAACTTCATATAAGGCTCCTAAATTAAATGATAAATCGCAATGTTTTAAAGTCAGTTTTCGATTAAATTTTATCTGGAGTGATATCTCTTAATATCCAACCCGAATATACGGCACAAATAATTTCATTTTACGCAATTTAGAATATCATTTTAACTATGTCAATTCAAATAATAAATCACTAAAGAAAATTCCTAAGCGAAACAGTAAAATGTAAGTTCATTAAATAATTTCCAAGACATAATATGTAATTTTCTGTATTCTATAAATGATCTGGTATGATCAAGTTTTCAAGTTGCTAAATTAACATCTTCTACGTCATCGGTATAGATACTGTTGAAAGGATAAGTTTACATCATTCTAATGTAAGCTAATTGATGTGCAAAGTAACGGTATAGTAAACAGCGTAATTGAAATTGAATCCTATCTTAGCATGTGCGAGGGGATGTGATTTGTCTAATATATGCCAATGTTTCGACCTTACTGCATGGGAAAGTAAACATTTACTGAGAATTTTAGTTTCGAATAAGAAATTTATGTGTAAACATCAGCCATTTTTTAGCCAAACCATCGTTGGAGAGGTTCTCTTGTAGAAAACGTTTTGGGGTAAAGGAACTAAAATGTCGTTGCAGACAAATAAAAAAGAAATCTCGGAAAAAGGTGTCCTACTTTTTTGAATCGTGCAAAACTAAGCACGCGAAAATCATGTCATTCTTTGAAAACTGACGTTTTAATAGAATTAGTGTAATACTGTAAAACATTGTTGTGTAAAATTAATGTAGCAGAAATTCAAGGCAAAATCCGTAAAAAAGGGTTTTACCCGTAGATAAACTGGTTTGATCCATAAAAAATATGCCAGTGTTCGAAAATTACACTTTCATGACGTCAATTTACGTGGTGTGACCTTTTAGCTTCAAAAAGTGACATTCCTTTTAAAATTACGCGGTAAACGGAGTTCACGGTAAAATATCATGAATTTACAAATACACAGGTATAGCACAAAATAATAAAACCCATTTTGAAATGTGTCCTACTTCAACCATCCAATACAACTCCGCCAAGCGTCGCAACCGTCCGCTACCTAGAGGCAGCGGAAGAGAAGCTATCAGTCGAGCATTTGTCGGTATGACAGTTGTATGACAAAAATTATGTTACCAACAAAACCCCATTATGTCCGACGTGCGAAAAGACTTAGTCACTGGAGCTCGCTTCGCTCTATCGTTTGTGTCGAAAACAGCGAACCTTGTCGGTGTTTCAAGGACCACTGTGTGAATGGTTATGACAGCTTACACAAACCGGGGAAAAGTGTCCTCTTTGAAGCAAAACAGTGGGCGAAAGTCGAAGTTTACAGACCGGGATAGACGAGTGTGGAAAAGGGTAGTCGCCCGAAATTTCAAGACTACACTACCGCAGATAACCTCCGATATAAACACCCATCTCCAACAAAAATATTCAACGGGATTTATACGGGATAGCATTCAACGAAAGTTGCATTCTGCGACCATTCATGGCAGAGTGACTATTCCAAAGCCGTTAGTGTCGCCGCGGAATGCTATAAAGTGACGACAGTAGTGCCGAGACATCCAAACCTGGACACAACAGCAATCGGAACAGGTCATCTGGTCTGACGAATCATCATTTACATTATTTCAGACCACCAGACGTGTATTCGTCTGGCGAACACCGGAAAAAGCATTTCATGTTGACTGTCAAGTTCCTACCGTGAAGCATGGAGGGAACTCTGTGATGGTGTGGGGCGCGATATTTTGACGTGGCTTGCGGCCACTCGTAGTCTTTAGGGGGAAAATCACAGGTGAGCATTATCGCAGTATTTTCACAGATCATTTTCACCCTATGCTTCCGACTCTCATTCCTGGAGAGTATCCTGTGTTCCAAGATGACAACGCGTCTTTTCAACGGCTCGCTGTGTTCAAACATGGTTAGATGAGCATGATGAAGTGGAAGATTTCGCGTGATGTCCTCAGCTCCTGATTTCAACATCATTGGGCCTTTGTGGGTGTTTTAGACAGCAGCAAGTATCTCCGTGCTTGGTTTCCACTTCCACGCACACTACCTGAACTCGAGATTGTTCTGCACGAGAGATGGGTGCGAATTACTTTGAACATTGTGCACGACCTTTATTTGTCACGTCGAATCCAACTTGTAATTAATGCGAAGGGTGACCCAACACTCTACTAATAAAAATATGCATTATTTCACAGGTGTTACTATTATTTTATATTATACCTGTAATTTTTTTTTTTTTTTTTTTTTTTATTTATTTATTTTTTTTTTTTTTTTATTTTTATTTTTTTACAATTTAAATGCTGAAGAACTCTCCGTTTAGTCTACTAACATTTCTTTTCTACGTTTTAATAAGTTAATTGTCAGAGATCATATTAAAAATCCAGAATTGGGTTGTACTTGCATTAGTAAAGTCAAGCATTAGTAAATTATCATATTTAATATTGAAATGATCTGAAAAAATGTATAAATAACAAGAAAATTTTAAGAAAAAAATAAATGCGACTTCAAGGGATTGTTCCTTACCTTATTGATCTGATGTTTACTTATTCCTCGCCAGTTGGCGCATTTTAGTGAGAATGGTTTGGTACAACAATATATGTGGCAACCCTTTATGGTTATTCACATTCACTTTAAATCACGTTTTTGCCAATATCGCTCATTATAAGCACAGTAGATAATGATCTATTATTTTTCGGTGTGCTGTAAGAATATTATATACGATACAATGAATAAATTAAAAACATAAAGTATTGCTGCATACCTTTACGCCATATTCAAACGGACAATTCACAAAACTTTACGAAAATAGAGCTTACAAATAAAAAAAGACAACAAAACAGACAGAAAGACAAACATACTATGTTTGGATCTTAAAGATATTAAATTGAGAGCATCACAAGAACGGGTCTTTACCAAAAAAAACAGCTTTATGAAAATCAGAGCATCTGTTCAAAAGTTTTGGGTGAACTTACACACATATATACACACTGGCCACAAAAGTTAACGTACAACCTTTCTTTTATGCACAGTAAATATTGAAACCTAATTTAAGATGTTACCCAAAATGAAATAACACCCATATTAGCTTTCCAAACTCCAATATGGGCTGTAATATACCTATTTAAGGGTATCAGACCCATAACGGGTTTCAAATCTCTCCAAATTAAAAGAAAACGATTACATATTCATCATCACAGCTTTACGTTACCCAGTATTGGGGACAGTGAAAACACAAATTGGATTACAGCTCTGTTAATTTAGTCCAAAATGGATACACAGTGGTAACCAAAACAGGCATGGGTTATGACCCAATTTGGTATGAACCCAAGTTGGGTAACTTCATACATCTTTTAACCCAAATTGTTTTTGTTTTTTTAACCCATTTTAAGTTTTTTTTCAACGTATCTAAATTGAAAACAAGTAAAAACAAGAAATTTAGAAGAATTGTGCTTTAAACAGTTATTTATTGAATTTTACATACTTTTAACATAAACATGATTTACAGATAAAGAATTATTTTTTTACAGAACTCCACTGTTGGATAAAAAAAAAATAAATCGCATATTTTTGTGAACAAATTTAAATAAATGGATTTTACTAAGACTTGTGTCCACCTGTACTTGTAAGGCATTAGCGGCATTAAATTTCTATATTGTCAATTAAGTTATCGAACGCGGATTGGGAAAACTATCCTGCGCCGTCAGGAGCCCACGGGGGTCGCCGACGCACGTAAACGACCATCGCGCCCAAGCCTCTGAAGGGCTTATAACGCATCAGGGCTTTGTCTCGCCCGGCGCTGCGATCGGCCTGAGGCCGCTCCCCACTGCGGCCCCAAGGTTATTTTACCAAGGTTTGGTGACATAGGTCTTCACGGTAGTAACCCCACGTCTCGGAGGAAACTTCCGCAGAGACGAAACCTTGATGAACCGCCATGGAACCCCCGACGACCTCGTTCGCGAAACCCCATAGGGGAGACGGTCGCTAGGTCATATGTCGAGCTACCACGACGGCTCTTGCTTTACCACAGCTCGAGGGGTGTGAGCAACCTACAAAGGTAGTCACACGCTGGATTGGGAAGCAATCCCTATACATGGAACAACGCTTGTCCCAGCTATTTTAACGACCACGAAGAAGGAATAAAGGTAGCCAACTGTCGGCCGAGGTAGTCCCAAAGATACTTTATTGGTTAAGGTTTGGAGATTGAGCTGGCAATTCCATTCGCTCCAAACATTGAACCTCAAGATTCACCATCAATACTAGCTCTCTAAGGTCAGTAATTATCATAAAAGTAGGATGAATTCATCACTAATAGCAGGAGCATATGGTGTGATATACGTAGCAAGGATCTCGCCCGATATATGCGATATACCCCGATATACGCGATATAATAGAAGCAGCATATGGTGTGATATACGGAGCAAGGATCTCGCCGCGGTATATCACAACAGTCATAGTTTCTCCTTGGCACACGTTCAGGTCAGTCTGGCCATTCAAAGTGATTTCAGCCCAAACCATGGTTCCACTCCCTCTATAACTGTGTCTTTCAACAATGTACCTTAGTACCTGGTGGCTTATTCGTGCAGTTCAGAACGGGACGTGAATCACTCTACAAAGCAAACCGGGACACGTCTGTGAAGAGTGCAGAAGCCCATTGCTGTCTAATAGAGGTGTTATGTTTTTGTTGCCTTTTTGCGGTCACCAATATTCCTTCTTTAGCCTTGAGACCTTAGTAGTATGGTGTTTGCTGTCCCGCAGTGGCGCGGACGGTAAAGCTCGGCTCTCGTAAGATCGCCGAAAGCCAAGCAGCATCGACCTCGGTCAATGCTTGGGAGGGTGCATCGTCTATCCTCTCTCGTCTGCCTCTGATGTGGGACCGTGTACGTTAATGGGAGCTGGTGCACGTTAAATCTGTTCGTGGCTCCAAAGTCCTCCAAGTTCTGTATAAGCGCTACCTCTGGGGGTACCAATCCAGATGCAGGTCTCTCATCTGGAATTGGTTCAAAATTAGGAGACCTGGGGGGATAGTACAATAGACCTCTGGTCGCGGTGCTTTGGCTTTCGAGCCTTCCCCCCCCAGTAATACAATACAGTAATGGTGTTTGCTGCCACCACTGTTATTAAACTGATACCGGACACGTTGTGAAAAGAATTCATCACTTAAATAATCAACTAATAATTTATTGATTAAATTAGCATAAAAAATGTTACAGTAATAGTCCTTATTGGTCGATATATATTATTAGAACTTTCCGTATGCGACTGTCGAATGACAATCTCCCTGTTCGCACATTTTACATTACTTCGTTACGCACCACTAATACACCAGTTCCGGTGGAGTTATATCACAACCACCTCAAAAAATGATTCCCATACTCGCCCTATATATATCTGGCAGTATGTCGCCTCGCTACCTCCGGCGCAGTCTAGACCTCCACATGGGTCTATATTGATTTGTTCCGTCTACGCTGTATTTCGTCCAACCTTGGAACAACTGTCCTATGCACGTTCTCTCCGGTCTGGTCCGTCTACACAGCTTCTCTCTCAGGACACTTCCTGTACTTCTCACTCCACTGCACACCGGGGACTGCCTCGTGTCATACCCTTCAACCTTCTCTTGAGATCTCCGGGGTCTGCCTTTCTTCCTTCACGGATTTTCCACACCTGCAAATACATTTCTCTACAACGTTCCCCCTTTTCTATCATATTCCCAACTCAGTTCGCTAGGAATTCAGTGCTCATTGTGCCCACATTCCAGAAAATGGATTAGTTCCTTTCATCATGACTCCGTGAACACCCTACAAATAGCTGTGCGGATCAAGGAATTCCATTATCAATCACATACAAAAGTTTACAGGAAAAGAAAATATATATCTGAATACAGTAATATACAATAATGATTAAATATAATTAATTAAATTAACTAGATATATACAACATAGGTTCTGTTAAAGTCAGAATCCTGACAACATGTAACGTGCTCAATTGCCCAACGTAAACGGACACTTCTGTGTTGTCGACTGACAGGGGCACACAAAACGGGTAGTCTTGCATAGAGTCTTTAATTGTGAAGACGTCTGCTCACCGTAGTAGCAGATATTGCCATTCACATTGCGTCACGATGATCTGAAATGAGCTGAGCCACAGTCCACAGTAGTTTTCCTTTTCCTTCGAGCCTAAAAGGGCTGACACTGATCTTGTGCAAGGATTGCAAGCTGTGGGTAGCCTGAAACTAGGATTCCTGATACTGAATTTTCGTATGCAAATTGATCCCAGAGTCTTTGAACCACACTACGTCTAGCATTAGAAGCCTGGAAGCATCAGAAGTCTAGCATCAGAAGCCTCAAAAGTCTAGAAGCATCAATTTATGATAACCCTATATCCACTAATTCAGCTACTCGCCATCTTAACGAATCGGGAGAAAGACATCTTCTGGTCGTGTCCAAAAATGCCTTAATACCAACAATTGAAAATCAAGAAGCATAAAAAAATCCACACAAATTATAAAATTGGAATTTTCAAAGTTTCCTCCGACTGCCATGCATACACTTATCGTTCATTTACAGGGCCACACAAAAACTTCGGTTGCAGTACTATCTATGAACAATATTTGCTGGAACTGCGTTTTTAGTTTTGGTACGCTATTTTTAATGTAAATATTTTTTTTCCTATTTCTTGGTGTGTATAAAATCTATAGATCATTACAACGCGAGTACATTTCCGTTTATCGGCTGTAATTTCTGAAGGGGAATTTTCACATGTTCTATGAGATTCCTAACTAAAACAAATATTAGCATACTGTCTAGTATGCATACAAACATACAGATATGATATATATGGTAAAGATACCATATATATTCTGTTCAAAATTAAAGAAATCTATATTTAAAGTATTTTATTAAATATATTTTCCCTTTTCTGCATTATCACATTTTATATACATTCATGGCTGTTAAAAGCCGCACCCGATTTACTTTTCTATCAACGAAATCTTTTTAGTCAAAATCATACATATTGTTTTCAAATTATCATTAACGTATTTTAACCTGTCTGCCATCTCTCAATGTAAAAGAAATAAAACAGTGCATAAACTGTTTTCTCTCTCATGGTCAATTTTGACTTTCTAAAGTCGACCAGCTGCCCGTCCGTCTTCCTGTCGTCAACACGGCATTTTTGCAAAATGCCTTTCCTAACAATTCCCCAAAACAAAAAACCCGTCAAAATTCTAAATAACTTTTTTTTAGCCAAAGTGCGCTCCATGCCAAATATATTTACATGCCTCTGACGCCAATTACAAATTTAATATGCTCTTATTCGAAACGGTTATAGCAGCCCGTGCAAAAATGCACTCCTCTTGGCTCAAAAATGTAAATCGGTTGGCGTGTTTCTAACGCGCGCTACCATCTCATTGACACTACACTTCTCCTCTCGTCATCGTCTGGTCAACATCTAACTAAAATGCCTTGGCCCCTTGGCCACCCTTTGGAATTCTTAAAAAAAATCCTTTGGTGTTCTTCAAAATTACTTTGGAACTACTTCATAAACTCTGCTATGCAACTCGAAACTCCCGATTCTTACTTCATGCCCCTGACAAATTTTTGAATGTCATCCTACGCTGACTTTCGTCATATCAAAAGAAGTGCATTTCCTGTGCTTGTGAATTTATTGCTACTGTGGAATATTTTTGGATGTGACAGTTGTTGTCGATTAAATAAAAGAAAGTCTTCAACAATTTTTCTTGACTCTTCCTAATTTAAAATAAAATCAACCAGTTCTGTGCAGGATGTCGTGCTATTGGTTTTTGCGGAAATTATATGTGGAAGCCACTATACATCACAATTCGATATTTATGTCACCGAAAAATATTTTATCCCGTGTTTCACAATGCAAAACTTTTCAGTATTTTCATAACTTCATCTGCAATTTTCTTCAGTCCTCGCCCCCGAACTTCTCACCACCATAATATACATATATCATATAATATAGGATATAAAAGGCTGCCCAAAAGAATTCAGGTATATTTTTGACTATTGATGGAATTGGCTAAAATTGTGTTTTCAATTGAATAATGCGTTTTCCAAATTCTTAACTTAGATCTCATCTTTCTCCTTATTAAACTGTGGAGTTTTGTTACAATTTTCAGAATGTGTTGGAAAGTGTTTCATAATCTATGCTTGACACATGACTTTTCGCTCATGTTTTGTTGTAATATTTTTTCTTCTTGGTAGCACATGTTTAAAATGTTAAGATGTGATACTAAACTTTCTCAGAAAAACATATTAACATTTAATTATTAGATATTGAACATTTTTATCATTAATTAAATTAAAAATATTAAAAAATAATGTCTCATATGTTCAAAAATAATTCGAACCATATATTTTGTAATTTACCATAATATAGATTATCTCAAAAAATAAAACAATTTTTAAGGAACATTCCACTCGGTTCTTTTTTTGTCAAAGTGATTTATATCCTTATATAATGGTTATTGTTTTTTTTTAGACATATTATCAGCTTTTGAGAATTTTTAATAAAAATAAAAAATAAAAAAACATAAAATAGAAAACAACAAAATTATTTAAGTTGCAAGATACGTATGTAAAAATAATAGGCTTATTAACAAAACTGACAAGCCTGCTATTCTGAACATTATATTGCATATAATGTTCAAATTTCCTTAAAGAAAAATCACGTAATTGAAATATACGATAAGAAATTATCATACACTTAAACATAAAAAATTGCGCAAAAACTCGCTAAAAGTTTTTAATGGTAGTTGATTGAATGCTTTTAAATGACGTACTTTGGCATATTTACCTTAAAAGATTTGGTAAATGTGAATTTAATTAAAAGGAATTGTACATGCTCCATTGTATACATATAATAATTATTCTCATCGTTATTTTTTATCATAGATTTAATGTAAGGAGGGAAAAAAACGTTCTCTAATACTAAAGACTCAAGAAATTGGCTACTTGCCACTAAATCCTGTCAAACAGATCATGTTTGCCAAAGCTAATTAAATGATTTAAGTTACGATTCCTGACAGTTTTTACTTTTTTTTTGCTTGCTGTATTTTCTGTAACATGTAGTAAGGTTTTAATAATTTATTTTTTCTCCGAAAATATATTCTAATTATAAGATAAAACATTTTTAGTGACTCGTATACATTGAGTTAAAGCTGTTTTTAAGAGAAAAAAACGTAATTAGGTGTCATGGATATAACATATTTTGTATATCAATGTATATTATAAAAGTTTGTTATATTTTTAAAATAAAACGAAATTTACACGAGTATAGTAAAAGAATATAATTAAATGGTTCAATTTAATTAAAATACATGCTAAATATTTATTATTTCCTCTCATATTTTCTACAAAATAAGAAGACGAAAGAATAGTAAATAGATTTTTTGATATTAGAACTCATTAGTTTTCATTTCCAAGTTTGTTAAATTGGAAATGGAAACAAAATATAATTTATTATTTGCTAAATCGTGTTAAATAAAAACTATACAAACAGTCTAAAAGGTTTTTATAAACTATTTACATGTTTCGGCTCTATCGAAGTCATTATCAAAACAAATTCAATTGTTGCATTTCTACAGAAACATATCCTATACTTAATTAATTTTAACACAATTATTCAATTTCTTAACTAAATCATATGAGTGTGAATCTTATTATTTCTTTACTAATTTGAATAACTGCGTTAAAATTTATCTACCGTAATCACGTATCCAGCGTTTACTGGAGTTCCAAATTACCTGCGATTTATTCTGTTGAGCTGATTCAGATAACAGACCAAATGCTATGATCAATAAGGTTAACTGGATGAATTAGGTCCTCCAGATTCGACCGGGTTGGCTCAGTTGGTAGATCATTGTTAGTTTCAGCCAGGAGATCTCAGGTTCGAAACCTGCCCCGGACATTTTTCATCCAGTTGGAAAATTACAAGTCTAACGATTTCTTTACCAATTTGAATAATTGTGTTAGAATTAATCTACTGTAATCACGTATCCAGTGTTTACTGGCGTTCCAATTACCTGCGATTTATTCTGTTGAGCTGATTCAGATATCAGATCAGATGCTATGATAAATAAGGATACCTGGATGAAATAGGTCCTCCAGATTCCACCAGGATAGCTCAGTTGGTAGAGCATTGGTAGCTTCAGCCAAGAGATCCCAGGATCGAATCCTGGCCCGGACATTTTTCGTCCAGTTGGAAAATTGCAACTCATATGATTACTTAATTGAATAATTGTGTTACCAAATTGAATAATTGTGTTAAAAATAATCTAGTGTAATCACGTATCCAGCGTTTACTGGAGTTCCAAATGACTTGCGATTTATTCTGTTGTGCTGATTCAGATATCAGACTAGATGCCTTTAGATCAGTAAAGTTAAGATTACCAGATAAATAAGTTTAACTGGATGAATTAAGTCCTTCAGATTCGACCGGGATGGCTCAGTTGGTAGAGCATTGGTAGCTTCAGCCAAGAGATTCCAGGTTCGAATCCTGGCCCGGACATTTTTCGTCCAGTTGGAAAATTACAACACACATTCAGTTACATGATCTATAATGTAATGATTTGAAAAGCCATTATTCAATTTTTCACGCACTCTCTCGGATTATGCACGTTATTTTATTATATTTTTACTTATATGTTTATTTCCATATTCGTAACCTGGAGTAATTCAACTCATAATTGTGGTTAGTTAAATAATGCTGAATCGTTACATATTGAATTTTTATGTGTTAGAGCCTCTATGGTTTCTCTTATAACGGATAGATAGTATAGATTGGAGAGAAAAATTATTTTATCTTCATTGAAATTTATTTGGATGATTTTTTCTTGGTATAATCTTACAAGGGTGTGATTTTTCTATTACACTTTGCATCAGCTATGTTCCTCTTTTTCGTGTAGTTAAATTTCTTGGTAGTCATGCCAATATAGTAATTCATTGATTCGTCGGATTTAATAAATGGCAGTACTTCATATATTCATGAAAAATTTTCAAAATATATTGGATCAATTTTACTGAAAATGATATCCTTTAATTTTGGAGGGGGTTTGGCTAAAGCAGATATTGAAACGTTTAAGGCTATATTTTAATTTCTTAAAAAAACTGGGAAAATATTGAAGAGTATAAAGTTTGTATTTTTGCGAATCAAATTTGTTTACAGACTTCTTATATTCGCAATATCTTAATTTATTAATATGTTGTACCATAAAACCATTATTAAAAACTGTCTGGAGCATTCTGGAACATTCTGGAACTTTCTGGATGGTTTCGGTCACTTCGGCGCTTGATTTTTAGCTGCTTCACTGACTTCCCATAAGAAGTCCATTGGTGCGATGCCCTTTTTGACACCATTATCTCCGAACCCAACCCCTGTAGCTCCGAACCAAAACCTTCTTCATGGATGAGGGATAGAGGGCTTCCATACCATATAATCCCCATGGGGCTGCGGTGGTCGGTTGCGGAGTTATAGCGGGCCGCATGACAAACCACGCTTACATGTATTTATATATATTGACTTATTTTACGAAGAAACTGGTTTTAATCAACATATTTTCATTTGGTACCAGTCAAATAACCGGTTTGTATTGTGCATATTTAGTGTTAAATAATAAGCAACAGCTATCACAAAGTCATCTCCGAATGTCTTGGGTTAACATTAATATAATGAGGACATTTTCTATCTGAGATACAACGTAGAAGATAGAGACATAAACTAGAGTGTGGGTTATAAAGTTCTTGCTTGAAAAAGAACGACTGCAACAGCTGCGTGTATAGGGATTTTAAACATAACAGAGTGGTGACATACGGGCAGTAAAATTTGATTAGTCGAGAAAGTTTTTGACGATAACTTGGCGACAGTGTCATTCTTTTGGATTTGGCAAGCCTTCCATTATTTACAATCTGATGGTCTATGACTTGTTTCACACATCTAATCGAACTCGCCTAGGTGAGTACCGCCAATTTCTAGAATGCGGGTTGCCATATATTGTACAAAACATTTTTTAAATGACCATGCGTCCTGTGGATATGTTGCCACGCTTTTATGTATAAAAACACTTTTGTAGCGATATGTTTGAGTTGGTAGCTCTTAAGAGACCTGAGATTATAGAATTCGCGTTAACCAACGTTTTAACAAGAGACTATGACACTGAGCATTTTAAATTTGGACAGTAAAAAAAAACAATGTTTTTCATTTATTCAGCGGATGTCATCCAACGACATTTTATTTCGCATCCCTGTTACAGGCCTTACTTATAGCACTCAGTCAGCAGGAAATATCCTGATAATTAAAACTTTTTCTCAGACAGTGCTACGTCTACAGCATGAATGGTAGAAATCTCGTAAAAATGATGGGGAATCCACTGTTAAGTAACCCTTACTTTATAGATTTCAAAGCATACGTTTAGTTAAATATTGTAGTAATAAGATTCATGACAATTGCACAAGAGCGCTAGCTTTATATTCTGTTGTACATTTGAGTGTAATTTTTTATTTCATATTTTTCGTATCTTCAATAGAAGTTATTTTAGGTTGATTTATGTCGGCCGATTATCTACCCGAAAGATATACGCCCTAGGTCTAGGGAGGGCACTGCCTAGGGGGGAGTGCCCTCTGTGGGGGTCTTTCTAAGGGATCCTAACCCGTATTTACGTCAAAGTTCGAAGAAAACCACGGAAAACTCCGAACATCTTCAATAGGAGAAAAAGGGGATTCTAAGACAGGGGCAATAAGTTGAAAATTGTACGTTAAACGTGGCAAATGAGGTACGTTCGTACTATAACTAGTTTAACAATGTAAATGTATCATCGTTATTATTTCAGTGAAATGAATTATATCGTATTTTATGAGCGAAATGAGCACCACTTTTCTCTTATTACGTATGCCACGTTTACAGATACGAATTTTTTTTACACCAGACAGCGCAGCAAAATTTACTATGGAGATTTTGCTTTGCAAATGATTACCTCCATGGCTTAATATTTTATGACTCATGATGAACGAATCTCTTGTGTTTATTTACTTTAATGGATTGAGATTGGTCTGTCAAAATAATTTCAACTGAGAATCTATACATATTTGAATGTAACTCATCTCTCATAGAAACAATTTTTTTGAATGATCTTTCTAAAAATGTAACTTTTATGTAAATTTTATTCAAAAAATAATATTGAATATAAATGGCCGCCTGGCATATGAAAAAAAAATGGCATAAATCAGTCACATGACTTACTTTTTCATTATATAGATTACGTATGATAGCATTTAAAACAATGAAGAAAACTTTTAAAAATATTTTTTTAAGTTTTGATTCGATTTTCATAAAATTTGAAATGACGACAAAATTCTGCAACGATTATATATATTAAATTTCAAATCTTTCTGTTGGGTAGTTTTTGCGCTGTTATGTGAAAACGGACGGACCAGACGACGACTATAGGTGCTATGTATTTATATAATTACAAACGCACCTAACAATTGCTTATGCTGCTTATTCGCTGGATAGAGCACTTGCAAATACAAATATTTGTAACATATACCGTAAGTTTCAGTAGAATAAATCTCATAAATAATTATTTTAAAAACACTTTCGCATTCCTTCCAAACAGTCAATGATAACTGTTTGGAATAGGGTGACCATAATTAAAGTTACAGTACTCAGAGTGCTCTGTAGCGCGATTTAACTGCGAGAATGGAGACAAATTTTGTACTATGACTAAACAAAACGGGAGACGAAGTATTCCGTTAAAATAAATTTAGTTCCAAAAGTCACCCCTAGGTGGAAATATGACACTGTGTAATAGAAAAGTTGCCATATTGAGATTGATATTTATCGTTAAACGTGCTAAATTAAAGTTAATTTTATTTCAGCATTGATTCTGCATTGTTTACTCTCTTTTCTATTACATAGCGCTACATTTCCCCCTCACAGACACTTTAAGAACTATTTATTTTCGCGGAATCCTTCATTCCCTGTCAGTCATAATAAAAAAATTGGATCCATTCTCGCAAGATATCTCGCCATATATTGCGCTACAGAGCACGCTGAGTACTGTAACTTCAATTATGGTCACCTTGTATATACCAGGGACGTTCCAGAAATAAGTTTCGTCATTTTTATATAAACAGAAGATGGTACACCAGATGAAAAAACAACTGCCACAAGAATCCACACCGGTTTCTGGTTCAAAGACGGAAGGAGCGTCAGCAGAGGAGGAATGGCGCATGCGCAGAGCGCCGAAGAAGAGAGAGTAGCAGCAGACCGGCGTGCTCGAGGTTATTCGAATACAAATCACGATGCCACACAGACTAGTGACATTTAACGAAAGAGACCAGGGGTCTTGAGTGAACGTGTTGTGCTATTGGACGAATACGCGAAACCACACACAGCAAGGCTCAAACAAGATCACCCGGCCTACAGCCTCGATCTTGTCCCATCGGACTTTCACCCGTTCACTGCATTGAAAGCCGCACTCTCGTGACGTCACTTCCACAACACTACTGAGGTGGAGCAGGCTGTGCGAAAATTCCTTGAATCGCAGGGCACTGAGTTTTACCAGTGTGGTTTCTTCAAACTGATTGCACGCTACGACAAATGTCGGTGGCGACTATGTCGAACAATAGTGCAAGGTAGTAACAAGGTTCATGATGCCATTGTGTATTATTATTATTATTATTATTATTTTGCAATAAAGTTTCCGTGTGAAAAGAAATGACGAAACTTATTTTCGGAACGTCCCTCGTATTTAACTACATTTAATATTGCATCTCAAAAGTTGCATATTTTGCATAAAGACACATTTTAATTCAATTTACCGTAACTAATTAGAAGGTACAGTATCTCAAACCAGCTGCACCATTGAACAAAGCAACATTTGCATTGTTTTTTTGTTTGTTTTTTTAACTTTATTATTTATTCTTCTTTTAAAATGGAATTAAATATTTAAAAAAAATAGAAAAACTGTTTAATTGCTTTAGTTTCATAAATTTGGTGAACATTCATGAGCTGTTAATGAAAATCTTATACTATATTCATCTGAAAGTACGTTATATAACCAATATAGTGCGTTATTACCGCAATATATTTCAGTTAATATATCTTATATTATTTTTTTTATGATCTTACTGCAGTCTAGGTGATATAGTTATTCCTAATAACACGACTTAATACTACTAAACATTTTGAAAAATGTAGAGGATTATAGTTATTATAAATTTCATGTTCTACACAGATATTATATTCAATAATTACAATTCTACTCAAATTATGATTGACGTTTAAAATATAATTTTCTGCTTATTAATAGCTTAGAATTAGCTAACCGAAAATAATATGGAAATTTACAAACACAAAACTAAACTTATGAAATTACCCGCGGTAGTTTAACGATAAATTACGCAATTTAAAGATAAATCATGTAAGGATATTACATTTTTTTTCTCAAAAAGTTTGTTTTATGCGAAATATAAAAAACTTAATTAGTGACTGTTCATTAGAAAGAAACTATTCACGAAAAATTCTATCGTTAAAACTTATATTATTATTATCATTATCTATTCAAAGCTCGTAAAGGAGAAAAATTCTAACGATATTTTTTTTATAAAATATATATATAAAAAAATAACAATTACATATATATATATATATATATATATATTATTAGTCATCATAGAAAACGATCACAAAAGATAAGTTTAAGAGATTAAACTCGGATATTCTTTGCACTTAAAATTGATAATGGAGCTATTTCTCTTTTTTTCTGTCTCAAACGGCTTAAATCTAGTCGTTTTTCAATGGAAGTGGCACCTGGAACAAATTTTTGGCACTTTACATTTAATCGATTGAAAATTTAAAAATCCGAATAAAGAAAGAAAAATGAAAAAAAACTTTTTTTTTTTCCAATGGCAGCGCGCAATTACATTTATTGGCGAACTAATTCAAAAAAGATCCAGAAAAAACGTAGTTATGAGATCCATTACTTTAATTACTGCAATTAACAGTACAAAGAGGAAATTAAATCTGGTTTTTAATCATTATTAGCTAAGATACGGGGACACAGACTGCAGATATGTGACAGTTATAAATGTTAACTGAATGAGTAGAAGGTTGAAAAATATGGAAGAATGGTGAAAAAAAAAGCGCCTAGGGAATGGTTAAAAAAAAGTGGGTAGAATTCAAAATAAACCAAATACGTATCATTAATTATTACTGACTTAGTTTTATTGCGATGAATATGTAAGCAATTTAAAAATGTGAGGATTTCTCCCCCTTCTCTGTTTAATATCAGGTAACGCCTTGGTATTATTAGATAAAATACGGTTGACACTAAGCGAAGAATAAAATATGAAATTAAATTTTATTTACCGTAATTTCTGGCGTATAATCCGCGCATCAAACAATTATGTTTCGACCCAGAATTTTTATTTTGTAAAATGTAATTTACTAGATCGCTGTAAATATTTGACTTCAGTTATTAAATAAAATTTCTGTGTCGAAACATGATTGTTTGATCCACGGAAAATACGGTATGTACAGACTTTGAAAAAAACTGATCATATCATACTAACGCACTGCCGCAAGTATAAAATTTTGACGTACCAACTGATTAGTAAGAACGTCGATTAATTAAATGCTAAACATAAATTTTGCTTAGGGGACCGTCTACATATAGAAATTCTAACAAAATTTCAAATTTTTCAATACTAACACCTATACTGACAATATATTTGTATTCTTCGTGAAATTTTACCTTAGAATACCAAACGCCAAGTCATTCCGTCAAGCAGTTAAGTAAGTTTAAAGTATGGAACTCTTAATAATAAATTTATTTTTAATCGTTACAAAACAGATTACAATACGGAAGGTTTTTTAAACGTAACTCAAAAACTACTTGGCAGAATCTTCTGTAATTTTTCAGTCGCATATTTGAAGCTTCTCGAAATCTATTTCCGTCAGAAAATTCATATATTACAAATCCTATTTTTTTTAAAAAAAAATTCAAAAAATACATAATTTCAAATTTATTTTTCAAAAAATTGTAACCTAAGTTGTAACCTAAAAATTATCTATCAAAAATCGTATTCCGGGATGATCCCATTATTTCCTGGACTGTACCAATAAGCTTTATATGACTTTATATCTCTACCTTATATACATAACATATTAATGTAACGATTTTATCAAATTAATTTATATAATGATTTTAAGAAGCAGTATTATCAAAATAATTTATGCAACATTTTTTGAAGCACTTAAATGACGGATAGCTGACGGAAATGTAATTTTAGTATGTTGCTACAGTGACCTACAGCATGTTTTCTATTGGAGAGGGTGTATATAAACACTGTTAAAAATTTGCAGCAAACTGTCCAGTCATTTGACCGTTTTTATAGAAAATGGTTAGGTAACCGTAATTTAACTCTATTCTGACCATAATATAGGCAATAATACGGTCAGAATAAAGTTAATTTACGGTTATGTAACCGTTTTCTATAAAAACGGTCAAATGACTGGACATTTTGCTGCAAATTTTTAACAGTGAACTTTAGAGTTATTTTATACGCCCGCACAAAAGAATTTGGTTACACTTCCGTCTATGGGCGGTAATTATTTAAAATGCATTTTATTGACATTGTGTTATTGAAACTGCAAATCGATTCCATATGCACACTTATAAATATTTTCAAGAGTTTAATAGACTTGCCAAGTACATATAAATTTTATGTCGCTTCTTCTGATCTGACACTATACAGACGTTTATTACACGATAAATTCGTAGTACTTAAGTCTATAAGTTTAATATCTATCAAGCACTTTAAAAGCCGCTATAACTGCTTAACATGGGATGTTAAGCCCTCGAACTACTTGAAATTCTTCAACAAGATATACTCAAATCTTGAGAGAAAAAGAAGGTATTCTGTTGCGAACTCCGAGAGAGGAGTCCGGTAAGTTCACTTTCTTGAGAGAAAAGCCTCTTTCGGCCCGTTTGCCGTGGAAACTACGTTTTGCCCCGAAAGGTGAAATGGGCATCCTGACAACCAAGAAACTTTAGAACACACCAACTGAAAACTACATGTATGTCGCTCTTTGTATCTGTAATTTTGTTGTGTACTGTGAAGTAGTCTAATTAAAGTTAATGTTGCGCTACCAGTTCTTTTAATTTAATTATGCTACACCCTACGTTATTTGAATATGTTACTAAGGCATATCACGGTATGTTCTCCTTTGAAAATATACGGCGTAACATTTATAGTTATTTTACAGGGCAACACAAAAAACTTCAGATGCTTTACACTTTATCGTCAGCACTTACTGTTGGATGAGCTATTTTCTTCATCTATCGGTAATATTTTGAATCTGAGTTTTTTCTATTATTAAAATAAATCCGAACTCCCTCTAATCATATTCCCGCAAACCACATTATTTTAGCACCATTTGTTCCTTTTTTATGAATTAAAAAAGTTTTAACGAATTTATGTTACACCCAATATAACGGAAACAGTCCCACAAACGGAGGCGTGCGAAAGTGTATATAAAAGGCATATCGCAAAGTTTTTAAATTCGAAATGATTGCAAAGAAATGTTAATGTGATTTTGTTTTATTAAAGAAATTATGCCTGATCTAAACGAGCGGAATTAACTAAAAAAAAAGATCCTTTGAAATTGTAGTTATAGGTTCCATTTTAGTAACTATAAAATTAATACTACAAAGAAGAAATTAAATCTCGTTTTCAATCATTATTAGCGACATTATGGGGACACAGATTGAAGGTATGTGACAGATATAAATGTTAACTGAATAAGAAGATTAAAAAATATGGAATAAGAAAGAAAAAAGTACCTAGGGAGGGTTAAAAAAAGTGGGTGGAACATGAAATAAACCAAATACGTATCATTAATTATTACTGACTTAGCTTTATTGTGATGAATATCTAAGCAATTTAGAAATATCAGGATTTCTCTGTCTAAATATTTAATATCAGGTAACGCCTTTGTATTATTAGATGAAATACGGTTGAGACCAAACGAAGAATGAAATATTAAATGCAATCGTGAAGTTTTCTCAAAGGATATATAAGGAAGTCTATAAGCTTTAAAAGTGGTCCCCGTGATATTCATGAAAATTTTAAAGCATATCATAGAACAGTTAAGAATAAATATAAGAATAACAACAGAATAGCAAAATCGAAATAAAATTACAGTAAAACACCGTTTATACGTTTCTCATTTATACGTCTTTTACATTTATACGTCGTTTCAGGGCGGATATTACAACATTAAAATACATAGGAATGAATATCCCTACGTTTTTTAATGTTGTAATATTTCGTTTATACGGCGTATAACTTGAGTTATACGTCATTTATTTCATGACGTGACCGATTTTTTCCCCAACCTCGCTCTTTTTTTCTGCTACCAATATTTGGGAAATATTAAAGACAAAGAACATGTGTGATTGCTACAGGGGTTATTTTAAGATCGTGGAACCTGTGGTGGGGGTTGAACGAAAAGAATTTTACAGCGGGTGTTCTGATCACAAGTCAAGTTTGGGATTAGCAAACGTCGCTTCATTTCCAGATTTTATTGCAATTTGGTCCACTTTTCAGCGTGATTTTTATTTTTTCTCTCGGATTCTTTTGAACACTTAACGTGCTCTTAAAATGTTTCGAAAACGAAAATAACTTTCATTAAAAGTGAAAATGGAAATTTTAAAAGAATTTGTCAGACGAACGTCAGACGACAATTAAAGATTATTTTAATTAAAATATGTTTGTACGTTCGATAATGGAATAAAAAATGTGTAAGTCAAGGTGTTCGAATGATATAAGCAGGTTTGAGAATTCTTACTTTTATTTTTCATTTTAAATTATTATTTAACTTTTTTCAATGTTTTAACATTTTCTCAATATATAGGTGCATCTTAATCTACCATAAATGGTAGCAATATTAAATTTGTATGATTGCGGCATTATATTTCTAAAGTTAAAGGTTTTCATCTTGTCAACTACAATTCCAGTTGTACGTCTTTCTCAGTTATACGTCGTTTTAGAACGGTCCCCTAAAAGACGTAATAATCGGTGGTTTATTGTATTTAAAAATGGAAAGTACTTAATATATCCTGAGTATTAAAAATGACTTAATATAAATATATTGTGTAGTAAACTAATTTATAGACACAAATTATGTATAATTTATTTATTGATATTATAGAAATAGGTTTTTATATAAATACTGAAAGGCTTTGTAAGCTTCTTCCTAATTCATCAATTGGTAGAAACACACCGTAGTCTACTCCAATATCAAATTCGAAATTCTCGAAATAAAGAACATTTTTAAAATTTTAAATTTTGTATGGATGGATAGAGAGATTAATTATATATGCCTAGTATTTGACTGTGTAATAATTTAGTAACAAGGATGAAATTCTAATTTGTATTTTTTCCGTATTTATAATTTAAAATTTTGTTTGCATTATGAGATGAGTTTAAAGTCAAAGCCATCCCCGTAAATGTCTTCATGCAGTAAAACATAAAAAAATCTAAATCATTTAAATGTAGATATCCCTATTTCATGGCAGGGGCCGCAATAAATACAGAAGAAAGTATTAAATCATTAATACTACTTTTATCTTAATGTTGTCATACAATGATAAATATCAAAACATTTTTATCTAAATCTGGTTAATAATTTTCTCACTGGGGGGGGGGGGGGGGGGCTTATCTCCATAAAAAAAGTTCAGTTGAATCTGTATATCTAATTTTAACCTGAAGTATGGTTGACATACGAGAAAATATAAACAAATCCATTTTAAAGTTTTCCTTATGCAATTTCTCAGCAGAGGCGCTACCAACATATAAAAGCTATCATGTGAAAATTTTTATCTATACATATATGTGACCGTGGCAGAAGCTTATTCTGGAGATTTATATAAAAAAATATTTTTTTTTAAATTTAATTACCCGGTTTTCCATTAGGGGACGCTATAAACGCAAAAGAAAATTGTGTTGAATCTTTGCTATCTACTTTTAAGTTCAGAATAGTTGTAATACAGTGAACCGTAAAAAAAAATCTTTTTACAAATAAAATATAAATGGGTTAAAAATTTTTTGTTCGAAGAGGACGCTATAAAGGCCAAAGAAAATTGTATTGAATCTGAATTATCTAATTTTTACTTAAAGTATGGTTTTCATATGAGAAAACATAAATAAAATAATTTTAAAGATTTAGTTATGTAATTTACTATAAGAGGCTACCAGTGTAAAAATAAAAATAAAATAAAATAAAAACTTTTATATGTAAATTTTCATCACAACACAAATTCAACCACGACAGAAGCTTATTGTGATGATTTAATTAAAAAAAATTTTTTAAATCATTTTTATTTAAATTTAGTTATCCTATTTTCCGCAAGGGAACGCTATAAAGACAAAACAAGTGAATTTGGGCCACCTATTTTTAACTTCAGTATAGCTGTCATACAGTGAAACGCAAAATACAATTTTACTAAAATTTGGTTACCATATTTTCTCACCAGTGAGCTATAAAAGCAAAATAAAATTATGGATTTTACCTATTTTTATCTTGAGTTGTAGCGTACTCGGCAAAGCCGCTAACTGTAAGCTCAGCCATTACTCAGATTTAAGGATTAAAACACTTTTATTGAAGCGAAGCGGGCAAGGACAGTGGCAGAGTCCTTTGACAAATTTGCTCTATGTCATCCTGCAATTAATAAAGATCAAACACTTACGTGCAGAGCACTGGCTGTTTAAATCACTATTAAATCCAGCGACCAATCAATACTTTAAGCTGAAATGCAAGAATCACTCGCAAAACCATCAATACAATCTAACTTCCAGTAAACTAGCAGCCCGTGGCTGCCGAATAGCATTTATTCAAACAATAATTCAAAGAATCTTTCCGAATGGCTAATTTTAACTCAGCAAAACTTTAAACCTGCTAACATGAGTCAAAAGCATAGCTCATCCGCCCGAGCTTTGTTTGCCACGTAGGGAAAGATTCGACCCAAATCCACCGAAATAACCTTTCGTTTCAACTTATATACCCTGAAGATAGACCAGCTAAGCTAAATTTGCATAAACTTACACCGAAAGACAGAAATCGAAAGCTCAATGTTAAATGTTGACATCATTACAAGTCATTACAAGTTAAATGTTGACATCACGTTCGCAATCAAAACACTAAAAACCCTTTATAAGAAAGTAGCTAGTCCCACTGCAGAGTATCAGTACTGAAGCGTACCCATTCCAACATCAACACTGATCGTAAGGGAATTTTATTATACTACCATATTTTCCAAAAATTAGCCATCAAATATTCCAAATCTTGATAAAATTTTATTTTAAAGTAATTTATACTGCATTTAACAAAATCAAATTTACAAATCTCAAATATCCAATAGACAGATTTTCACTGAGGTATATACAAGATATCTTGCGAGTAGGATTAAATGTATATAGACCAAACCCAGCAACCTTTTCAGGTCCACTTGGGGGAGCATTAAAACAATGTTAAAAATAGTGGTATTAAATGCTCCGATATATATATTGTTAGCAAACACAATTTTAACTTTTCCGTACGCTCAATAATTTCCGAAATGCTCATCAATTTACGACCTTGATTTTTTGGAGGCTTATCATATACGGCAAAATTCTAACAGCTTAGTTAATGATATGTCCAGTATTCACAGTTTTTTCTAAAGTCTGGCTCCCATTACTTTAATTCATTCTCTTCCCGCTTCTCCTGCTCTTCTCATTCTTACTCAAGCACTTCCTACCACACTCTGAACGAACTAAACGTTAACTTTTCATTGGTCTCCTTGGGTATGTCATCCCTCCGGGTACTCTTGATTCGCTGTTTTCAACACTTTTCTGCCATTTCATTCTTGACTGTGAGTTGCATTGCTTGCATTCTTCTATGTTTTTATACACTTATTTATTTTAAATATTGCACTGATGATGCAATATATATATATATAATTAGAAGTTCCGAAACAGCTGTCTGTTCCTATTTTTCATACATATTTTCGTTTGTGCTCTTGTCACGTTGTACATTTATTTTTTTTAGGATACGCGAAAAGCTTGTAACAATAATTTAAGCGAAAATTTTGAAGAAAAATTATATATATATTTTTTAATTAAATTAAATTTACGTATAAAGGAATTTTCAGAGGAAAAAAGTACATTATTGAATGAATATAATATATTTATCGCATTCACAAAAAAAATTATGTTAATAGAGAAAATTAGATGTAACACGTAACTGAGGTTATACATGTCTACCTCCATTCATTAAAAAAATCTGTATATTTAAATCAAAAAGCGCATTCTGTCAAATTCACACTCCCTTTTTCACACGAAAATCATCTCATTGCGCATGCTTCAACTTTTTTTTAAGGCTTCTACCCTCAGAAATGGGAAACGTGTTCAACCCTCACCTGTTTAGCCTAGGGGGATTGAAGAGGGTTGATTAAAAACGGATGGCATAATATGGCCATTGCGTTGAAAGCTTTTTTTTAAGAGCTCGTGTTTTCCCTACTAAATATACATATTTTTTCGTAAAATTTTAAAGAGAGCTTGGATACAGTTATATTTATAACCTATTGAAATTTCAAAGCGTTCGGAAGATGAGAACTATTTTTTATTGCTATGTTAAAGAAGCTGACGCGAAAACAAATAAATAAACAAAAAAGCGAGAAGAAAACATTTCTTTTACAAATAGATAACACTATTTTTTCACGAAATTTTTACACGGGCTGTAAAACCGTTTTATTTATAACCAATAAAGATTTCAAAGAGTTGGGACAAAAAGAACAAGAGAATGAGCGCTTTTATCACTAAACATCATTATTTTTTCGCGAATTTTTCATTTTAAAATATAATTTCATACAAAATCGGGTTAAAGATATAAAATAATAAAAACTTGATTTTTTTGTAATTATTATTACGGGGTCGGGCAACGCCGGACGGGTGAGCTAGTATATTATTAAATCACAAATCATGAATTTTTATCAAATATACTTTTTTAATGTGTTTTATTATATAAAAACCCTAAAACATTTTTTCTAATATTCTGTGAAATATTAACTACTATGTACCTAAAAAGGAAAACGTTTTTTTTTTTCCTAAAATGATCCAAATGCTCTAATAATTCGCGAAATTGGGCAAAAAAAATGTTATTACTTTAAGTTTCGTGCATTATTCTAAGAATTTAAATACAGAGAAAATTTCCCAAATAATTTTTGCGGTTTTATCAAAACAGAATTAACTAAAAGATTAATGATTATTCAATTATTTTTAAAATATGTCTTCATTAGCAGTAACTCAAAGAGGATATTCTAAGATACTTAAAAAGAAGGAAAAATGCTGAACCTATATTTCAACCGACAATTTATGCAGATTAATTTTCGTTTTGCTTTAATCAGGCTGTGTTTTGATAAATTAAATTCTTGGTGCAATGATAAAGGTTATCTTGGTTCTTATAAATTAAATTTTCTAGTTGTTTGTAGAAAACTCAATTCCAATTCTTTTACCATATGAATTAACAGTATATTTCTTATACTCTATAACTTTGGATTGTATAGAATTCAATGTAAAATTTAATATGATTAAAATAAAATAATAAGGTTTTGAATGGTAAAAACTGGACTTCAAAATTAAAACTCACAAAGATTAATCACAAAGTTAAATTGCAAATTTAAATTAATGTAATTTCCGTTGTATGACACTGGTAAAAAAAAAAAAAACTTTTTTATCAGCTACTTTGACAAATGTTTCTAAACTAATTTGAGTGTGCCGATTCCAAATCTGAACTCCAAATTTCTCTATCACGCCAGGATGTAAAGTTATTGCCATCTTGCTGTTTCAAAAGTGAAAAATGCTTACCATCATTACTTTGGTTGGAAGTTGGAGATCAGGATAAATGGTGGGCACCAAATTCGTCGCTACCAATGCAAACTAGCCGAATGTGAAAAAATGCATTTTTCATTACTTTTAAAAATTGGCCGATTGTCACCACAAAATTTTATCAGAATTCTTCGCCTAGTAAGAATATTAATAAAATTTCTGTGAAGAACAGGGTTGCCAGCTTGTCCTTCTTTTTTATTTAGATATGCCGAATTCAAACGGAAATTTTGAGAATTTTTTTTTTTTTTACTCTAAGTTGTCATGAAATGTCTGTCCGTTATACAAAGCAAAAATTTCTACTTTTGATTTCTGGTATGGATTTGAAATTTCTAACTATAAAAAAGATGTCAAACAAGCAACCCTGGTGTAGAATACTATTAAAATTTAGTGGTGACAATCGGCCCATTTTTAAAATTATTGTAAAATGTATTTTTTCACATTCGATAGTTTGACATGGACGAATATGCTCTACTGTGTGCAGTACATGGTTAACACAATGGTTAAGAGGTAAAAGAAAAGCAATGTCTTTTTCTGTGCCCATGATATGGCGTGAAACGAAAAAATACTTTTTATCAGCTACTTTGACAAATGTTTCTAGACTAATTTGAGTGTGCTGATTCTAAATCTAAACTACAAATTTCTCTATCACGTCAGGATGTAAAGTTATTGCCATCTTGCTGTTTCAAAAGTGAAAACTGCTTACCACCATTACTTTGGTTGGAAGTTGGAGATCAGAATAAATGGTGAGCATATGATATACTGTGTGCAGTACAGAGCTAACACAATGGTTAAGAGTTAAAATGAAAGCAATGTCTTTTTCTGTGCCCAAGATATGGCGTGAAACGAAAACGCATCTCTTTGACTGTTACTTCTGTACGACAGAGATATTCTTATTTTAAAAGAAAAATAAATGTAAAATAACATATTCAGATTGTGAATCTGCTCTGAAACAAATAATGTTGCTGAAGTTTCAGTTGTGAAAACAGTCTCATAACGTCAAATTTAAACATTAGTTTCTACAACTTGATATCCTAACGTGATAGAGAAATTTGGAGTTTAGTTTGGAATCAGTGCACTCAAATTAGTCTAGAACACCCCGTAATCTAGATCACCCAGATATTTTCCCCCAGTAGCAAAAATGTTGTTGGCCAGTGTAATCCGTGGATCAAACAATCAGGTTTCGACACAGAAATTTTATTATATAAACTGTAAATTACTAGATCACTGTAAATATTTGACTTCAATCTTTAAACAAATTCTATGTCTAAAGATGATTGTTTGATCTGCGGATTATACTCCGGAAGTTATGGTAAGTTACATCGTATGCCGGAAAATTACCAAAAATGAGCCCGAAATTTATGTGGACAAAAGACACTATAAATTGAAACCTGTTTTTTCACAACCAATCAAGAGCAAGTGCGCTTGGATTAAACCTTGTATTTTCTTCCTTACAAAATTTCCGGTTCCAACAGTAATTTCTGCCACCAATCTATAAAAACATATTTTTATGTCTCCTGACGATAATGTGTTAAATTAAAATATTAAATCTTTAAATGCTTTCTTTAATTCTTAAAATTCATTTATTTTAAACTAAAAACAAAAAGACACTGGAAAGGTCAGTATATATATTCCTGTTACGACCACAACATATCCAGTTATGGTACTTTGAACATCAATTTTCAACGTTTCCTGCCATAAACGCCTGTTTTTCTGGTTTTAGCCATTGACATCTGATTACAAATAGACGCCGGATTCCTTTCTTCTCTTACGAGAAAGCTGAAGAAAACATCTTTCACCTTTCATTGCCAAAAAACGGCGAAAGGGTGCCGCTTTTTGGCGGTAATCCCTTTCTTAGCAACTTTCTGTTTCCGTTCTAGCGGTGGGATGCGATGGAATGTGAAATTCCAATGACAGTTTGGCGGGAAAAGAACCTGTTTGGCATAATATTCTCCCACCAGCACGAGCTGGTGGGGTGGGAGATGTTTTCTTCAAGAAAGGGTTACTAATCCGTTGTCTGTTTGTATCAGATGTCAATGGTTTTAGCATCGGAAAGCGTTGAAAAGAAAATTTAAAGTATCATAACTCGGCAAGTAGAATAACAGATTTTTTACTGTTTTATTTCTTAAATCATGGAAAATGTTCTTTTTTATAAATATAACTTAAAGGAACCGGACTGTATAAAAAATTAAATTTCGTAACAAAAAATTATGTAACAATATTTTGATATTTTGAAGCATAACATTTCTGACATTTTTTGAATTACAACTATATTTCCAAAGCTAACGGTATAGGAATTAGCTTTTGTATAACGATAAAAGGGCACACGCTCTATATAGTACATATCTAATATATTTATGCGAAAAGCAAAAGTCTTAATTTTTCAGTGCAAATTCGACCTTACTGCGCATGCCTCAACTTTTTTTGAGCAGTGAATAAAGAAGGAAATAGAATTAAGAAGATGCAAGAGCGCTGGGGAAAGAATAGCTCGCCTATTGGCCTGCACTGCTCGCAACTCTACCACTGGGAAATACTCTTTCTAAATTCTTCTTACTTCTATTCTTATTTCCCCATCCTGGCGGGAGCATCCATTTTTCAACCTGCTTTGTTTGAGAGAGAGGGGTGAATAAAAGAGAGTTGGGGTTGCAAGGGGAAGGGATGAATTGAAAAGGGAGGGAGGCGCTTTCACTTTTTTTGAAGGCAGGAATGGAAAAAGAAATGGGAAGGTGGCGTTCTCCCCTTCTATAGAATTTGAAAAAAGGTGTTTTCCCGGGAAGTAAACATATTTATTTTACAACCAGATAACAATATTTCTGACTTAATTTTTACTGCTGCTGTAAAGGGTTTGGACAACAAAAGCTTTTTTTTTTTATGTTTTTTTACGAGCACTTTTATCACTAATTATCAATATTTTTTTATTTGGGGTTCATTTAAGGTTTTATCACGTGTTCTGGCAACGCCGGCGGGTCAGGTAGTATATGTATAAACCGACATCATAAATGTTATGCAAAATGATAAATCGATAGACAAGCAGACATGTAAACAAGCATCTATAATCAAAAATAAAAATAAATGCAAGAAAATTTATGTATTACGCACCTTAAAAACGATACTATGTCATACAGATAAAATAATAGAAATTCAAAAAGTATTTTTTTTAATTAAACAATGATTATTTTAAATAATTAAGCAATCATTAAGTAAGTTTAGAAATAATACATTTTCTGCTAATCAAACCAGTAAATAGCTAGCGAGATAATAAGTTTGGAGAAATGTCTGTATTTGTTATAGTAATTCAACATTACCTCTGCTATATATTCTAACTACACTTAATTCCCTGACGACGACACGCTATAATTTTTTACTTTCATTATTACATACAAAACATAGCTTTCGTAACATCTCTAGAGATTCAAGAACTAGTAATTTTGTGTATTAAATAGCTTTAATTCTAGTAACTAATGTTGTAGGAAATAAATATTAGTTAAGATAGAATATGGATTAACGAACTGAATATAAATTACTGTATCTGAAAATATTAAAATTATAATGCGACGTATATATTGTTAATAATTAAAAAACGTCCTATAATGCAGTAATTTGCTGATGCAAGATATCTTTCAGAACTTATCTAAAGTATATTTTCAAATTACTTTATATAAAAAAAATGTTTATCCAAGCTTTGGTACAGCAAATCATTTCAAAACGTTTGTCTAAATTCAATAACTATCAATTTGAAAAAATGCAAATCTATTTTAGAATTTTAAAATTTGGTCTGTATGATAAAAACTATAAATAAATAGGATGTTTACTTACATTTATTACTTTAATTTTTATCTTGTTTTTGCCTTCTTTTTTCTCCCAAACCCAATTTTTTAGGATATTACTTACTGAATTTAATACTTACGCAACATCCAGTGTTCGTTACTACTGATTAATTATAATAGAAAAATCTAAATCTCTCTTGGGAATAAAAAAAATTAAAACTAAATAAAAGTTTTTGTTAAAATGACGAGTGTAGCTCGTCATGATTTTTTCCTGTCATATAGTAAAAAGACGAGCTACACTCGAAGTCCGACTACAGTTATCAAAATGTAAATTTTAAAACAACAAATTTTATACAGTTTCTAATTGAAAATTAATATAAATACAATTGCAGGGCTGCCACTGACGACTATTTTTAAATTCTATTCCCACCACTATTTTAAAAGAATTAATTTTATAGTATATTTCTCTTGCACATGTTGTCAAAGTGTATGTGAAAAAATTTTCTTTTGAGAAAGTGGTACGAGATAGAATTAAAAAATAGTCACCAGTGGCAGCCCTGCAATTGTATCCACATCTACGATATATTTTGATTAACAAAATATACAAATCCCGAAACATCAGACATTTTGGTTTCTTTAATGAAAAAAAATGTATGCTTCTTTCATGCATAATTTTGCACGATTAAAATATTACTCATTTCAAATGATTAATACTTTTCTGTCAGATTTATAGACGTCGTTTTGACACATTTCAGTTTACGTAAAATGACTCAGAAGTAATTTGATCCATTGATTCTGGCAGAAACCAAAAATTAATGTCTTACTCAACAAAACATATAAAGTATTTAAATTACCAGGATAAAAAAAAATGAAGACCATAAAAACATGAATCAAACAATGTGTATGGCTTTTTACGACCTAAGCAATTTTCAATAATTAACATTTTATGTTTACATATTTATGCTTAATCTCCGAATAGGCAACGTTTGCCCGGATTGTCATTCAGAAAAAAAAAAAAAAAAAGTAAGCCACCACTAAAAATAGAGCATTTTGCTAAAGATTTTTTATGCAGTTAAATGCTCATTTTTTTATGTCATTAATGCCTTTTTTCTTTTTGTCTAAACAAATGACGGAGCATTCTATAGCAGTGATTCGTAGCTGGTAAAGTGCTTAGTATATTCGCACCCCAGGTTTAATTACGATCGACACGTGTATCTCAAGTGGTGTAATCACATGGAGTCGCTCCAAAACATGGGAAAAAGCAGGATAAAAGTCCGGAAAGAGAATTAAATAAAACATATATATGAGCGGGACGAAGAATTACAAATGATTTTACCCTTGACGAAGCGAGCTATATGACCATTTAACGAACCCTTTGGACTCCGTCCCTCCCTATTATCATAACTGGAAGGGGGAGGGGGGGGTAGATAAAATAGTGATTCACTGACGTCATCCCCCTCTTTTTGTTAAAAATTCAGTTCGATGCACTTTGCGGCAACATCATCAAGTGGCATGACAAACCGCAGGAAATAAAATGGCCATCACAAGCTATGCCACAACCCTTACCCCCTATCCCCCCTGACGCAGTCGTAACGGCCCTTCTTTTATTTCAAATTGGATTTTTCGTACATTTCAAAAGCCTGAGTACTTCTAGAGCTTAAACGCACATCCCACCCCCCACAATTTTTGCCCCCCCTCACACCGCACCCACTAATTTGTATGGAAATCACAGCTGCCAGATTCTGAATCGGGAAGTGCTGTAATGATGGGGCACAATTTTGTGAATAAATAAATAAGAAAGAAAACACTGTGATGAGCATAGTGAAACTGCAACTTTGAAGGGAAATTCGGAATATGTATGGTAAAATGCATTTACTTTTTAGAGACTCAAATTCCAGCCTAATACCAAGCATATTTGAATCGGACGCAACGCTATGAAATATTTTTAAAACATATTGCGTTATTTTGAATGGAATGCAGTAGCTTTTTTTTTATATTTATTATTATTATTCCGGCAGCCAGACTGCAGTTTACAGAGGAATTTTATTGAAATTGCTATTTCTGAATGAAAGAGTTTTATTCCAGATTTCAGTTTAGTAGCGAAATTTATAACATGCATTTTCGTTATTAAAATTGTGACTGGAAAATAAAATCAATGACTAAATTATATTCGAAAGTATTAGAAGGGTTACTAATACATATAAATATATATATATTTATAGGTAAATGCATGGTTGTTAAAAATAAAATTCTTTTAAACACAATTTTTTCGTGGCTGTTCTAATAATGTACGTACGTAACATTATGTGTGTAATCATGTATGTACACCGTAAAAAAAAAAAAAAAAAAAAAGTAATTTTGACAGAAAAATATTGCATTTTTTACAAAAAATAAATAAAACTGTTTAAAGGAAAAAAAAATTTCTCTAAAAAGTGTGGAATTTGTAATTTTTTCATAAAAAATCTGTTTTAATGAAAGTATACAGATATTTTCTGTAAATTAAACGGTTTTCAACTTGCGCCAAAATTGACATTTTTTTTTCTGTCAATTTGAGAGATTTTTTTTTTTTTTTTTAACAGTGTAATAGTCTGTATATGTAATAGTCTGCTAGTTTTACATTTACTGTTATTTTGTCTTTACTACTAATACTTTTGTTATTCTTCGCATGTAAGTAATGTTAGTATATGTCTTTACGTTTACTTTTATGACATCATTTATATTTCAGCATATAGTGATAAAATAACAAGAATGAAAAATCATGTATCATGGCATGGATTATGAAACACTTTACAGCACAATCGAAATAGTGTTATGAAATTTCATTTTTGTTTATACAATGAAATGAGATATCTGAATAAGAATTAAAACACACACACACACACACACACACACACAAAGCAGTAAAACTTCATTTTCAGCAATTGCTGTCCATAGACGGTAATGTGTGCGATTAGTGCACTACACTCTAAAAAACGACATTTTCAAAACTGAGCAAAAAATACTCAAATCTGAGTATGTCGCATGATCAAAATGACCCCGAATCAAAAGTTTGAAACATGTATATACTCATTTCTAAAAACATGCACACACTCAAGAATAAAACATCATGTGCTCCTATTTGAGTATCTCCATGTTTCAAAAATCAGTATGAACTGATATCTGTGCTCATTTTAGGAGTAAGTCCATGTTTCCAAAAACAGTATGAACTGACCCTAATCATTTTATAGTAATGTCCATGTTTCAAAAATGAGTATAAACTGACCTCTATGTGCTCAGTTTTGAGTATGTCCATGTTTCAATATTCTGAGTATTTCTGGTATTTTAGAATTGAAAGCATTGGGTCGTCCTATTTGAAATAAAAAGATTCATAACAAAATTAAAACATCGATTTACTCAAATTTGAAAGTGTCATTTTTCTCTGTGTACACTCCTCGGAATACACTAAGAATTAGTTAAGTTTTAAAATGCATATCACAGCTGAAAACGCATATCCAGCAGTTATGGCTCATAGTCAGTACTGTAACTGAACTTTTCTGAGTGTCTCTGTAAATAAACGATAAATTCTACGTACCCAATAATCCATATAAATCATGTTATAGTGCACCTCAGTAATGAATATCACATCAAAAACATCGCATGTAAAAAAATTAGCTAAGTCTCGTGACTCCTTTTTCGTAAAAGGTACTGATATCCTGTAAAGCCAAGTTTAGCTATCTTATTAACTCTGAAATTTTCATTCACAAATCACTCCTAGTCTCTACATCTATAGTTAATGATTATTTTGTGACTTGACAACTACGCGGCACAAGAATGGACGTATATAGTTAGTCTTAATCAAATTATCCCATCCCATCCCAAAACATAGTAAGATGTAATAACTTCCCCGTGTATACTTCCTTGTCATAGTAACAAAATGATTTCCTTGAATATGTTTTTAATTAGTGTACTGTTAATGTATGCTTCAACTGAAAATATAGCTACTATATTTTTTCTACTTTAAATAAATGAAGCAATTGAAATACGGATTTTTACATGTGTAAAATTTTCTAAACAAAGCATCATTTGCGTGAAAATAAATTAATTTTAATTCTAATATGGGGTCTAATCATACAATTTAAAACAAAAGATTTTCACTTAGTCCCATGAATATATATTATAAACAATTGGTCATGTCCATGAAAGTTATGATTCTCATAATCACTTTTGTGACCTAATTTTATGCCAAATTTGAACAATCTATAATCACATATATTTTTCTTCGTTAAGATTACTTGAGATATCTTTGTAATGAGGATTCTTTTGTATTTAGTCGCAGTATGACATCATGAATGTGTCATTGTGACGCCGCATTGTAAAATAATTTTTACTGGTTTTTACAGCGTATTTTCTGAATGAAATGAGATATTTCAAAAGTGTCACAATTGTCTATTGAAATATTTCAATGCTTCATTTGTGTAGCTGAAGTTCAGAATTGGGGAGTCGTTTGGGGATATTCTATCTAATTATTCATACAATAATACAATCATATTACTCTTTTTTTAATTACCCAAGCAGCTTTCTTCAAAATAATAGGGCATTGCAAAAGCAATTTGTTATTGAGTTTATATTTAACATATTTGGCATGTAAAGTAATTCATATGAAATGAAACGCATATCCTAAAAAAAGTAATTTTAGTCCAAACTCCATTTGGGTGATAAAATTTGTAGAGAAAAAAACAGAATATGGTTTACTTTTAAGGCAGTTTAAAAAAAATATTTTTTTTTTTTTTTTACGCTCAACAACGCCAAACATTTTGACAAACACACGGACTCACATTTAACTTCATTAAAATTCATTTATTTATTTTAAAATGAAGTAGTTCGAAAATTAGGATGAGTTTGAAACATTGCAGCAGCAGAATTACTTGCCCCTGAAAGGTTTAAACATTAAAGCATGAAATCAGCAGGCCTAACTATTGAAGAGATTTCGGATCAAATGAGGTTTTTCCTTTTTTGACAAATATATTACATATACTAATTAATTTTCCAGCAGAGCAAAAATTACGCTGTAAATTAATGAAATACAAAGGATGTGAATAATCACTTTACTACACAGCGTACAACCAGTAGAGTGAAAAAATGCCCAGACCAGGGTTCGATCCCGGATCCCTTGATATAGCGCACCAAGTGCTTTTACCAATTAAGCCATAGGGACAACATCCAGTCTACGACATCCGATTTGGGATCGAACCCCGGCCTGGACATTTTTTCACTCTATTGGTTGTACGCTGTGTAGTAAAGTGATAATTCACATCCTTTGTATTTCATTAATTTACAGCATAATTTCAGCTCTGCTGAAAAATTAATTAGTATATAAATATTCACCGGTACTAGTTTTAATTTGTTTCATGTATGCCAATGGAGTTGTGTCCATAATTGACGTTCTATCTTGTGCGAGGTTGTAGCCTAGCATATAAGAGTGAGAGAATGCTATACTGGATGTCGTCCGGATGACTTAATTGGTAAAAGTACGTGGTGCGCTATATCAAGGGATCCGGGATCGATCCTCGGTCTGGGCATTTTTTCCCCTCTGTTGATTGTACGCTGTGTAGTAAAGTGATAATTCACCTCCTTTGTATTTCAAATATGTTACATTTTCGGTTATGAGGATTGTTGTCACGAAACGACTTTTCTCTGGCTGTCGCGTCCAGAAATCCGGTACAAAGCGCCAACTTTGGCAGCATTTTCTTAAAGACTATTTGTCTATATCAAAAAATAGAATACGCTATTAAATTTCGTAGCATTTGAATAAGAATACCTCCACAATTCATTCCCCAGGTTAAAAATGGCATCGTGAAGGCGTCATATGGATTTGAGTACAAGCCTTATGTAGAAAAAATGTAAGGATATTTTTTTCCTTATGCAACTTATTCCGCTGGCTCCAGGGCTTAGCTGGCTATACAAAAGAAATTTAAGAAACATTTCATAAGAAAAATGGGAAAGAAAATGTTTATCTCAATATTTTATAAAATGAAAAAAAAAATCTGTGTAAAAATTTTAAATATTCGTATTATTTGAACTATTCTTAATCTTTATGAATAAATTAAAAATATAAATATAATTATTCGAATTTATTTGACATTTATTTTATTCAATTTATTTAATTTAAAAATTGCTTATAAAAATAAATGTAATTACTTTATTTCTTCAAAATATATTACCCAGTAGACTTTTCTTAACGTCTTAAATTATATTTACCGCAATATAGTGATTAATTTCTATTATTTTTCGGAAATGCAATAATTATTTAATAATTTATTAAATTTAAGTAATAAAACTTTTTCACGTTTACATTTCAGGAGAATTAAATATTTCTTATTTTACTAATTAAAATCTAAATTATATGCAAAAGTAGAAACTTTTTGTTATGCTAAAATATATGAATTAAATATATATATATATATTTACGAAAAAAGTTTTTGTATTTTTTTTTCATTTTAACATTATAATTAATGGAATGCAATAATAAAATAAAAAAAAATTATTCATAAGTTTCACTTTCATGATTTTATTTGCATCTATGATACTGAAAAAAATTATTTAAGATGCTGCTATTTATGACATGAGAAAAAAAATGTGAGATGAAAATTTGTGAAATATTCTCTATTTTCTGCTATACTCTTCGCAAATAAAATATATATGTGCTTGTATTACACCTCTATGTATATTTTAACACTTCAAATGCAAAATATTTCAAAGAATGTTTTTTTCAAAATAGTAAAATATTCTCCTCAGAAATTGGATACTACTGCATCGTATTTATAAAATCGTTTTACACAAATTAAATTTTTTTCTTCTATAACCTAATATATCATTTAAAATGAAATTTAATTCACATAAAATCTTTACTCTCCATCTAGTGAAATCTCATCTTATTGCTTCGTTAATTTTTTTTTTAAACCCAACGCTCGCTGTATTCTTTTTTTTTCTCGAGAACGAAAAACAAAAAATTCTTGAGCGCAGTTCTGTTTTTTCCTTAAAGCATTTTTTTTTCTCATAAAAAAACTCCCCAATTTTCATTTTTTAAAAGCTGGATCTTATTAAATTTTAAAGTGAAAGAAACTGAAGAATCAATTATGTATATAGCGCACTTTATTTGGTTTCGAAATGATTTTAATCTGAAGTAGTTGATTCAAAATCTTTCGATGTTTCATGAAAAGAGCAGTTCTGTATAACAGAGAATACTTTGCAGAAGTTTTAAAAACTTCTTTAGTCAGTACTTTTATTTTCCTCGTGGACATTTGATATTTGATTTCGATTTTTATGTAGCTCTACTCTACTGAAATGTTTTGATTTTGAAGTCGTGTCCAAACTTTTGAAACAAATTCAATTTGTTTCTATTGGAGTTATAATGTTTGATTTTCATATCTTGTATTCCAGGAAATTCCACGACTACAAGTCGTGGTTTATTCATCTAAAAATGCTGCATTGTTTCCAAACTATATTTAATTTGTTATTTTGAGATAACCGTTATCAGTTGAAACTCAAAAATTCAAAACAAATCTCAATGTGAAATATATGAGTTCCATATCTGTGGTGATGTTTTTTCGAATATTCCATGATCGTTGAAATTTTGGAAACTGAATTAGTGATTTATAAACGATCAAATTATTTTATTACACTCTAAAAACGACATTTTCGAAACTGAGCAAAAAATACTCAAATCTGAGTATGTCGCATATTTCAAAATGGCTCCGAATCAAAATTACCCAAGTTTGAAACATGTATATACTCATTTCTAAAAACATGCACACACTTAAGAATAAAACATTATGTGCTCCTATTTGAGTATGTCCATGTTTCAAAAATGAGCATGAACTGACTTCTATGTGCTCATTTTTGAGTATGTCCATGTTTCAAAAATGAGTTTGAACTGAATCTAATCATTTTTGAATATGTCCATGTTTCAAAAATGAGTATGAACTGCCCTCTATGAGCTCAGTTGAGTATGTCCATGTTTCAATATTCTGAGTATTTCTGGTATTTCAGAATTGAAAGCATTGGGTCGTCCTATTTGAAACAAAAATTTCATAACAAAATGAAAACATCGATGTACTCAGATTTGAAAGTGTCATTTTTCTCAGTGTACACCAAGTAATTTGTGGAACACCCACATAGTCAAATGCGAATGCTCATCCATTCTCGTGACACATGGAATAGTTGAAATTTTCGGTACTTCTTTATTACAGTGGCCCCCCAAGAATGAATCGCCAAGTGACAGAGATTTATCGCCAAGTTAGGTTGTAAAATCTCGTCAAATGGTTTGCTGTGTTTAAAAAACTGCACGTGTTTATGCTATTGACATATTGCTTTTTCGTTGATGTTGCAGAACATTATTATTATATGTACTTTTATATTACATTTTTATTATTTGTACATTATATGTACTTTGATTTACCTAGTATTCAGATGGATAAAACCTCATTTTTTCAGCAACGAGGGCTTTTACCCAACAAACAACTACGCGAAAACGGCTATGATATGAAACTGCATGTTACCGGCACTTGACCGATACCACTGTGCCGATGATGACACAAAACCGACATTGCCGGCTGCTGTCCGATCGTGTGCCGAAAGGTATGTCTTTGCTGGGTAATGATGAAGCTATACGGAGGTGCAACGTAAAAAGTAGTAAAAAAAAGGCCTTCCTGTTGGAAATTTGTTTAGTGGTTCGAGAATTCCGTTCGTAACTGCTTTAAATTATTCACTGTGAGCAGAGTAATTAACATCCCTGAAATGGTGCAAGAAACGGCTATATATGGGCGAAAATGCAACAGTTGATTGGAATTGTTATTACACGAGAGAAATATTAAAAAATTTAAAAAAAATGTTATTCACGTGAAGCATTGTAAGAAGTTGTTATGAAACATTAGTATGAATTTGTCATGAAACATTAGTATGAATTTGTTATGAAACATTAGTATGAATTTGTTATGAAACGTTGCAATATATTCTTATTAACATAAAATATTATAATTTTTATTTTTATATCTCTACTAAACGTGCGCGCTTCACGAGATTGGCTACGACCTTGGCCAAATTGATTGCTACTAGTCCAGTCATTTTAGGAAAAATAGGGGAAAAATTTAGAACAAAGCTGGATTTTTGCACAGGTGCTAGTTAGGGTATGTAGTTTAACATACTAAAAGTCCTCATCGATCCGGTGTGAGCTTTCGCCGCCAGGGGGCGCGAATGATCGTGAAAATCGTTTTTTTGTGAATATCTCATGAACGGTGGCATGTAGAAAAACAAGTTCAATTAGAAATCTGTAGGCAATTTAATTTCCTACAAAATGTGCGTATAACATTTTTTTGTCACACCAACCCTTCCCTGTCAAAAATCAAAAACAGTGAACATCCTTGGAATAAAAACGATAAAAATACGGAAAACCTGCTGCTATTTTCAAAGAAATTATATTGAAAGTCCCAAATTCTTACTTTTGAAGGTGAGTGTATAACATCCATGAACAATATGTGATCTTTCAGAACTGCATCATTATTGAGACTACGATGAATACAAATGATGATGTTTCTTGAATGACTGGCTTATTGAAATCTCAATCGTTTGACTGCTTGAGTAGTAAATGGCACATCTTTAGCTTCTTCACCCGATTTAGTTTCGTCATGATCTGTAATTTTTTCTTCAGTTTTTGTATTGCTTTCAGTATTTTCTGGTTGGCCTTCGATATCGGCACTAAATTCATGTGTAGCGATTCCCTCATCCCTTGCAGTCGGCAGGATATTGTCAATATCCTCCTCGTCTTCAAATTCAACTTTATTTGCATTGTGACATGAAATTCCGCAACAATTTACGCAAATATCAGAACATTTCAATCCGATTTTTCGGCATCCACACGCTTTACCACATCCTTTGGAACATGTACAAAAAATTGATTCAATAATATTTTTTGGTGCGGGCGGTAAAGTAGCTTGAATTGGAGACAAATTAGGTGCATTTTGCCAGCCCCAATTTTCAGGAAGAAGTTTATTGCCCAACCAGTATTGTATTTTATGATAAACACGTAAACTGTTCAATCTAGCAGCATCCTCAGTAGGCGGCAATGATGAAAGGCTTTTTTTGCCAACAACAACTCCTTTCTGTAAACATATGTAACGGTGCTTGTTCAGAAAAATTTCTGCTTTACCACTATATAAAGCAAGAAAAATAGTTTTTCCTGCCTCAGATATTTCAATTTGGGATGCTTTGCTACTTTTAAAAGTGCTGGCAGCTTGAATGGTATGGGCTCCTTCCTTTTTAAAAATTTTTGTTAACGACATTTTGCCTTTCCCAAACAATGCAGATGTAGAGTCACAACCTGTAAAAGCATGAATGAACAATATGTGATCTTTCAGAACTGCATCATTATTAAGACTGTGCGATGAATACAAAGTGGTTGCAATTCTTCCTCTTCCAGGCTTAATAAAAAATATCTCTGTCTCTGGAGGTGCTAAGGCAGTCAACAATACGAGCAAGTCAATATCATCGCCGACAACAGCTGTATGCACACCAGACTTTGCTTCTTCAATGGCTGTGTTACCAATAAGTGTGTCAGCATCGCCCTCTGCTTGTTTCGCTTCAAAACCATTCTCCATAAATTTCTCCACGAGCATAGAGATGAGATGTGTTTTATTTTGCTGATTAGATAAAAAAATTTCTTGACTAATAGACACATTCATTTCCTCGTTAAAATCGATGTCGGGAGTTACAATTTTCGAATACCGACGATTTCTTTCGGCCGTTTTTGTATTATAAATTTCATCAGAGTAACCATCGAAAACGATTATACATTTACCACAGTAGTTCCTTAGGACATAGGAAATATAATTTTTTACGATACTCTTGTATGTTCCAACGAAGTTCCAAAGAACACGATGCAAAAGCCATCCTCCATCGATGATATACGTAGACACACATTCACTTGAATTCTTTTTGTCCGTTTTTTTTTCAAAGATTGAATATAATAATGATTTGGTGGTTTTTCTCATGCCATTTTCATCAAATAATGATAAAGGATATGGAGATAGTTCATATTGAAAGTAAGTTTCCAAATCTTCTTGATGTTTCATACAAATGGAAATACGTTGAAAAAACAACAGTGGATCACAGGTCACAGTATTATCTTTAAATTTAAAGGAGTTATTCATCATCGCTAATGATAGAACTCGATCTTTACGTGAAAGTTTCAAATCACCAAATTTTTTCCCTGAGATCTTTTCAATGACTTTGCGTCCGACGCTATATGCATCATAGCAGTTTATTCTTTGATCTCTGACAATTCCGCTATATATTGAGATGCACTTACTAATAATTGGAAAAGGGGGATTTTTTCAAGCCATGCATCCAGTTTTTTCATATCTGCATTATCGCGTAGTGCACTAGAATCTCGATAGTCAATGTGTTGATCGGAAGATTGTGCACTTACACCACACAACTCTTCTAGAGATTCACTTAACTGCATTAGAAAGGGACCACCAAGGATCCATTTTTCCAATACGTTTGTTATACCCCTTCCACGTGTTATTCCACCTGATGATTTCATGCTTCTCATCAATGTCTGTTCGATTGTCATATCTGTCCAAACACCAGACCAAAATTTTTCACTTCTTCGAACAGTAAAATATCCCGCTGTTATGAACCGTGAGTATTCTGGCTCATGCAATTTTGTTTCAAGTAGAGCCATATCTTGTAAATATACTTGACAAGTTTTTCCATATGGGAAATGGCCACTAGCATGAAAAAAAGTAGCATGTTCCGAATGGTTTCAACGTGTAATTGCCAATTTCCACTGCGTTCAGCCATTATAAAATTGTGCATCAATGTAACCATTCGAAAATATTGACACCAAAGTTTCGCTGTTGGTCCATTCTTTTCTAATGCTTCCACTTCACATTTTATTTTTTCAGTAAGAGAGACCAGTGTAGCGTCGTCGAATATATGGTCATACCCAGGAGTGTTTTCTTCAAAATCATTAAAAAATTGTAAAAGGTGCTCTTTTTCAGCTTCCGTAAATGTGATACTTTTCATGATTATTTTCCCCAAAGTCAAACACACTAACGTGTGCCCTCTAACAGCACGCGCAAATGCGTGACCAGTTAACATACTTTCAATAGTATTTGGCGCATACACCTGGCTCAGCAATTGTTTCAGACCACTTCCAGCCATTATATATCCAATGCAACCAAGATAAGACATTAAAAGATGAAATCCTCCAAGCCTAACATTAACATTCTGGAAATCTGGCGTACCGCTTAGCGCTGCACATATATCTCTCGCTTTTATATAGAGTGGTTGGTCAAAAGTCACAAAAACGAATTTCTGATTGTTTTCTTTACTTTTCTGTACCGCTGTGCAAAGACTCGAATATATTGTGTCATTGTGATTTGGTGGTAGGTTCAGGAAAGGCAGGAACTGGATAGCCGAGCATTGATAATCCTTACCTCTTGTCAAAATTTCCATGAAACCATTCCATCCACGTATGTTAGAAATGTTCTCAGACTTGGCATACAACCATAGCGCATCAGGAATGCTTGGAGTAATTGACTGTAAGTCAGTGGGCTTAACCTCCTCAAGTTGTAAGTTTTGAAAGCCCTTGTCTGCAGACAATTTTGGATCGAAAACTTTCACCTTCACTTCACCTTGTTTATTTATAGCTTTTGCCAAAGGTAATTTTGTAACTCTTTCAAGACTGTCAGGTAGAAGAAAACTAGATGAGGGCGTTACACAAATTATGCCTCCCATACTGTGAAAGGTGTTCAGGCCATCAATAGTGTTTACGTTGAAGTCCGCGTTGTCGAAAATGAATTAGATGAATGAATCGGGCAGTACGAGTGGATTTCCTTGTAGTGCGGCACTTGCTTCAAAAATTTTAATTTCGTTGTAAAGAGCCGAAAATCCAAATTTATGCATGATATCCTGTAAAATTTTAGATCCAAATTTTCGATGTACATAACATCCTAACCCTATCTGAAGAGGTGAGAGGAAAGAGCGTGGTCTAGTTGCGGCCATAATTGCATGGGAAATCGCATTACATTTAAATTTATACATATCCGATTCTCCTTTCTTATTTTTCATAATTATTCCTTGCACAAGCGTCATTAAAGTGGAAGGCACAACACTTTCTATTTTCCCAAAGAAATTGTTCATATGCTCGTAGGACGAAAGATTAAAGTATCGAGAACATATATCTTCCTGTATTATTTGGGCTGCTTTCTTGACGATTCTGAGTCGTTCATCTTCTTCATTAATCTCCCGGTTTTCATACCATGCGGAGGTTAAAAGTTTGTCACAAAACCCTTTGAAGCATATGACTGTCCTTTTTTTTTTTGAACTGGCGATAATTACTTTGTCTCCATAGTGTGCTTTAAGTTTAGAAATTATTGTCTTAACTGTTGGTATATAACCGTGCACATGTTCTAAAAGTTAAGAGAATTGGCATTCGTCACTTTCTTCAATAAATGCATAAATATCTTCCATACTTTCGGCAATCCGTATTTCTTCCGGTCTACCTTTCTTCTTACTGTTTTCCACTTGCTTGGTAAAAAAACCTTTTAAAGCATTTGTGGTGGTACCTTGCTTCAGCTGCAACCAGGTCAATTACATTAGATAAACGCTTACTGATTTCTTTACCCCATTTGTCTTCACGCTTATTTGCAGCCACAATTAAACTATTTTTCACCTCTAAGCTTTCAACTATCACAACTTTTTCACGACACATTAGAGATTTCTTTTTTTCCTTCTGTATAAAAGCTTCGTCCAATATATCAGAACATAATAGACATTTTTCCTTAAATTCAAACAAAGGACTGTCTTTTCTCAATTTTTCTTTTAATGGAGTAGTTTGTGTGGACGTTGATGGTTCTCCTGCGACAAATTTCTTGTACGATTTAACAGAATCCTTTCTTGTATAATTTTTTCTACTCGTTCCATCCACTATAATTTCACGATTTTTTTCAGCCATTTCTTCAAATGCTTTCCACTTATTGTCACTTCTTTCCAAACTTGCTGTCACAAGTGATTTCAGTCCCTTTGTTCCAACTTTCACAGAATCATTCGCAACGCAGCCCTCACCACATACAAGACAAACTACTTCGTTAATCTCCATGTTTTTGTTCTCGATCAACAATCAAGAAAGAATCACTTTACATTCTCAAAACTATTTAAAACTTTCTTTAACACACGTGGCTAATAAAAGTACTCACTTTTTAAAAACTCCCGAAGAATACTTCGTTCAATAAGTTAGGGTGATTTAATCCCAACGAAATGCTGATCAATTTCAAATAAAGCACGGCAAAGATACCAGCACGTGGTATATAGCGACATAAGTATGAGGTGACACAATGCCTATTTCACAAGCGTGCGAAATCGGTCTACAAAGGAACAGTCAATTTCAGAAGAAAAGGGGAAGGGTTGGAAAGTAAATAAGTAATTGTTCTTCTTGGGTTCGTTCAATATGATCGTGTTTCTCTACTTTTTTCCAGTTACGTTCACTGTTTTTGATATTTAACAGGGAAGGATTGGTGTGACATAAAAAAGTTATGGACACTTTTTGTAGGAAATTAAATTATCTACATCTTTTTAATTGAACTTTTTTTTCTATATGCCACCGTTCATGAGATATTCACAAAAAAGCTTTTCACGATCATTCTTTTCGCTACTTTTTTCCAGTTACGTTCACTGTTTTTGATATTTGACATGGAAGGACTGGTGTGACGTAAAAAAGTTATGGACACTTTTTGTAGGAAATTAAATTATCTACATCTTTTTAATTGAACTTTTTTTCCTAGATGCCATCGTTCATGAGATATTCACAAAAAACGATTTTCACGATCATTCGCGCCCCCTGGCGGCGAAAGCTCACACCGGATCGATGAGGACTTTTAGTATGTTAAACTACATACCCTAACTAGCACCTGTGCAAAAATCCAGCTTTGTTCTAATTTTCCCCCTATTTGCAAAAAAAATTACTAAAATGACTGTAGTATACCTGGTGCAATTGTAATTGCGTGGCTGCTATAAGAAAGAAGTACCCAATTTACCTTTAGCACTACATATTCGGTATTCAAGTAGCAGCTAATGTTACATTTCAGAACGTTTTACTTTGCATGCAAAAATTTGTCCTAGTAAATTTGACAAAAAATGCCAGAGTATGTAGGTGTATATACAAAGACTTATCCTGGAACAATATCGATTTTTTGGAAATTATTAGATTGCCAGACAGCAAAGTTTAACTTTTGAAAAAGAAGATATCATGTAGCTGTATATACAAAGACTTATCCTAGAACAATATCTATTTTTTGGAAACATATTAGATTACCAGACACCAAAGTTTATCTTTTGAAAAAAGAGATATCGCCAAATTAGACGTTACGATTCCCATGCGATTGAGATAATCAGAATGCCTAAACAATTAATAATATGTCTGGAACGCATCTGTGGCCTACGAGAAGAATTAAATGTACGTTAACTGATTCATAAACTAAAGCACAGATGATATCTGGTATATTGCAATAAGAAAAAGTACGTTAAATTAAAGACGCGCCATTTCTAATGGTTAAAGATGTAAACTGCAGTAATGCAGAACAAAGATTTTGTTTCCCCTTTGTTTTATATATGCAGATAAAGTTTTCTAAATGATTGAGAAGAAGAGATGATAGCTTAAGACGATAATTAAAGGAGAAAAATATGTTTTTTACTTTTACTTATATTTTAAAATGAAATCTATGATGTTAACCATTAAATTTAGATATAAAATTATAGATATTTAATAAAAATGGAACATTTAAAAGTATATGTGAATCACTATATCACAACATCATGGTATGTCACCAAATTGGTTTCTTTTAGTCTTTTTTTGGTTTCGTAATAGTCGCTACCATAAAATGGTGAAATATTCTTCCGAAATTCGGTGTCCAGGTTAAACTATGAACTGGTAAAATTTTCAACAATGATACGGTAAAATGCTGACAAGAGGACTGCTAAATATTGAACCATAAAATGGCTACAGTTATGCTTTGCAAACAAGGG
Organism: Maratus michaelseni; assembly: GCA_963931845.1. Taxonomy (NCBI): domain Eukaryota; kingdom Metazoa; phylum Arthropoda; class Arachnida; order Araneae; family Salticidae; genus Maratus; species Maratus michaelseni. Next base: position 96,186,695 of record OZ007599.1, on the reverse strand, counting down.
CTAATGAGATCGATTCCTCTTTCTAAAATGGAATCCGGCACATTAATGACAACAGAACCTAAACCGAGATTCGAACTTGACATTGTTGACTTGTAGACAACGTTCTAACTACTAGATAATCAGTCAGGTATCCAAAGTAGCACATTGAGAGTGCATAAATTGGTTCTAACTTGCTATTAGATATTGTCATGGGATGTAGAAAGTTGGACCTTAATTGAAATTAAGTGTTTGCCATAATTAAGGGTTTTAAAAAATAAAGTGCACCATGTTTTGATGATGCATTTTTTTTTTTCACTAAGGTAGGTGACCCAAAGTTGGCCGTAGTTAAGCTTTGAGGATTTTTTATTATTTTCTGGTTGGGTGTGTGTGGCTGAATCTTTGTTTGTAAAATTTGACACTTATCTCTAATGCACATCAAGTATACTTTTCTTTGTAAAATAAAATTTACTTACTTTTATAATACAATTTCAAAATTGTAGCTTGTGAGCCACGTTTGGCGCATAGTTTTCCAAAGGTGGCCCATGTATTGAAATCACTTTTAAAATGTGAAAAGTTACTCATTAAACTATTTTGCTTACTATTATGCTCTGATGATCCTTTATTTCTTTTGATATCTTTCGAGTTTTTATTCTTAATCTTCTTATGACACGAAAAGACCTTGAAGCACTTTTCGTGCACAGTAGTTCAAGGATTTTCTTCTCGCAGTTACTGACTTCTTTTGAGTGATTTCTGGTGTTAACAACAAATTATAATAAGATTTTTCAGATATTTATGCAGAAATTTTGAAAATCACCCTTACTATACTGATTTACACATTTGTTTTCTAAGGTGGCCACTTTGGGAACATGTGTATGTTCGCCATTTGCACGACGTAAAAGTATTAATCTGATAGATTTTTTAGGATTGAAGTAAATGTGGTTAAAGAGAAAGAAATAAGCTTTCAGAAAACGTATCATAACTCAAAGTTCTAAGAATTTAAACATGTGTAAATTAAAATATCGTCTTACCTAGACATTAGAACGACTACTCCTCAAAAGTGAAATGACTGCATAAAATGTCGGAGGATCAAAGTGATCTCTTTAAATTCAGCCACGTGCACTGCAGATACATGATTGGCAATGCAGTAGCACCCTTTTGTGATTAAAAATTAAATTATTTCTACTTCTGAGGGGTGGGCTACCTTAGGAACACTGGCCACACTGTAACAAAACATTTCTCAAATTGATAGAAAAAACTGAAAATTTTGGCGCTAGTGGAAAACCGTTTAATTTACAGAAAATATCTATATATTTTCATTAAAACAGTATTTTTCTGTAAAAATATAGATTTTTTTCTGTCAATATTACAAAATCCACTTTTTTTACAGAAAAAAACTGTTTTTCTTTAAAACAGTTGTTTTTCTGTAAAAAACACAATATTTTTCTGTTAAAATTACAAATTTTTTTTACAGTGCACCTTTGGTTCACCCACTTTATTAATTTTTTCAACAGTGAGCAACATTTTTTTCACAGGTTATTGAAAAACATCTAGGTCACCTTATAATGTGAACGGGTATTTCTATAATTACAATAGCAACGAAGTTAATAACAAAGTTAATAACAATGTTGTTAAAGAAAGTTCATTAATAACAGTTACAGTCATCATTCTTCAGTCATGTCCTAGCTTGACCAATATAGGATTACTAAATATGAGATAAAGGCGAATATAAAATGATCGTTTAATGATATAATAGGGGACTTGGGGCGCTTTAACCTTAAAAAAATTCAATTGTTGAAAAAATATATATATAAAAGAGTACTTATTTCTAAACAATTTAAAACAAAATAAATGACACTCTTTATAGTTATTATTATTATTATTATTATTAGGTATGTTTTCAAAAAGATAACTTTAAAGTGCTTTTTCTCAAAATGTGATTTTGGGACATCGTGCGCAAGGTACTTTCAAAACTTTTGAATATTTTTTCATGAAATTTTCAGGAGGTAGTTAATGGATGGTAGGCTCTATAAAGTGAAATTAAATTTTATTTTTTTTGTTGTCGAAAATATATTTTTTTCTTGGTGTTATACTGCAAAAATTTTGAAAATTTTATATAAGCAAGACACAGCTTTGTTTTTAAACCTTTAAAATGCGTTAAATAAACAATTTGTTAGGTTTCGTCTACTCACTAGACTCTAAAGTACTATTATTAGATACCAACATTTTTGTTTTGCATGCAGAAATTCTTTTATAATCATATGCGTGCAATCTGTGATTCCAATTTTCCGCTCGACCAGTTTTAAAACTGTATAAAAACTAATTTTCTCCATAACGATCTGAAAAAAAAAATGAAATATGTTTATACATACCTTATATACATGTATTATTGCCCTTAAAAATTGTGTTTTTCTAATGTCTACTTTTTAAGATAGAAAATAACAAAAATGGTCAATTATTTTTTCACTTTTCAACATTTTAAGAGTTCGAAGTCCCCTTAAGGTTAACAAGTAGAGTTATTTTGCATGCATGAGTGGACATATGGTCTTTAAATAATGTTTTCATAGAGTGGTATGTACGTAAACGTTGTATTCACTAACAATCATATTTTTACCTCATTAATATAATAAGTTTGTGATTTTACTAACAGAACATTGCCAATAAATCCCCTGTTAACAAGTTGAACGCCCGCAGACTGTGGCGAAATGGATTTTTTTGGCAGACATTGACAAAGTGGTTTTCAGTGTTTATCGACTTGGTTCACAAATCCCAATCGCAGCAATGTTTGTTAATTTTATATAAAGTATTAATATTATACATTTTTAATTGAAAAACAAAACAAATTTTAGTTATTTTTACACGTTGAACGCCAAACTGAAATCACTAAACATGTCCGGATGGCACGGGATTCTTTTTTTATGTGCGTTCGTAATTATATAAATACGTAGCGCCTCTTGTCGTCATCTGGTCCGTCCGTCTGTCTGTCAGTACATCCGCATATAACAACGCAAAAACTACCCAATCGAATGGTTTGAAATTTAAGATATATTATATTTTCAGAATTTTGTGGAGACATTTCAAATTTTATGAAAATCGAATCAAAACTTTAGAAGGTAATAATGGAAATATTTATTAAGAAATTTGAATTTTAGAACAAATCGGTGCTTTCTTGTTATAGGAGCTTCCAAGGTTTAATCGTCAAGCGACCGAGATGCTTATTTTATTACATAAATTAATCTGCAGATGATATAATTCATTTCACAGAATTAAAAATCATCAAGATCTGAATATTTATATAACTATCTATAGTACGAACGCACCTCGTTTGTCACGTTTGACGTACAGTTTCCCACTTGTTTAAATACATGGTAATAAATTATCAATAGTCTCGTTTCAGTGCAATGAATTGTCTTCAATGAAAATATTCATGGCATTCGTGTGGTATGGCGCTGAAGGAAATATTGCTGGCACACATATTTATGTACCATAGCGTTCAATGTGTTTCAGTTTAGCGTTTAACGTGTAAAAATAACTAAAATTTTATTTTTTTAATACAAAATTTATAATATTAACACTTTATATAAAATTAACAAACATTGTTGCGATTGGTATATGTGAACTGACTCGATAAACACCGAAAAACACTTTGTCAATATCTGCCAAAAAAGCCACTCCGTCACAGTCAGTCTGCGGCGCACAACGTGCTAACTGGTGATTTATTGGGAATGTTCTGTTAGTAAAATGACAAGCTTGTTATTAATGAGGTAAAAATATATTATTGTTAGTGAATTAAACGTGCACATACATAGCACTCTAAGAAAATATTATTTAAAAGAGCAAATGTCCACTCTTGTATGCAAAATAATTCTATTTCTTAACCTTAAAATGACTTTGAATCTTAAAATGTTGAAAAGAAATGAAACATTACCATTTTTGTTATTTTATATCCTAAAACGTATACATTGCAAAAACAGAATTTTAAAGGCCAGCAATATATACATATTTCATATACATACATATTTCATATCCCCTTAACATGTTTACTGATTTCAATGTGGAATTGAAGTGTAAAAATTCCTAAAATTTTATTTTTTAAATTAAAAATGTATAATATTAACACTTTATATAACATTAACAAACATTTTTGCGATTGGGAATTGTGAACCGACTCGATGAACACTGAAAACCACTTTGTCAATGTCTGCCAAAAAAGCCACTTCGTCACAGTCTGTAGCGCACAACGTGTTAACTGGTGATTTATTGGGAATGTTCTGTTAATAAAATCACAATCTTATTATTAATGAGGTAAAAATATTGTTAGTGAATAAAACGTGTACATACATAGCACTCTAAGAAAATATTATTTAAAGATCAAATGTCCCCTCTTGTATGTAAAGTAATTCTATTTCTTAACCTTAAAGTGACTTTGAACTCTTAAAATGTCGAAAAGGAAAGAAATATGACCATTTTTATTATTTTATATCCTAAAAAGTATACATCGCAAAAACAGAATTTTAAAGGGCAGCAATACATACATATTTCATATCCCCTTAACATGTTTACTGATTTCGGTGTGGAGTTCAACTTGAAAAAATACTAAAATTTTATTTTTTTTAATTAAAAATGTATAAAATTAACACTTTATATAAAATTAACAAACATTGCTGCTATCGGTAACTGTGATCAGACTCGATAAACACTGAAAACCACTTTGTCAATGTCTGCCAAAAAATCCACCCCAGGTAACTTATTGGGAATCCGTGAAATTAACAATTGCGTTTTGCATGCAGCATGAACTGTGTTAATTCCGTCAGTCATGAAGTAATTTTAAAATTTTGAGTCCAAAGTCTTGACAGTTTTTCCAAAGATTAAATCAACCAGGTAAACTCATCAGAATAGTACTTAATACTATGACATCATCAACTGAGTGCAGATATGCGTTTAGCACGGGTCGTGGTCCAGTTATACAAGACCCGAACCCATACATTTCGTTTGAATTTAACTCGAAACCCGCCCCGAACACGGCGAAATAATTTTCGTCGACCCCAAACTAGACCTAAACAAACAAAATAATTTTTGTCAACTAGAAGGCCAACCAAATCCCGAACTACTTGAACCCGACCTGAAACCCGAAATGACAGAAATGTATACAAATTTGAATGGAGTTTATCGGAAAATAGTCTAATTTTTTTTTCTTATATTAGATTTGTCTTTTATGTGTAGAAATCAATACCTATTTACTTATTCATATTCAAGTACATAATTTCTTCATTTGAAAAAATATTCCGGACATTTTAAAGAAAAAATATAGTCAACCAAAATTCAACTCGCAAGAATCAAAACTTAACCAGAACACAAAACATGTGAAATGGGGTGGAGTGAAAAAAATAATGTTTACAATTTCTAAATACAATAGGATTAAAATTTGACTTTTCCATTACTGTTTAACAGGAAAAACATTTCGCGTCAACCAATTAAAGTCTGGAGCCTTCTACCAGGCACAGAAATTACGATAACTATTGTATTTCGAAATTGTGAAATTTATTTTTATATGATACGTGACAATTTTTGTAATTTCTGGGCCTGGTAGAGGGGTCAAGACATTAATAGATCGACCTGAAACCCTCCCCCCCCCACCCCCCGTTAAATAGGAAGTAAAAAGCAAATTTTGGCGACTATTGTATTTCGAAATTATGAACTGTATTTTTACATGATACGTTACAATTTGCTGTCAATTTTCGTAATTTCAGGGTCTGGTAGAGGGCTGGAGACATTAATCGATAGACCTGAAATTTTTTTCTGTTAAATAGTAAGTGAAAAGGCAAATTTTATTACTATTGTATTTCGTAATTTCAGGGTCTGGTAGAGGGCTGAAGACATTAATCGATAGACCTGAAATGTTTTTCTGTTAAATAGTAAGTGAAAAGGCCAATTTTAGTACTATTGTATTTCGAAATTATAAACTCCACCCTATTATATTTCACTCCACCCTAATGTGGAATCAACTCGACCCGCGGCCGTGTCGGGTTTTGATAAAATCGGGTTGCCTGACCCAATCCAGGAGTCTAGTCTATATACTTAATTTATTATTTATCAGTTTGTCGGTGCCTGAAAAAAAGTGCTTGAAAGTTTCAATATTTTGAAGTCAAATATGTAGATGATAAAGACTTAATAAATATTTTAAATAGGCTGTACATCACGCTTGTTATAGGGATTTTTTTAAAGCAATAATTTAATCTAATAACAAATAAAGAATTCCACAATTCAAGCATTTATGAAACTTAACTGTTAGCTGATATATTTTGATTTCGTTAAATGAGAGCATTTGAGAATTATTTATTTTTAATTATCATAATGATTTGTACCGTGATATTTGTTTTAAAAATCTTATCACTCAAAAAAATGACAGGGGAAATAAATTTTCGCCCCTTTATATGCTTTAATAATAGCCTACAAGCTATATTTCGTATTATAGCAATTAACAAATCATATTTTAAAAGTAGTAATTTTAAAATTATCTCTAAGTTAAAAATATTAGCAGACGCAAGCATATTTTACTTACAAATTAAGTAAACATTTTGAATTGTAATGTCTAGAAAAATAAGTCCATTAAATCGCGTAAACTCTTCTTAATTTACTTCAAGGGTAATCTAAACATATATTTATTTAAAAAAATACTTATAGGAGAAAGAATAATATGCATCAAAAGCGGAAGATTTGCTACTAGCGAAACTTTTAATAGGTCATTAAAGGATAATTTAAGAAATGTTATGACTCAGACGAAATGGCATTTTTAATTCCTTTTGTAAGCGAAAAATGGCGATAATTATTTTTTTAAATTATTAATTATTTTATAGCACTTTCTAATTTAAAACCTAAAAGTAAAATGTACGCTTCAAAATGGTTGATAATATGCTATCTTAACTGAAAGAATCAATATTCATCAGTCGCCATTAATTACGTTTATAAGTCGATGATTATTACATTAGTCATTTATGATGTCAATGATCACATCATTAGTTACTCGCGTTACTGATAACTCAAGCGCTAACTGTCAATGCATAAAATCGACAAATCGACAAATATAGAAATTAAAAAAGATTACATAGGCACGAATAAATGTAGTGATGAAATATAAAAAACATGAGATATTACATTTAAAAAAATACTTTTGTCAATCAATTATTTTTATCATATATTTTAAAACAGAAATAAAACAAATAATTTCTTCACATACCGAGTGCTAAATAATAATCATATACCGGGTGTCTTTAAAGCCTTCCCCCAATGTTAACTGATTTATTGTCTTTAAAATAAACAGTAGAAATGTGATACAAAATAAAGAATAAATCGGTCAAATACGAGTATATCTCACATCCAAAGGGTTTCGCACATTAAATTTAATCATTACTTTTTATTAATTAATAAACTTCTACCACCCCTAATTTTTGCATAATTTTAGTTTCAGTAGATTCGGAAGTAGCAGGGGGGGGGGGGGACATATTTTTCCAGTATACTTTCGACGATATCTCTGAAAATGTAATACCTAATAAAACAAATATATTTTTGCGTTCGATGTTACGAGATCTTTCGAACGATACCCTACACTATATATAAAAAGAAAGTATTTATTTATTTTACTTAATACTTCGGCTGATTACAGACATTTTTTTCGAAAATCGTTATCAAATAGCCTTGGATGGAAACAAGTATTTTTTTGAGTTCGATGTTACGAGATCTTTCGAACGATACCCTACACTATACATAAAAAGAAAGTTTTTATTTATTTTACTTAATTAATATCTCGGCTAATTACAGACTTTTTTTTTCGAAAATCGTTATCAAATATCGTTGGATGGAAACAAATATATTTTTGAGTTCGATGTTACGATATCTTTCGAACGATACCCTACACGATATATAAAAAGAATGTTTTTATTTCAAGTAACTTAATTAATATCTCGGCTAATTACAGACATTTTTTTTCGAAAATCATTATCAAATATCCTTGGAGGATTCTGCGTCGATAGATATCTCGAGCGCCCGTCCACTCTCCCGCTGACCGCTCGAAAAGTAAAGTTTGTGTGTAAGAGAAAAATGCGTTTTTCTCAAAAACTATGTTACATAGGAAAATCGCTATAGTTTTCTTGCAAGATTTAAACCCCTACTACCCCTAATTTTTTCATAATTTTAGTTTCTGTATATTCGGAAATAGAGGGGGTGGGGGCGACATATTTTTGCTGTGCATTTTCGACGATATCTCTGAAAATATAATACCTAAAATTAAAACAAATATATTTTTGAGTTCAATATTTTGAGTTCCTTCACACAGTACCCCACATGATATACAAAAAGAAAACTTTTTTTTCAAGCAAATTATTTATCCACTTAAATTTTTCCTAAACTTATTTGTGAATGGCTAATAATCTGAAATATATATGGGTAAAAAGACGTTATTACTTTCCCAAGTTTGAACTTTCCACGTCCCATAGTTTACGAGAAAAAGGGCTCTGACAGACGGACAGACAGATACAGGAGTGATCTTATAATGGTTCCGTTTTTACTTTTTACTTACCTATCATACGCAGTATAGGGTAACTCTTGTAATCGTTTCGAAAATCGAAAAAAAAATTGACGGATTTACACGATTGAGGCACTGGAGATTCCGAAAAACATATTTTTAGGAAAAAAAATTTGCCGTCCGTCTGTCTGTGCGTGTGTCTGTAAACGCTCTACCTCCCGAACAAATTGAGATAAAGACTTGAAATTTGGTATGTACTTAGTATGTAATAATGGGAAGAAGCTTATTAAATTTCAGTAACCTCGATTATCCGGAATTATTTTCTTCGGACTCTCAAATTATTCGTTCTGATAAAAGGTATATAAAAATTTTCGAAATTGTTTATTTTAAGGAGTGAATATAAAAGACAAGAAAAAAACATACATTTCGCATAAAGAATGAAGTTGATCGGATAATGAGTTGCCAAGATATTTGTAATCCTATTTCCACACTCTTCGATTTTTCATGACCCTGTATTTCATTCAAATTTTAATTCAAAGATATATTTTAATTGGAAATGAGACGCTTAATCCGACGCAATAAATCATTAGTTAATAGGATTAACATTTTTGGAGTTATAAGGATGTTTCTTTTACGCAATTCAGTAATAGAGCATTTAAAGCGAGGCTAACGAAAAAGACAGGCTACCGCGGTTCATTCCACTTGTCTTTTTTTACAGACCGCTAGCGTGACGTGATGCTCTTTTCGTACACCTTCATTGGTGCATTCAAGCATCACGTGACTCCGGCGGTCTGTAAAAAAAGATATGCGTAAAGCACCGCGGGAGCCTTTCTTTTTCGTTAGCCTCGATTTAAAGCGAGGCTAACGGAAAAGAAAGGCTACTGCGGTACTTTACGCGTATCTTTTTTTACAGACCGCGGGAGTCACGTGATGCTCGAATCCACCAATGCAGGTGTACGAAAAGAGCATCACGTCACTCTAGCGGTCTGTAAAAAAAAGATAAGTGGAATGCACCGCGGTAGCCTGTCTTTTTCGTTAGCCTCGATTTAAAGTTTGTGACGGCATCAAGCCATAATTTTATTCGAATTGCAATGCGTTTTATAAGTAGTTAACACATGTTTTATTTTCATATTTTATATTATGCATATCCATGATGGGTAAGCATTACGGTGGCCCCCAACGACTTGTTTAAGTACGGAACCCTAATAATTGTATTTATATCAATTTTTCAAGGGAATGAATTTTTCAATGAAACACGTGGCCGCACGTCTACAGTTCATTAAGAAGTACTTCACGAGTTAATCCGGGAAATATAAAGTTGATGTAAATGGTCTGTTAAACATGCAATTTTAATTTTAAAGAGGAACATTTTTAAGAAACTTTTTTTTCCTAGAATTAAATGAGATATCTAAATACATTCATTTTGAAAGGCTATGAACACGTCATACTGTTGCGTTACCAGCATAAAGCTTATAAAGACATAAAGATCATATGTTCAGTTATAAAGAAATAACATTTAATTATTTTAAAAAGACCTTTATACTTTTATAAAATCAATGGGTGAAAATCTATGGCTTATCTATCCTTGTTTTTCACAACAAAAAAGATTTCACTTCAATTTTCTCGAAATTTGATTTATCTTCTTCCACTAAGCTCGTCATATATTTGTGCGAAAAATAAAATCTGTTAATAAAAGATTTATTTATTTATTTTATTTTATTTTGAAGGGAATGGGTAAGATAGAGCAGAGCTGAAATTTATATGCAAAATAGGGAATTCATATACAGAGAAAATCGGAAACGCTCTACATCATAAAAGAGTAATTCTCAGAAAAAGGCAATTTCGTGTCCAAAGGGTCTTAAGTTACAAAAAGAAAAGGTGATTTAAACTATTAATATTAATCAGTTATACATATAAACTGTAATTATTTACTATTGAAACTGAAATATAATATTATTTTTTTGAAAATGCAAATATTATCACCTCACTATGTCTCCATTCATACATCTAGGAAAGAAAATGGTTTCTCTGCCATTATGGCATGTATGTTAAAAAAAATAAATAAATAAAATCCAATTAACTCCAATTAACACTGAGAAAAAATTCTACCACTGACATCTAGAAACTAGATTGTGGCTCTAGAGAAAATAGTTCCATGTTCCATGTTATCCTTATAAATTCTATTTCCCTTTGCTAGAGAGTTCTAGTCTCCCTTACTCAAATTCAAGAGCGTTTTCTTATATTATCGTGGTCAAACTTATTTAAAAATCTCTGCAAATAAATGTGAACACAAGAGGTTAGTTTTAGTAACTATAATTCTTTTTTATGAAATTTTTCCAGAAATCAAGTGATAATTTCTCGCAGTTCAAATGTTTCATAATATAATATCGTTTTATCACTTAGAAAACTATAGACTAGAAATTCTCGATCTATTCACATAGGTGCCAACCTCTCATTGATATTCCGTAATATGCGGGTTAATTTGACCCAGTTTAACAACGCTTCAAACCAGAAAAAATATTGGATGAATCTTTATTTATTCAATTTCAGGTTTCTCCTTAGAACTTATTTAATTTCATTTCTTAAAATAATTTCTGGTGCGAAACGTGTTAAACCTGGGTCAAATTAACCCGCATATTACGGAATATTAATGAGAGGTTGGCACCGATGTATTCAGTTTATTTGTTTACCTTATTCGCTTAACTCAGAAATCTATATTTCTAGTTTAGGGATTTAGAAAATGACCACTTACTCGTTCTAGATGAAGGCGTTATAAGTTTTCTTTCAGTGGATACTTAAATAAATATTTAGTCACTTAATTATATTAAAACGTTATGTAATGAAAGAAATTAGAACACTTTTTAATGTTGTCCCTAGTATTTCACCTCATTCCCTCACATTACTAAAAAAGTTTCCCTATTTACTAAGTAAATGGCAAAACATGTATCATAAAGGTCTAGGATAGTTTATATAGGAGTAACGTAATAAAACCGTCTTGTTTTCTGCTCAACAACATTCGCCAATAGCTAGTACATGCCTTTCCAGTATTAGATGAAAGTAATTATTTTTATTTTACTTATCATTCCGTCATCTATTATAAATTTAATAAAAGAAATAAAATTTCTTTTTCTTTTAATATGTTATTGGAAATGTGTTTTTAAAGATATTTAGCTAATGAAAATATACATAAGCCTAATCATTTTTGTACAAAGGGATTCTCACAATTCACAAGTCATCATTCCTTCACAATCATTTCCTCATAATTTTAATATATGAGGCAATGATCAGAATCGACTTATATATGTACTATATAATAAAATAAAACTAATCCAATACATTTAAAATATTGCATAATCTATATTATAAACGACAAACGTGTCCGTGCGTAACGCTGACATCATTTTGCGAATAGCAACACTTGATGATGAAATTTCGGTTATGCGATTTTTGCTACTGCAATTGTTTAAATTTCTAAACATCGCACATTTTAAACTTTTACATCGTTATATAGGGAAAAAATCTACTTTCTAATGCAATTCATTTCAAAACTGTATCTTAATGGACTGATTTATTATAGCATTTAATTAAAATTTCAAGCATGATTTAAAAAAAATAATAATCTATGTCTATCGCTTGCAGACGATTCCAAAATATTAATCCTTTTGCACTTTAAGCAATATAAAAAGTTGAGTATTTGTTTCCAGCTGATATTTCACAACGAAATTAAAACGTCATTGAGCAATCATTAAAATAGTATAAATTAATCACAAATTTAACCCATATGTAATCGAAATAAGCTCTTAAAAGTGCTGAAATTATCTGAAAAAAAAAAAAAAAAAACTGCAGTAGATAAGAAAATTTTTAGCGATTTCTCTGACTATTAACTTCTGGCACGAGGACGATACGAAATTACCGCTTTTAATAAATTTCAACATATTATTTGAATATATAATTAACATATTTCATATAAAAATACTCTTTGGTGCTGTTAGCGGGCAATCTAAAAACATATATTAAATGCAAAATATCTATTAGAGTATTCAATAAAAGATAAATGGTTTTAAAATATATCCTCTAACCCGGGAAGCCCGGGTTGGATGCCTTAGTATTTTTAAAAGAGTAAGTAAGATTAGTCTATTTTGGAGGAATTTCATTTAGGATCAATTTTTTTAAAGCCACTTTTCAGAGAATAAACCAAAAATTAAATTTTCATAATGTTAAACTTCCTATCTTTTCTGACCTCTGCTCTACACAGAAAGTACAATTTGCAACGACTTTCTGTCTCACAATGTGGATGAAAATAGCTTTTACATCTAACCATTCATCATCTTTGACTGTTCTGTTACGCTTTCACATTCTCGGCTCTACGTCTTGCTGTTCACTTTCAAGCAAAAATACGGAGTATAAAATACGCTCAATTTTCGAAATGGTTTTTATGATGACCTCATACCTCTTCATTCTTTACATCATTGAAAACTTTTCCTTTCTGCTTTGGTTCTGATTTTCTTTTATTTGGAAATTTTTGTCTTCTTCTGGCACTTTTTTGAAATAAAAAAGATCTAATTCCTTTTAAAGTATTATGCACACAATGCGTGTTTTAAAATATATTCTTAAATCTATTTCCGAAAGAAAAATTCGTTGAAGTGTCACAAAATGTGTTGATTTATGTTCTGATTCAATAACTATTGTCGGTATTAAATTTTGCACTTGCTTTGATTCATACTGTTGTGTTTCAGGCTTAAAACGTGTGCAGACATAAAGATCTTATATTAGTTAAAAAAAAAATAACTTTTTAATTTTTTAAGGAGATTTTTAATTTTATGAAATCAATGGCTGAAAATCTATGGCATATCTATCCTCGTATTTTACAACAAAAACTTTCATTCCAATTTTCTAAAAAAATAATTTTTATTACATAACATCTTCCACTATGATCTCCATATATTTGTGCGTAAATAAATTATATTAACAAAAGATTTTTTTATTTAATTTATTTTAATTTGTGAACAGGGATGGGTAATGCAGAGTATATCTGAAATTGATATGAAAAAAGGGAATTAATACAGAGAAGATCGGAAACGTTGTAAAGGGAGCATTTATTATAAACCGAAGTATAAAAATTTAATTTCCATAATGTCAAACTTCCTACCTTTTATGACTCTGCACCTACCTTTTAAGATTTGCAAAGAACGTTCAATTTTCAACGACTTCCTGTCTTACAATGTGGATGAAAATAGCTTTTACATCTAACCATTCATCATCTTTGACATTTCTGTGACGCACCTACATTCCCGGTTCTCCGTCTTACTGTTCATTTTCAAACAAAAAACACAGTATAAAATACACCCAATTTTCGAAATCGTTTTTGTGATGACCTCATACCTCTTCATTCTTTATATTTATACCATTGAAAACTTTTCCTTTTCGCTTTGGCTCAGATTTTATTTCACTTGGAAATTTTTGTCTTCTTCTGTCTCTTTTCTGAAATGAAAAATGTCTAATTCGTTTTAACGTATAATGCACACAATGCATGTTTTAAATTCTTAAAACTACATATTTCAGACCGGAAGATTCATTGAAGTGTTGCAAAATGTTTTGATTTATGTTCGGATTCGATAACTATTGTGATCAGTAATTTTTGCCTTGCTTTGATTCACACCGTTTTGTTTCAGGCTTAAAACTTATGCAAACATAAAGATCATACATTCAGTTATAAAGAAATAACTGTTTAATTTTTCTAAGCAGACCTTGTTACTTTTATGAAATTAATGGATGAAGACCTATGGTTTACCTATCCTTATCTTTTGCTACAGAACGCTTTCCGTTCAGTTTTCTAAAAATTAAAAATATTTATATATTTTCTTCCACTAAGCTTTTCATATATTTGTTCGAAAACTAATATCTGTCAATAAATGAATTATTTATTTATTTTAATTTGGGTAGGATGGGTAAGAGAGAGTATAACTAATATTGATATGCAAAAAATTGAATTAATACAGAGAAGCTCAGAAACACTGTCCAGGGAGCATTTATTACAAACAAGAGCATAAAAATTAAATTTCCATAATGTCCAACTTCCTACCTTTGTGACCTCTGCTCTACACAGAAAGTACAATTTTCAGCGACTTTCTGTCTTACAATGTGGATGAAAATAGCTTTCCATCTAACAATTCATCATTTTTGACTGTTCTGTGACGCTGGTTACATTCTCCGCTCTCCGTCTTGCTGTTCACTTTCAAACAAAAATACAGAGTATAAAATACGCTCAATTTTTGAAATCGTTTTTGTGATGACCTCATGCCTCTTCATTCTTTACACCGTTGAAAACTTTTCTTTTCTGCTTCGGTCAAGATTTTACTTTATTTGGAAATTTTTGACTTCTTCTGCAACTCTACTGAAACGAAATATGTCTAATTTTTTTAACGTATAATGCACACAATGCATGTTTTAAAATGAATTCTTAAAGCTACATATTTCAGAAGGAAAGATTCATTGAAATGTTACAAAATCTGCTGATTTTTGTTCGGGTTTAATAAATATTGTGCTGATTAATTTTTGACTTGCTTTGATTCACACCGTTTTGTTTCAGGCTTAAAACTTATGCAGACATAAAATCACACATTCAGTTATAAAGAAATAACTGTTTAATTTTTCTAAGCAGACATTTTTAATTTTATGAAATCAATGGATGAAAATCTATATGGCTAATCTATCCTTACCTTTTCCAACAGAACGCTTTCCGTTCAATTTTCTAAAAATTTTAAATTTTTATTATATAATATCTTCTTCCACTAAGCTCTTCATATATTTTTCCGGAAAATAAAATCTGTCAATAAATAATTTATTTTAGTTTGAGTGGGATGGGTAAGAGAGAGTATAACTAATATTGATAGGCAAAAAAGGGAATTAATACAGAGAAGATCTAAAACACTGTCCAGGGAGCATTTATTATAATCCAGAGCATAAAAATTAAATTTCCATAATGTCAAACTTCCTACCTTTGTGACCTCTGCTCTACACAGAAAATACAATTTTCAACGACTTTCTGTCTTACAATGTGGATGAAAATAGCTTTCCATCTAACCATTCATCATCTTTGACTGTTCTGTGATGCTGTTACATTCTCCGCTCTCCGTCTTGCTGTTCACTTTCAAACAAAAATACAGAGTATAAAATACGCTCAATTTTCAAAATCGTTTTTATGATGATCTCATACCTCTTCATTCTTTATACCATTGAAAACGTTTCTTTTCTGCTTTGGTTCAGATTTTATTTTAGCTGGAAATTTTTGTCTTCTTCTGTCACTGTTTCGAAATAAAAAAAAAGTCTATTTCATTTTAACGTATAATGCACACAATGCGTGTTTTAAAATATATTCTTAAAGCTACATATTTCAGGACCAAAAATTCATTGAAATGTTACAAAATGTGTTGGTTTATGTTCAGATTAGATAACTATTGGGGTCATTCATTTTTGCCTTGCTTTGATTCATACTCTTCTGTTTCAGGCTTAACCCTTTCCGGCGCGGAGTAATTCTGTTTTTAAAATGAAGAAATAATGAACTGACACCAGAATTTACAAAAGAATTTATTACAAAATAAAAACTTGTTAAAATTCCAATTCTTTATAAAAGGAAAAAATTAATTAAATATTCTTGGTGCCGTTTGTCAGTTTTGGAATTAAAATTAGGTGTCCTTTTTTGTGACCACCGCCCGCTAAAGGGTTAAAACTTATTCAGACATAAAGATCATATATTCAGTTATACTAAAATAACCTTTTTTCTTTTTTTAGCAGACCTTTGTATTTTTATGAAATCAATGGATGAAAATCTATGGCTTATCTATACTTATCTTTTAAAACAAAACGCTTTTCATTCAATTTTCTAAAAATTTAAAATTTTTATTATATAATATTTTTTTCTACTAAGCCCTTCATATATTTGTACGGAAAATAAAATCTTTTAATAAATGATTTATTTATTTAATCTATTTTAATTTGGGTGGGATGGGTAAGAGAGAATATAACTAATATTGATATGCAAAAAAGGGAAATAATACAGAGAAGATCAGAAACACTGTCCAGGGAGCATTTATTATAAACCAGAATATAAAAATTAAATTTCCATAATATAAAACTTCCTACCTTTGTGACCTCTACTCTACACAGAAAGTGCAATTTTCAACGACTTTCTGTCTTGCAGTGTGGATGAAAATAGCTTTAAATCTAACCATTCATCAACTTTGACTGTTCTGTGACGCTGTTACATTCTCCGCTCTCCGCCTTGCTGTTCACTTTCAAACAAAAATACAGAGTATAAAATACGTTCAATTTTTGGAATCGTTTTTGTGATGACCTCATGCCTCTTCATTCCTTACACCATTGAAAACTTTTCTTTTCTGCTTTTGTTCAGATTTCATTTTATTTGGAAATTTTTGTCTTCATCTGTCACTTTTGGGAAATAAAAAAGACCTAATTCTTTTTAACGTATTATGCACACAATGCGTGTTTTAAAATATATTCTTAAATCTATTTCCGAACGAAAAATTCATTGAAGTGTCACAAAATGTGTTGATTTATGTTCTGATTCAATAACTATTGTCGGTATTAAATTTTGCCTAGTTTTGAGTCATACTGTTGTGTTTCAGGCTTAAAACTTGTGCAGACATAAAGATCATATGTTTAGTTATATGGAAATAACTTTTTAGTATTTTTAAGAAAATTTTTAATTTTATGAAATGAATGAGTGAAAATCTATGGCATATCTATCCTTGTATTTCACAACAAAATATTTCACTTCAAATTTCTAAATATTTAATTTTTATTACATAATATCCTCCACTACGCTCTTCATATATTTGTGCGAAAATAAATTCTATTAACAAATTTTTTTTATTTAATTTATTTTAATTTTTGGGGAGGTATGGGTAAGACAGAGTATATCTGAAATTGATATGCAAAAAAAAAAGGAATTAATACAGAGAAGATCGGAAACGTTGTCCAGGGAGCATTTATTATAAACCAGGGAAAAAAAAAATTAAATTTCCATATTGTCAAACTTCCTACCTTTTGCAACCTCTGCTCTACACAGAAAGTAGAATTTGCAAGAACTTTCTGTCTCACAATGTGGATGAAAATAGCTTTTACATCTAACCATTCACCATCTTTGACTTTTCTGTTACGCTTTCACATTCTCGTCTCTCCGTCTTGCTGTTCACTTTCAAGCAAACATACGGAGTATAAAATACGCTCAATTTTCGAAATCGTTTTTGTGATGACCCATACCTCTTCATTCTTTACACCATTGAAAACTTTTCTTTTCTGCTTTGGTTCAGATTTTATTTTATTTGGAAATTTTTGTCTTCTTCTGTCCCTTTTGTGAAATAAAAAAGTGTATTTCTTTTTAACGTATAACGCACATAATGCGTGTTTTAAAATATATTCTTAAAGCTACATATTTCAGAACCAAAAATTCATTGAAGTGCTACAAAATGTGTTGATTTATGTTCCGATTCAATAAGTATTGTCGTCATTAATGTTTGCATTGCTTTGATTTATGCTTATGTGTGGGTACAGTCTGTTGTATGAGAAATGCAACAAAGCATGTAATACAAAGTCCTATTGTTAAAGTTTTACAAGATGTCCACTCTTATCCGTTTACAATAGGAAATTTCTAAACCATTAGGTTTAGAAGTATAGTTTAAACTAGATAAATGTTTCAAACGTTACTCTTCATTATATAAAAGACATTTACTTCAGTAAAATAATTATTTAAAGCTACGAAATTATTTTTTTTTACGATTACTGTGTTTTATAAGCCCCATCTAAGAAACTGTCACCATGCTTTTAAAAATTGTTTTGTTTCATTTAAATTTCTTGCATTTCTGGAATTATCTATAGATGCATAATTAAAAGGAAAATATATATTAAAATAGAGTACTATTGTTTTTTATGTTGATTTCTTTAGAAATTGTCCTGCTGCAATCACTTTGTTATCTCTCTCTCTCACACACAATCATGCAAAATGAAGATTATCAGGATAAGGTCTGAAATACAGAACCAATACAAACTTGTTAATATTTTGGATAAGTTCGTTAATCATGTTCGTGGCCATTATAGTTCATTTACCGGGACTCACGAAATGATTACATTACATTATGGTCTATGGACAAAAATTATTTGCGAGCCTTTTTAATGATGTTACATTATATAAATCCTTCCGGTTCAGTCAGAAGACGGTTAATTTTTTTTAATAAAATATCTTGGATAAGTGTGTTAATCAAGACGTTTCGTCAATTCGTTCTAAAATAACGGTCCTTTGAAAATCCGAATAATATTATATTCATTGAGTTTCAGTTCATACATGTTAAAATTCTTAGATTGCAATGCAATTTTTAGAAGTTGTTTTCTTTATTAGGTGAGATCAGAGGTAGGAAAACTACTTTATTTTTGTAGTGACCTTTGACTACAACTGCTTTATCGAAAATATAGTTAACCACAACTACAATAACTTGCTTTAAAAAGTAGAAAATGCAAACTACTTTTTAAAAGTAGACGCTATTTCGTTGCTTTCAGATTTTGTCAATGGATTCAATACACACTTGAAATTGAGGACACGGATTAAGTGATATACGTAGGCTGTTCAATAAGTAATAAGACTAATTTTACTGCCGCGAAACCACTCATCGGAATGTTAATTTCTGTGGCATAAAAAAAGTTTGTTGTCTGTATTAGCAAAAGCTACCGATTGATGGCGTGTACAGGCTCATGTTCCTGAGTATCACGTGATTGAACTGAAGCATGTTTGCGGGCTCCTACGAGAGTGGCCAGTTGTCGAAATGGAAGTGTCGATGAAACAACACTATGTGATTAAATTTTGTATTCGTCTGCAAAAATCAGCATCGGAGACCTTTGACATGATACGTGAAGCTTTCAACGATGAAGCAATGTTGAGGACAAGTATTTTTCGCTGGAATAAAGCTTTTAAGGAAGGAAGGCAAAATGTGGAAGATATTAAACGTGAGGGACGACCTTCAACGTCCATCACAGAGACAATGATTAACACGGCTGCGGTTATCATCAAGGAGGACCGCAGAATGGCGAAATGGCTTCCTATTGCACCATGACAATGCCCGAACACATATTGCTCGTTGCGTACAGGATGTTTTGAAGCAGAACAACGTAGAAATTTTACCACACCTTCCATACAGTCGTTATCTCGCTCCATGCGATTTCTGGCTGTTTCCTCAACTTAAGAAACCATTACGAGGCAAACATTTTGCAAGCAACAAAGCATGTGTTAAAGCTGCGGAGGCGGTTTTGAAAAATATCTCAAAAAACGGACTTTTAAATATTTTTAAGAAGTGGACAGAACGTTGGGATAAATGCATTACGTGCCGCGGTAGTTATTTTGAAAAAGACCATGTAAATGATGACGATTAAAGGTATTCTGTATTTTTTATAATTTTAGTCTTATTACTTATTGAACAGCCCTCGTATAATGTCCCCTCGTTATATCGCGTTTGCTATATGATACAGTCAAATAAATGCGATAAAACTCAGAGAATTATAAAATAAAGAAGAATAACATACAAGAAAATGTTTTGTGTTATTCTCTAAAATGTTAGTTCAACCTTTAATATACCAAGCCTACCTTGTCAACGTACTTTACCAAGCTCGGGTCTTCTCAAGTCTCAGGTAAAACTAAATATTCTCTATGTTTACCGCTAAATTCTAACTGTTTGATGGGTAAATTACCAAAATTATGTTTTTTACGGTTTCTGAAGGTCAGTAGTACACCAGAAAAAGCTCTTATTTCAAATGTCCAAATTCTTATTCTGTTCGGAGCAGCATTTGCATTCAAATCTAGAAAAACACGTGACGCTTCAGCATTGGTGAAGGTGCATATAGTATCAACAATTTTATCATCAAGAAACAAGTTTGTGGTTGCACCATCAGCTGAGTGCGTTGGCCCAGGTTTTCCTTTGACGATGCTACACTGTTGACGCTGAGTAACCGGGGGCACAGAACTTCTCCACACTCTTCCTGATTTTGCAATAAAATCTTCATCTTCATTCGAATTACAATCTGATAATGCGCTGGCAATGTCTTTTTTTTTACGTTAATTTTAAAGAACATTTTGTAAGCAAAATTACACCTTATTTATGTTAATCCGATTCTGGACACATGGAAAAGTCAAGAGTAAAATTATTGTTATAGATACGACAGGATTACAAAAAATAACATTCTGGGGCCCTCAGTAGCCCCCCCCCCATTAAAACATGAAGATCTAATAATGAGTAAGTACACCAGTGTTTTCGGCAAGAAAATTAATTTCTTTAATTTGGATTTTGAGATTTGGATTTACCAGAAATTGTCAATGTAAAAATCTAGGACTTCATACGATGCGTTGCTAACCACTGCAGCTGAGTTGCTGACATTTGCAAATTGTTGCTCAATGCACAATTTGCAAGAAAATATGAACACGTGACTAGAAGAATCGCACCTCCCCCCCCCCCCGCTGAAGTAACGTTAAAAGTACCGTCAGTGTTCGCTACAAAGTACGGATTTTTTTATCGCACTACTCGCTACATTACATTTTTCAAAATATAGCGCACTACATTATAAAAGTAGCGACTACTGCAGTTTCGCTACTTGTAGCGTGCTACTTCGGAACACTTGGGTAAGATATAGTAAAAATTTTCGATGACATTCCTTGAATGGTTTCAGTTCGAAGCTTGTTCGATCGTTGGAAGTATTGTATAGCTTATGGTCGATTTTTAAACTACGATTTTAACAATTTTTTTAGATTTTTGATATAATTACCTCATATTAATTCAATTACATTTGGTAAGCCAGATTTGAAATACAAATTACAAATTTGAAATACTCTACAAATTACCTTCCTCGCCAAAATAGCGAACATAGAACGTGTAAGACCAATTTGTTTCATTTGTATAAAATTAGATGTATGTACACTGTAAAATTAAATTCTTTAAAATAATGGAAAATGTACGGGCAGTAAAATTGCTGTCTATTTTCCGTTTTTTCACAAAATTGGTATTTCCCCGTTTTCAAGATAAATATTTTCCACTATTCAAGAAGGGAAATTTCAGTTTTTAGAAATAAATCTGAGCAATGGCGCAAAATTAAAAAAAAAAAATTAAATAATAATTATATATGTGAAATTTCTGTATTTTAACGGAAACTTTCTATTTTTAGTGGAAATCGCTAATTTTTCACGGAATAAATCGAAAGTTTCCTTTTTATCCTTAGTTGTTGAATATTAAAAACGGAAATGTTCTTTCCAAGACACACAAACGGAAATGTTCCCTTTCCTTTGAGAGAAAACGGAAAAAATCCAGTTAAATTTCCGTAATTGTTGTTTTGGCCTATAACAAAGTCATTGGGTGTGCCAGGTGGTGTAAGACACACAGCATTCATCCTCTAATATGGCAAATACCGAGGTTCGAATCCGGAAGAAGGAAATGCCATAAAAAATAGGTGTGATAATATTCAATACAAATACCTGTTCCGTGCAAATATGCATCAGTTAAAATAATCCTTATATATACGGAATTCGTTTTTACAGTGTACCTAAAAAAAAAAAAAAAAAAAAACTAGTATATAAAACTACTCTTTCGATTCACCCTGAAGGACTAGTTAAAATCGAGACAAATACACGAAGCTGTTATAATCTGAGAGAATACTGCAAAAGGAGTAATTTTTTTATATACAGGGTGTTTATAAAAAAGCAAACTATCCCGATATATGAACCCCTAACTATCATACCGTTCACAGAAACTGGATGAAATTTTGGTTTAAAGTATTTTGAGGCATGCCCTTAAGGATCATATGAAAAACAACAGTTAAATTCTAACAGTTACGGTTACAGTGGTAAAATTTCGAAAATTTCAAATGGCAACACCTCCTTTTTTTATTGGGATGTGATCCTCATAGTGAAAAACCATAAAAAGCGTTGGCACGGTACCTGTAGCTTGAAAATCGCCGGCGCTAGACAGACTAAGAAGAAAATGAAAACAACCGATAAGGACAGAATAGCAACAGAAAACAAAACATTTTATTGTATTTCACAAAATTTTCACTCCACACACGTTGACACTTTGCATGCGGCAAATGATGGATAGCACTGAACGATAAAATGTTTTACTTGCTGTTGCTTCTCTCTCCTTTATTGGATGTTTTCACTTTTCTTCTCAGTCTGCCTAGCGCAGGCGATTTGCGCACTACCGGTACCATTCCAACTTTTTTTCGTGGTTATTCACAATGAAGATAACATTCCAATAAAAAAAATTAGGTGTTGCCATTTGAAAATTTCGAAATTTTTCCATTGTAACCGTAACCCTTGGAGTTTAACTGTTGTTTTTCATATGATTCTTGAGCGCATACCTCAAGATATTTAAAACAAAATTTCATTCAGTTTCTGTGAATGGTATGATACCTAGGGGCTCATATATCGGGATATATATTTTTTTTTATCGCCCTGTATTTTAGAACTCATTTTTGACAGTTCAAATGCAAAAGTGCTACAGCGATACCTATTGGCTCTTATATTTCAAGATATGTATTTGAAAATAGAAGTA
Organism: Maratus michaelseni; assembly: GCA_963931845.1. Taxonomy (NCBI): domain Eukaryota; kingdom Metazoa; phylum Arthropoda; class Arachnida; order Araneae; family Salticidae; genus Maratus; species Maratus michaelseni. Next base: position 96,163,598 of record OZ007599.1, on the reverse strand, counting down.
AGTAAATATTAAATCATTAAAATTATGAATGAAAAAATAATTGAGATTTTATCAGGTGGATCAAAAGTAATTTCGAGCTCAGATTTTTAAACTTCGGCATTTATATCAGCTTTAAAATGTAATTTTTTTCACTATATTTCATTCGTTATTTATACTTTATTTATTTCCTTATTACCATTTATTTAGGTCTGTTTTATGTTATACAGAAAGACTTAATATCTAACATGTACAAATAACTAAATAACTGAATTCTACATAGAATCCACACTTAAATCCGAATTTCGCATTTCAAATAATTTAATGCAGTACGCCATATAAATGCATGACATTTAAACTGCAACCTTTATGCTGTATATAAATGTGTGGCATTTAAATTGTAACCTTTTAAATGCTTATACATGTCGAAAATAGAAATCTGCATTCCAAGCAGTTTAGCTGATACTAAGTTACCAAAGTTCAATTTTAATGAGCAAAATAAGAAAATTACATTTTTATACTTCAGTACTCTTAATTTAATTTGGAATTAAGTTTTGTGGACGATTTTATTTTTAGTCGTTATATTTATTTTTCTTATTTTTTTTTCTTATTCTATATTACACTTCAATAAAACTACTCGTTGGGGGCCACCATAATACTTACCCATCATGCATATGCATAATAAAAAATATGAAAATAAAACATGTGTAAACTATTTATAAAATGCATTGCATTTCGAATAAAATCGTGGCTTGATGACGTCATAAACTTTAAATGCTCTATTACTGAATTGCGTAAAAGAAACATCCTGATAACTGCAAAATTGATAATCATATTAACTAACGGTTTACTGCGTCGGATCAAGCGTCTCATTTCCAATTAAAAAATATATTTGAATTGAAATTTGACTGAAATACAGGGTCATGAAAAATCGAAGAGTGTGGAAAATAGGATTATAAATATCTTGGCAACTCATTATCCGATCGACTTCATTTGTTATGTAAAATTTATGTTTTTTTTAGTATTTTATATTCACTCCTTAAAATAAACAATTTCGAAATTTTTTATATGCCTTTTATTGGAACGAATATTTCGAGAGTCCGAAAAAAATAGTTCCAGATAATCGAAGTTACCGAAATTCAATAAAATTCTTCCCATTATTACATACTAAGTACATACAAAATTTCAAGTCTCTATCTTAATTTGTTCGGGATATAAAGCGTTTACAGACACACACACAGACGGACAGACGGACTGCATTTTTTTTTTTCTAAAAATATGTTTTTCGGAATCTCCAGTTTCTGAAACGTGTAAATCCGTGAAAATTTTCTTTTCTATTTTCAAAACGATTACAAGACTTATCCTATACTAGCTATGATGGGTAAGTAATAATCAATATCAATTAATATTTTGCTCACATTGATATTAAATTTATAAATTTTTCACTAATATCTTGTAGAATTTTTATTAGTTTATAATACATTATATTTATATCTAATGCATTACATATTCTTGAAATTGTGTCATTTTATCGAAACGATATCGTAATGAAAATTTGGAGACCGATTTTAAAACAATTTACCCAAGGGCAAGAGATCCCATTGTGATCTTGCATCACCTACTGTGATAGTATCAGAGCTTGCATTATTTAATAAGTTCAAGACACTGTGAATGGATGACGGTAATTCTCATTTATTTTATTATCTATAGATCTTCACATTATTATTAACCTTTCAAAATCCATGCTACATTATTTAATAAAATTGATGTATACAGCTAGTACAGACTGCTCTTGCATCTCCAACCCGAATTAGACGAGAGTGGAATGATTTTGCCATAGTATAGAGACATATGTACCGTGAGATGTAGTGATAAAGACGTGCAAACCCAGTGCAGAAGTTTCCAGATAAAGCGTACCAGTGAACTGTAATCGTTCGTATTTGTCGAAAGCAGAAATAGCGTTTGAAAAACAACACGTGGATATCAAATTTTGGCAGCTTTTGGAGAAATTACCAAATAAAATCCATCTCGTCCAACGGCTTTCAGCAATTAGAAGAAGTGCATAGCTGCAGAAGAGGAATACTTTGAAGGCAATTGTGTGTAACACATGATATCAATAAATCATATCCGTTTGTCAGACCATTCTCTGAACTTTTTTAATTTAATTTAACCTAACCTTAACTTAAACTTTTAACTTATAAATCATATCCGTTGTATCATATCCGTCTCTGAACTTTATAACCTTAGTTACCCATTTGTGATTAGGCAGTATATAATTGGATAACTTATGGTTATCAACGAGTCAACAAAAACAGTTACCAGTACTATATACATAAATCCATTCTGAAATCGTAATCAAAGAAAATATCTCTCAGATAGAAAGGTATGGTCCAAAACACGAACCATGTAATGCCCAATAGATGGAGTTTTGCCGCTAAAGTTCCTTCGGTAGAATGTTAAGATGTCATTCTTTTAAAACAAAATAGTGTATTTTAAATACAATTCACGTAATATATTTCATCTATGCATTCAGATGTTCTAATTCAGATTACATATATCTGAAGTGTGCGTTTTGTTTATCTATAAATATAATCTATTATTTATAAAACATATCCAAAATTAAAGTATTAGATCAATTTACAGCGTACTATAAATGAAAAAACAAAACAAAACAATAAACAAATAGTCAGTTATAAGCGTTCATCCATTAATTAAAAAGTTTGTTGTTTTCTAACTTCTCAATTGCCTTATATCCTGGGTCCCTACATACTCGAGTAATACCCACCTTGCTGTTGCTACGTCAAATTTTATGTAACTATGAATTTGGAGCTAATTTTATTAAAAATATTTAGATATCCACTGATAATGATAGAAATACTATAAAATTTTATGATTTTGTGTACTTTTATTTCAAGCTGTTGCCATTAAAAAAAACCCGGAAAATATACATAATACTACTTCAATAAAATTAAATATTTCTTCAATGAACTTTATTATACTGCTTGCAAATAAAGTCTACCTAATTATTTTCGTATTTTATATACGATTTGGCAAGATGTTAACCCACTTGTCACACTTTGTGGAGCATCTCCACACCTCTTGAAGTGTGACGTAATTCATGGGTGACCCCTAAACAAAGGTGCATCAAATTTATAGTAATATCACGGAAATAATTCGGTTGTTTGTAAATAAAATGTGTTTTACATTAAAGAGTATTTTACTTTCTAACTTTATTTTTTTGTTTACGCTTAGCTGTTAGTGCTCTTTAATTCTTCTGCAAGACCAAGAACAATTTCTACACACACTAGCTATTCCATTTTCGACATTTACATGTTGAAGTTCTGTTGATTTTGAACATTATTTGCTATCTATTTTGACATTTTTTCTTATTTTCCATTAACTCTTTGCATGACAAAAAAAAATATATATATTGAATTTCGATTTTTAATAATACATCCAATGTAGCTGACATAAATGACTCTGAGATATTAACTTGAATTTGACTTTTTTAATGCTTAGCTGTTGATATACTTTAACTTTTCTGCAAGACCAAGAACAATATCAGCTCACGCTCACTTTTCATGTATAACAGCTCCAAAGCACGCGATATAAGAAGATTATGGCTTTTTTCCTCATTATTCTAAATTAGTCTCATAGTATTAGTTATTAAAATGTATTTGTCTCTGATTTTTTGTGCCCCATTTCCATGGGTCATTTCATACATATATTTGTCTGTACGAACAGATATTTCGGCTTAATGATGTAGCGATGATTGTTTCAGTAGTTATGGTAATGATATTATACAATAAATGTATTTGAAAACTTTTCGAATTTATAAAATAAAACATTAGTTATTAAATTTATCTTTCTCTGAATTTCTCTGTCCTATTTCCATTATTCATTTCCTACACGCATTTGTCTGTCAGAATAGATGTTTTGTCCTAAAGATGCAATGATCTTTGTTGGAGTATGTATAGTAATTCATTAATATAATTGTATTTAATTTTTGTTTTCAAGTATTGTTCATTCATCCATTTAGCTACTGTCATGTCATTAAGTTCAACTAATTCAGAAAAATCATTAACATTCTGGCAATTTGCTTTGCAACAAGAACATTTAATCAATTTTATGTAATTGCTTAGAATTTGCAAACGGAAAAACGATACATTGACACACAAACAATTAAAAAAGTTTTTAAAAACGTTTCCTATATAATTAAAATGCTAAATTTATGTACCTATTATGTGTTTTTGAATATGTTTTACTTATATATTGTTTTTCTAGAGTTTAAATGAAAATTTAGTATTTATGAGAACAAGCATATTTTTGTTTACGCTTAGCTGTTAATGCTCTTTAATTCTTCTGCAAGACCAAGGTCAAATTCCACACACGCTATATATTCCATGTCCAACATTTACATGTCGGAGTTCTTTAGTCCTTTATTCATTTCCTACACGCATTTTTCACTTTTAAATTTTAAACATTATTTGCTATCTATTTAAACTTTTTTTTTCTTTTTTATGTAATACCCATTTGCATGACATATATATATATATATCATATATACTAGCTAACCCGCCCGGCGTTGCCCGACCCGAGATAATTACTGTCTCAGAGAAAGGCCTTAACCCCCTCCCTTCCCATACCCGCAAATATAATGAATAATTTGTTCAAGAGAACCACCGTCACCTACATTAACGCGATCATTAAAAAAAGAATTATATTTTTCTGATAATTAGAACTTAACGAAAACGCTACGCTAAAATAGCCGGCAGATGACACCCCTTCCCGACCTCAATTTCAAATCTATATCTTAATTAGTTACCTAAATTTTTGTTCATTAGTAAAAATTGGTAATTATTTCCTTTCATTTTCGCAAACTAAATGGAGGGTTCGGCCCGAGAAACAGATCTCTTTGTAGTTCAGTTTTTAATGAAAGCAGATCCCTGTCTGAAACTTTCTCGGATCGTTTTCACTGGCGCCGGCAGGTTTTTGGCAGTTTTCTGCATAAATAAAAAAAAATTACCAACCGAATTTTTCAAAAATCACATATTCAGATACAGAAAATTTTTTTTACATATGCTCAGAAATTTTCAAATTGATATCTCAATTAGTTTTCTTAAAATTCGCTAATTAGTAAAATAATTTCGAATTTGTTCATTTCCGCTTGCAAATCCAACGCGCCAGTTCGTTTCTTTCGCCATTTTGATTTAAAAGATGAGAATTTTAGAAGCGATGGTTAATGAGAATCTAATTAATATCTAGGCTAATTATCAAAATATTAAAAATCTGAGGCTCAGGTGCACATGGCCAGACCTTGGACTATCCACACCTAAATTTCCAGACTTCTAGGTGGGCTAGATTTTGCTAGCCATCGCCAACAGACACACACACAGACACACACACGGACACACACATAGAGCGAAACTTTCTTTTATTAATATAGATATAAAATATTAATATTAATAAATTTGCAATAGAAAGTTTCAAGAATTCTCGCTAAACTATCCGCAGCTCAAGCAAAAACTTAAGAATTGCCAATTTGTAGTGACAAAATTGCCTGTTGGAAGTGTTCTAATTTTTTATTTAATGTTTTTAAAAAAAATCTTATTATCCAAATTTTTATGAGTATTAAAAAAATGTTTAATAAGCATGGGTATAATTTTTATGTGAAAATATTAATATTTAGCTGAAAAAAAAAAAAAAAAAAAAAAAAAAAAAAAAAAAAAAAACAGTAATTTATGAAACACTCGACTTTCATCCAAAGATTTCTAACGAAAAAGTCCCTCTAAAATGTTTCAAATAGATGGTGATGGCGCTCGAGTAGGACAGTTGTATCAGTTCTTAATCTGCGTTATGTGCGTTAATGACACTTTCAGTTTCGCGTCGGCAGATGGCGCTACGTGTGCACGGTTGTATGTTTGTAACGGCAGAGGCGTGCGACCACTATTTCCTTAGAAATCCTTATTTTTGCATCGCTACTCTGGTTTATTTAATTACTTCTGTGAAGAATCGATGGAACCAACCAGTGAACCAATTAACCCAAGAGAATAAAAGCGTATTTTTAATGAGAGTGCTTTGTGCATTTTAATTAATATTTCAGAAAGTAATTAAAATATTAAAATTCTGAAGCAATGTTGCACCAGGAGAGGGTTTGGACTACCTAAATCTAAATTTCCAGCCTTCTAGGTGGGCTAAATTTTCCTAGCCATCGCCAACAGACACACACACACACAGACACACACACAGAGCGAAACTTTCTTTTATTAGTATAGATTGAAATTCTATTTTTAATAATACATCCAAATGTAGCTGACATAAATGACTCTAAGATATTAACTTGAATTTGGTTTTGTTTAATGCGTAGCTGTTGATATACTTTAACTTTTCTGCAAGACCAAGAGCAATATCAGCTCACGCTCACGTTTTATGTATAACAGCTCCAAAGCACGCGATGTAAGAAGATTATGGCTTTTTTCCTCATTATTCTAAATTAGTCTCATAGTATTAGTTATTAAAATGTATTTGTTTCTGATTTTTTGTGCCCCATTTCCATGGGTCATTTCATACATATATTTGTCTGTACGAACAGATATTTCGGCTTAATGATGTAGCGATCATTGTTTTAGTAGTTATGGTAATGATATTATACAATAAATGTATTTGAAAACTTTTCAAATTTATAAAATAAAACATTAATTATTCAATTTATCTGTCTCTGATTTTCTCTGTCCTATTTCCATTATTCATTTCCTACACGTATTTGTCTGTCAGAATAGATGTTTTGTCCTAAAGATGCAGTGATCTTTGTTGGAATATGTAACAATCCATTATTATAATTGTATTTAAAAAAATTTCCAGTATTGTCCATTCATTCATTTAGCTACTGTCATGTCATTAAGTTCAACTAATTCTGAAAAATCCTCAACGTTCGGACAATTTGCTTTGCAACAAGAACATTTAATCAATTTTATGTAATTGCTTAAAATTTGCAAACGGAAAAATGATACATTGACAGACAAACTGTTTAAAGAGTTTAAAAAAAAACATTTCCTATATAATTAAAATGCTAATTTTACGTACCTATTATGTGTGTTTTTGAATATTTTTTACTTATATATTGTTTTTTCTAGAGTTTAAATGAAAATTTACAATTTATGAGATGCAAGCATATTTTTATTTAAGTTTAGCTTATAATGCTCTTTAAATTTTCTGCAAGACCAAGATCAATTTCCACACACGCTATATATTCCTTTTTCAACATTTACATGTCGAAGTTCTTTGATTTTAAACATTATTTGCTGTCTATTTTGACTTTTTTTTCTTTTTTCTCCGGTAACCATTTACATGACAAAAAAAATATATATATTGAATTTCGATTTTTAATAATACATCCAAATATAGCTGACATAAATGACTCTGAGATATCAACTAAAATTTGATTTTTTTAATGCGTAGCTGCTGATATACTTTAACCTTTCTGCAAGACCAAGAGCAATATTCGCTCACGCTCACTTTTCATGTATAACAGCTCCAAAGCACGCGATGTAAGTAGATTATGGCGTTTTTCCTCATTATTCTAAATTAGCCTTATAGTATTAGTTATTAAAATGTATTTGTCTCTGATTTTTGTGCCCCATTTCCATGGGTCATTTCATACATATATTTGCCTGTACGAACAGATATTTCGGCTTAATGATGTAGAGATGATTGTTTCAGTAAGTTATGGTAATGATATTATACAATAAATGTATTTGAAAACTTTTCAAATTTATAAAATAATGCATTAGTTATTAAATTTATCTGTCTCTGATTTTTTCTGTCCTATTTCCATTATTCATTCTGTCAGAATAGATGTTTTGTCCTAAAGATGCAGTGATCTTTGTTGGAATATGTAACAATCCATTATTATAATTGTATTTAAAAATTTTCAAGTATTGTCCATTCATTCATTTAGCTACTGTCATGTCATTAAGTTCAACAAATTCAGAAAAATCCTCAACGTTCGGGCAATTTGCTTTGCAACAAGAACATTTAATCAATTTTATGTAATTGCTTAGAATTTGCAAACGGAAAAATGATACATTGACAGACAAACTGTTTAAAAAGTTTTTAAAAAACATTTCCTATATAATTAAAATGCTAATTTTACGTACCTATTATGTGTGTTTTTGAATATGTTTTACTTATATATTGTTTTTCTAGAGTTTAAATGAAAATTTACATTTTATGAGATGCAAGCATATTTTTATTTAAGTTTAACTGCTATGCTCTTTAAATTTTCTGCAAGACCAAGATCAATTTCCACACACGCTATATATTCCTTTTTCAACATTGATATGTCGAAGTTCTTTGATTTTAAACATTATTTGCTGTCTATTTTGACTTTTTTTTTCTTTTTTCTCCGTTAACCAGTTGCATGACAAAAAAATTATATATTGAATTTCGATTTTTAATAATACATCCAAATGTAGCTGACATAAATGACTCTGAGATATTAACTAGAATTTGATTTTTTTAATGCATAGCTGTTGATATACTTTAACTTTTCTGCAAGACCAAGAACTATATTCGCTCACGCTCACTATTCATGTATAACAGCTCCAAAGCACGCGATGTAAGAAGATTATGGCTTTTTTCCTCATTATGCTAAATTAGTCTCATAGTATTAGTTATTAAAATGTATTTGTCTCTGATTTTTTGTGCCCCATTTCCATGGGTCATTTCATACATATATTTGTCTGTACGAACAGATATTTCGGCTTAATGATGTAGCGATGATTGTTTCAGTAGTTATGGTAATGATATTATACAATAAATGTATTTGAAAACTTTTCAAATTTATAAAATAATGCATTAGTTATTAAATTTATCTGTCTCTGATTTTTTCTGTCCTATTTCCATTATTCATTCTGTCAGAATAGATGTTTTGTCCTAAAGATGCAGTGATCTTTGTTGGAGTATGTAATAATCCATTATTATAATTGTATTTAATTTTGTTTCAAGTATTGACCAGTCATTCATTTAGCTACTGTCATGTCATTAAGTTCAACTAATTCAGAAAAATCATCAACTTTTTTGGCAATTTGATTTGAAACAAGATCATTTAATCAATTTTATGTTAATTGCTTAGAATTTGCAAACTGAAAAACGATACATTGATTGACAAACTATTAAAAAATTTCTAAACAGTTGCTATATGATTAAAATGCTAATTTTACGTACCTGTGTGAGTTTTTTAATTTGTTTTACGTATATTTTGTTTTTTTTTAGAATTTAAATGAAATTTTACAATTTATAAGATACAAGCATAGATTTTACTAGTCAATTACAAAATATGCGTTTATAACTTAATGATTTTTGCTTGGGAATTTATGAGGATGTGGGTTTCTAAACAGAGATGTGGAATTCAAATCTCTACGACTAAAAACGAGATGAAATTACGCGATTCCAAACTCACAATAAAAAATTACAAAAGGTAAAAATGTTTGTTTATATTTTTAGACTGAAAAATCGGAGAAATAGATAGACCTTAGAGTTTCTCGTTTATCATTTGAAGATGATATTAACGGCTTGTTTTATTTGAAAAAAAAAATTATAAAAAAATTATTCAAATACTGTCATTAAGTTTCAAGACTGTCTCAAAATTACAGAAACATTGCGTCACCTATTACAATATTTCTCTGATAATGACTTAAGATAATATAAATGATCTAAACGAGTTTTATCAGTGATTAAAATAGTTCATAGATTAATTTTTATAGGGATCTCTGCCCCTTGAACTGTTAGTACGTAAACACCCTTACAGCAGACTCGCGTGTTACAAACTTGTTTCCAATTTATCCATTGGTGGAAACACACTTTAATATACTCCAATAACAAACTAAAAATTCCTAAATTTAAGAGCATTTTAAGAAATTTAAATTGTGTTAGGACGGACAGGCCGGCAGATAGCTTAATTGCACATAACGTGAGTTGGACTGTTTTATTAATATAATAATTATATATAGTATATTTATTCATGCATAAAAAGGTTTCACAAATTTATTTAATAAAATAATTAAATTAGGATTTTATATATATAAGATAGATGCAAATTCTGGAAATTTTTAATTCTTGTAAGATTATCAAATTGAACATAATTTTCTACCGAAGAACAGCATGTTTTGAATAAATTATTAAAGTGATTGCCTTAAATTGCTTGATAATAAAGTCACAAATTTAATCATGTGGCTTAGTTGATACTTTAGTATCAGTAAAACATTTTCATTTTGTAATTATCTGCAACATTCAGAATTTACAAATTTGTTTTTATTATGAAATAAGTTAAAATTCAAAGTAATCACCGTAAAAGTCTTCATACTACAAAACATAAAAAGTCTATTTAATTTAACTGTAGATAGTCTACTTACCGCCAGCGGTCGCTATAAATGTAAAAATAAATATATAAATAAATAAATAAAAAATCAGCACTATCTAGTTTCATCTGAATGCTGCCATACATAAAAATGATAAAAAAAAAAATCATTTGAAAAAATTGGTTAATATTTTTCTCGCTAAGGGGCGTCATCATCAAAAAAGGAAGTTGAATAGAATATGCCCTTTCTATTTTTAACTTGGAATATGGTTGTCACCAGAGAAATCTTTATAAAGTATCCATTTTAAAATTTTACTTATACAATTTCCGACCAGGGGCATTACCAGTGTAAAAAACTATCATGTGAAAAATTTTATCAAACATAAATTTGACCATGACAGAAGCTTATTTTAAAGATTTATTTAATAGAAACATAAAAAATCAATTTTACTTAAATTTAGTTATCCTTTTTCTTGCCGGGGAACACTATAAACGCAAAAGAAAAGGGTGTTGAATTGGTAACTTTTTTAACTTCAGTATAGCTATCATACAGTGAAACATAAAAAACAATTTTACTTAAAATTGGTTACCCTATTTTCTAGAAGAGGGCGCTACAGACGCAAAAGAAAAATTTGATCAATCTGTACTCCCTAATTTTAACTAGCAGTGTGTTTGCCATATGAGAAAACTTAAAAAATCCATTTTAAATTTTCAGTTACACAATTTCGCACCAGGGCCACTATCAGCGTAAAAGAAACCTATCATGTGAAAATGTTTATCAAAATATAAATTTGACTGCGGAAGAAGCTTATTCTGAAAATTTATTTAAAAAAACACGAAAAATTAATTTATTGAAATTTAGTTATCCTATTTTCTACCAGGGGAAGCTATAAACGCACACAAAAAAAACTGTTGAACTGTCCCACCAGCTGGAGGACGTTATCGGCTTAAAAGAAAGTTGAATTTAAATTTCTTTATATAATGTTAAATTGTGGCATGGTTTCTATTTGAGAAAACATAAAAAAAAAAATCCTTTTTACATCTTTAGTTAAGAAATTTCCAACCGAAAGCGCTGCAAATGCAAAAGAAAAATAATCTAATGAGAAACATTTTATCAGTTCACTATTTGACAATGGAAAAGGGTATTTCTGCAGTTTTGAGCGAAATTAATTCATGGGAAAGGAACGAGCTTAAAATGCGATCGAAAGACACACACATAGAGATACGTGAATCATCATAAGTTAATTAAGGTTATACAAAATAGCTCTTCCAACAGTAATTGGCGATAAAGTGTATTTCATCTGAATACTTTTGTGTTGTGATGTAAAAGAACTATAAATGTTACACCTCATATTTTCAAAGGCAAACATGCTGTGGCGAGCCACAGTAATATACAAATTTCGTAAAGTTTCAAATAACGTAATGGCATTAAAATGCATTTTAAGTAATTACCGCTCATATACAGTATTTTTATCGAATTGTTCAAGAAAAAACATGCTGTGGATGGTGCCTGAAACAACATACTAAAATTACATTACCGTCAGCGTTTTATAAACCCCGCATTTAAGTGTTTCAATAAACATTTCATAAAATAGTTACATAATTTTGTTTCATAAAAGAGTTTCATAAAATAGTTCACAAATTTGTTTAATAATATAATTAAATTAGGATTTAATATACGTAGGATAGATGCAAATTCTGGAAATTTTTATTTTACGTAAGACTATCAACTCGAACTTAATTTTCTACCGAAGAACATCATGTTTTGAATGAATTATTAAAGTGGTTGTATTAAATTGCTTGATAATAAAAAACACAAATTTAATCCTGAAATTCTAAATTTTCATTAGAGATTTTACTGGAAAATAATTTAAATCCAACAATAGCATGCTTCAAATCAGGTTAGAAGAAGAAGTTTTCGGATTGTTAGATAATATCGAGTAATATTAAGACAGAAAATGAAAGCAATTTCAAATTCGTTTCTTTATCCACGAATTGATTGTAAATGTAGAAAAACACTTACAGGTTATTAACATTGTCTATATTTTTTGTGCATACTTCGCACCCTTGGGGGAATTTTTATTTAGAGCGGTATAATACAACAGACTGTTTTGTGGAACACCATTTATTGTTATCCACATTTAATTTAATCTGCGTTTTTGCCAGTAGAGTACCTTCATAAATAAGAGAATGACGACATATGCATAGGGCACGTGCTCAAATTGAAAGTTTTCGCCAAAATTATGGTGACCACTCACGTTATAAAGTTTAGCGATGCTCACATAGACAAGTTCGATTGGATGAGTGCGATAAACTAACAAAAAAAAGGTAGGCGATAAGGGCAGGTTTGCAAAGTACAAGATAAAGTAAGCTCACCAAGCTATTGTTCAAAATTCTCTATAACACATCGTTTTCTTCCTTGTATGTACCACTCTTTTATTTATAAAGGCACTTTAATTTCTAGCATTACTCACGTTCGATACAGAGTAGACAATCTTTTTATATTAAAATTTTAAACATGCCCCTGTAAGGATAAAAAGAACTATACGACGAGGGACCTTTTTATTGTTATTCAAATAAGATTTATTATGCCCTTTTGCCAGTAGAGTACCCTTTTAAATGAGAGAGTGGTGAAATACGCATAGGGCACATGGTCAAATTGCAAGTTTTATTCAAAATTGCGGCAAACTCCAGAACTTAGCAATGTTTCCTTAGACAAGTTCGATTAGATGAGTGCGACAAGTCAATAAACAATAGCTTGGCGATAATGGCAAGTAAGGATTGTTGAGATAATTACGGACTATAGAAACACACATTCATACATAAATAACGGCTGAAAACAGAAGCTTCTCTCTCTGAAGTCGCTTAAAAATACAAATTTAAGAGACGTTATGACAAGTTTAAAGACTGGTTTTCAAAAGATCCGCAAGTCTATATTTAACTTGTCATAAATTATACCCAACCCATTTGTTTAAAAATTCGTATTGTGCAAAATTAAAATATCAAGTTGTCGAAAATGCCTTCGAAAATGAGTTATGTATAATACGGCAATGCGCGTTATAGACTAATCAATACACCCTATTCACATTTTTCGCTAGATACAGGAGGACAATCAATATTTTTTTCTTAAGAATTCTGCAGTGGATAGAAAGAGAATTATTATCAAATTAACGTACAATAAGAAGGTATTAAGGAACGACATCATAAAAACGATTATCGAATATTGTATCTACTTCATTCTTTATATTTTTGTCTGGAACAGCATTTTAAGTCAAGGCCATGAATATCAGTTCTTCGGCGGAAACTCAAGGATGATGGATGATAACTTCAAGTGCTCTTTTTTATCCAGAAAAGAGAATAATGGACTTAAGCTCGTGAAATAGATGCTGCAGATACCACGAAAGCAATATGCTCCCATTATTAAAAAATGACTGCTTCGTTAAAACTCAAAAAAAAATTACATTGTTTTTTAACATTTTATTCATAATAGGTAATCATTTGTTACCTTAATGTAAATCTCAAAAAGAAATTTATACTTTATAAGCACAGAGAAAAGCATACTTGTGTATAATAAAAATAATTTAAATTTAAATATTTAAATAGCAATATGGTTCCATTATGAAAAACTAGCTGCTTCGTTAAATCGCATACTACATTTTTTTTTAAACAATTTATTCATAATAATTAATCATTTGTTACTTTAATGTAAATCTTAATCATTTTTATGTTATTCAAGCGCAGAGAAAGCATACATAATTATAATAATAATCAATATTTAAATATTTAAATCTTCTGAAATATTAAAAACTCAAAAATTAGATTTATGGGGCTAATGTTATTGTTTTTAAAAGCAATTCTTGAGGCATTGGCTAGAAACAGATTCTCACACATTGGATATTTATTGGAGTCTGACTGGAGAAGTCTGACTTAAGCTCTTGAAACAGATGTTTCAAATATCAGACACACACAATATGGTTATATATTATAATGAAAATACTTCTTCGTTAGAACAAATAATAATAATAATAATAATAATAATAATAATAATACATTGCTTTTTAACAATTTACTCAAAAATTCAGTTTATGTTATTCAATCACAAATAAAGCACAGTTAACCCTTTGTATCACCGCGTTGCATATCTGCAAAATACCCAAATTTACTTATACAGTGGGCTTTAAAAGACGATTTTGTTTATTGCTGCTATCTCCCAACACGACAGTTAATATAAATTGTTCATAAAATTATTAACAGACGGCGATGCTGAGTAATTTTTTATGCCAAAGTTTCATTTAACATTTGAGCCGTTTTGCATCGTTATTTCTAAAATAAACATCATAAATTTTGAAGCCTGGAGACATCCAAAAACAGATTTTTTACAAGGGTAATTTTCGTATACTCCATAGTTTTGTATTAGAAAATGGACAATATTTGATAAATATGTAATTTTCTGTGTATAGCAGCTGTGAAAAAAGTTTCCTTTAGTCAATATATTTTTTTTTTATGTTAGAATTTTTTTTTATTAATTAATTTTCTATACACTTAAAATTCTAACATCTGAATAAATATTTTTCAAATCGGAGTTGTTGAGTCACAAAGGGTTAAGTGTAATATTTATTAATACTTAAATATAAAAATCTGTTGTAATATTAAAATGTACTAAAAATCAGATTTAAGGAGCTAAGATTGTTGTTTTTTTTTAAGATGATCTATTATTTTCCAGGCCATTTGACAATGAAGAGATTCTCAGGATTTCAAAATTTTGGGGACTTATAATGTCAGCTTCGATGAAATTCATTCAAAATTCGGTAAATGCACACCAAGAATAAAAGCGAGATAAATTTCGAAATTTAGCACCTTGCAATAAGTATATGTAGACATACTCACCAGTGTAACTCATTCTACAGGGTTATTCTAATTAATGGACCCATTTTCAAAAAAATTTATTATTAAAGTACAAATCCAAAATGAACAATCTTTATACCAATGAAAAGAGGAAGTTTCGAAGTTTTTTTAAGACATTATAAATGTTCAATGTGTCCATCGTTTGCTGCACGGCAAACATTTACGCGATAGCCAAACTCGTCCCACACACGAGAAAGCGTATCTGCTGTTACTGAGTGCACGGCTTTCAAAGCGGTGATGGATCCAGAGGTGGCCGGTAGAGGTCGCGCGGCAATAGACCACGATTTCGTTTCACTGTCAGTTGTCAGTGAGATGGCTACTGTGGAGCACAAGGTTTTCTGCGTTCTTGAGTTCACAAGAAATTTGGCAAACGGTGGACACATTGAACATTTATAATGTCTTAAAAAAACTTTGAAACTTCCTTTTTCATTGGTATAAAGCTTGTTCATTTTGGATTTGTACTTTAATAAATACAATTTTTTGAAAATGTGTCCATCATTTAGAATAACCCTGTATTATTTAACTATTTCATGGCAATTAAAATGAGAAAAGAAATCCATTTACATAGAAATGTGTAAAAACAAAAGAAAAAGAAATTACTTGGGTTTCTTTTTCTGTTAATTTTGCATACTTTTAAACGGGGTCCTTTTTAACCTTACCATTCGAACCAGCAAAGCAACTAATATGGTTGCATTTTAGATGTGAAAACAATACAGAAATAAAAGAAGAGTTTTATTAGTATAAAATGGAAGGTTCTAGATTATGAAGTCGACATTTAGTGTATTTTGAAGTTTTCTGTATCACTTGAGAATTTTATCTTCTATTACTGAAGAGTGGAAAAAGTGGAGTATTTTGTGGAGAAAGTGGAGTAATTTCGAAGATATTTTGGAGAAAGTGGCTAATTAGGTTATAGAATTTAATGTAGCAACCATCGAAACAAAACGAATTAATATTGAGAACCTGACAAAATAAGTTTATGGTGTTAGTTCAAAATAATTTAATGGTTTATAAAACTGTTGTTATCAGCGGTCAGGAATTTACTTGAATTATTAGCGCAGTGATGATACAGTGGTGCACCAGAGAACCAATTAACACCGCTAAATTGAAATAGTATTCTTCGTCTTATTTAAGGACAGAATTATTCAGATATTTTAAGTCTAAAAAATACTGAAATACAAATAATGTGGAATTATCACTTTACTAAACAGCGTGCAACCATTAGAGTGAAAAAATGTCCAGACCGGGGTTTGATCCCGGTTCCCTTGGTATAGCGCACTAAGTGCTTTACCAATTAAGCTATCAAGATGTCATCCAGTCTAGCATTCTCTCACTCTTAAATGGCAAGGCTACAAAAACACAACACAACATGGTAAATCAATCATGAGCACAACACCGTTGGCATGCATGAGACAAATTAAACCCAGTATGGGTGAATATTTAAAATATTTAATTAGTGTATAAATATTCACCGATACTGGGTTTAATTTGTCTCATGCATGCCAACCGTGTTGTGCTCATGAATGACTTTCCATCTTGTGCTGCGTTTTTGTAGCTTTCCCATATAAGAGTGAGAGAATGCTCTACTGGATGTCGTCTTGATAGCTTAATTGGTAAAGCACTTGGTTTGTTATGCAAAGGGATTCGGGATCGAACTCCGGTCTGGACACTTTTTCACTCTAATGGTTGTACGCTGCTTAGTAAAGTGATAATTCACATTCTTTGTATTTCATTAATTTACAGCATATTTTCAGCACTGCTGAAAAATTAATTAGTGTATAAAAAATACTATTAAAATGTAGTGTTGACAATCACCTAAATGGTGTTCCATCACTGATTAGCGTATAGAATAAAATTTAAATATTGATCTTCATAATTGTTGAATACTTAGCAAAATTTCATCCTATCTTTCAGAAAATTCATTAAACTATTATTGTGATTTTTACTTCCCATTGTGCCTAATTTTAAACACATAATGGCTGTTCAATGTGCAAGAGCAAACGTATTCTAGTTCGATAATAAAAGCTCAAATATGGGAGGCTTTACACATTTGAGGCGGTCAGAACCAAAGTGGACTAAGTTCATTTTTTCGTTCAACCAAGCTTGAGATAAATTTTTGTTGCATAAACAATAAATTTTTCGGTGCCGTAGCAAATCAAGTCTTATGTGGAAATTGAGAGCAACAAATCTTCTTATGATTCTGAATGAGCCATACAACTTTACCTTAGAATATATCTGTATAATGTTTTATGGACTTATCCATATTGATTTGGAATGCCTTCTACAGGGTGTTTACTCTCAAAGGTGTCCATTGGCTAATTACTAAACCGTTAGTCATAGTTGTATAGTTCCAATTGGAAAAATGCTTAAAAGGTGGTTAAAAAGTATTTCAAGAGCTATTTGGATCAATAAAAACATTTCTTAAAAGTTATGAAATTTAATTTTTTTATTCAAAATTAGTAAAAATTTTAGTAAAAAGTAGTAAGTTTAGTAAGTTTAGTAAAAATTTCCAATTACACTAACAACTAAGACAGAGAAAATTCTATTCATCTAACACTAAAATTGACCGAGTTATGAAACTTTGGAATGCATGACTTATACCAATTTTCTGCATTTGAACAGACATGAGTTGGGCCTCGCTTCGTGGGATCGTACACAAAGTGCATAAAGTATTAGTATAATTTATTTCGCGTGTATCTGCACTTTAACTGAAAGTAGTCACATCGTACAAGTATTATGATAGTGTTAATTTTTATTCATTAAGTTTAAAATTGGTTAAAATAATTGTATTTTAACATGTTTTATTTTTTAAAGAATTGAGACTATTGCTTTTCATTACTTCATTTGACAAAAATTCTGTTATTCTATCACTTATATTTTTAGTACAAGCTGTATAGTTTGCTTTAATATGTCAGAATGAAAACAGATTTCAAATTTATAATGTAATGTTAATTTTACTCTCAACTGTTATTTTTTCTTATATTTGACGATTATTTATATTTTTAGTAAATTTGAGAATGACTCCTATTTCGCAGCAAAAAAGATGCTTTAAAGTTAAAAAGCTATTACTCGGTCAGTTTTAATCGTAGAAGTTATTGTAATAGGAAATTTTTACTAAATATCACTTATAGGACCGGGGGACCGTATAAAAATAAAATTTCGTAATTTTTTAAGGAATGCTTTTATTGACCCAAATCGCTTTTAAAATACTTTTTTACCTCATTTAAAATATTTTTGCTAATGGAATTATATGTCTACGACTAACGGCTTAGGAATTAGCCACTGGACACCGTTGAGAGTGGTCACCCTGTATATAGAAACTATAAGTGAAAATAGATTTTTGGAAAAGTTAATTGTGTGTGAAGAAAAACATCTAAAGCAATCGATAGAAAAGCGGACATCAAACACATCTAACTTATTTATTATTGAGTAACTGGTTTCTTATTTTTAAAACTATTGATTTTTTTGTAAATACATTGCCTTTTAACATAATTTTGTAATCAATGAATTTTACTCCGAGCTTAATTTCTTATTTTAAAAATTTTCTTTCAATTTTTAGTTATTTTTTGTTCAATCCTTTTAAAAGATATATATTGCTTTATTTTAGTTTTTCTTTTTGACAATGTTTGTGTGTATCTTACTCATATTTATAAGCCTCTTGTGATAATTCTGTGTAAGTTTTTATTAAGTATATGAAAAAAGCTTTCCCAATTCCTTTCAAAGTAATATGTTACAGAACCAATAGATATTTTCTTATATAATATTTAATACTAATATAAAAAATACATTAAGCTTACAGATATAAAAACAATCTTGAGAATGTAACCTAATCTCTATAGATATATGTTTGAAACGCAAATTTCAATTCTATAAAAGAATATGGATTTTAAGAAAGAGAAATAGAAAAAATAACTGGGAAAAAACTGTTTTGAAAGATTTTACTAATTAAAAGGTTATGAAATTCTCACCTTCCTTAAGTACTGATAACATTTCCTCAGAAATAAACGAATTTATGAAAACATTAATAAGGTTCTAAAAAAAGTTTATTAATTAAAATATTATATAATACTCACCTTGCATAAGTGCTGGTAATATTCCCTCGAAAATAAACGAATTTAAGAAAATATTAATAAAGCTCTAAAAAAATCATCTTAAAAATCTTATGAAAAATATGAGAAATATTCTTTATATATCTTTTAGAGAGATATTTTTCATGTTAATGTATTTATCATAAAAATATCGTACATGCGTACAGATAAATTTGTGATATCTGAACTGGGATGCAACACATGGGCTGATAAGTTCCCGGTCTGGCACACAGATGGCGTTGCAATCGCCGAACCAATGCTTTTTTTAGTAAATACTAACCTTTAAAAGGTAGCAGAAAAAATGTCATGACGATTCGCCGTGTGGATGAAACGTTAGAGTGGTTTTATTTGGACAACTTTGTTGATAACCAAAAAAATGGATAAACACGAATTTCAAGAACTGTTATTTGATGGGAAAAAGTACCGTTCAAACAAAAGCTTGGCTTGATAAGCGTTATCCGGACACTGCACCAGGTAAATCAACCATTATTGACTGGTTTGCTGAGTTTAAACGTGGTCGTTCGGACACCAGTGATGCACCACGCAAAAGAGGTGGTTACTCCTGAAAACATAAAAAAATCCAAAAATCGTTTTGGGTAACCGTAAAGTGAAGTTGCAGGCGATATCGTATATATTGTCTATGAAAAAGCTGTTGTCAAAGTGGCTGCCATGCGTGTTGACTTTTGACCAAAAACAACAATGCGTCGATGATTCTGAGCACTGTTTGGAGCTTTTTAGCACTTTCCAACCTAGTTGAAAAGTGCTTATGACTTCGGTTTGTCTGGCCGGATGGCCGTCTGGCCGTCTGGCCGTCTGGCCGTCTGGCCGTCTGGCCGTGCTCTAACTCCCGTAAATATGCTCGGATTGCTCTGCAATTTTTATATGTTATTGTCGTTATCTATGGCACGTTCCCTATTTCAACTGAAGTGTGTGGCACTTATAGTTTTCTTACAGGGACACTCAAAAGAATTCCGTTACATTGCGGTCTATGGGGAAAAATCATTTGCGGTTTATTTTAAAAATGTTTCACTATCGTAAACGCATTGAAATTTATATAGATCACTAAGATGCATTAGAAGAAGCTTAATATGGAATAGTAGGTGTATAGCACTTAGAGTTACTTTACAGGGACAGTCAAAATAATTCCGTTACATTACGTCTATGGAGAAAAATCGTCTGCGGCTTATTTAAATAATGTTCCACTATTTTAAACGCATTGAAGTTTATATATATTACTAAGGTGCATTACAAGAGGCTTACTACAGAATAGTGTGTGTATAGCAGTCATCGTTCATTTACAGGGACACACAAAAGAATTCTCTACTGTCTGTTAACAATAATTCCTGGAAGTGCGTTTTAAGTTACTGAACGCGATTTTAATCTTAACTAGCTTTTTGTCTATTACGTGGTGTGTATAAATTCTGTAGATCCTATACAGGGAGCACAAAAGTTCGCGAACACATTTCCGTTTATTGACAGAAACTCCAGAAGGAGAACTTAAACTGTGCTACGCGTTTCCTAACTAAACTAAAATTTAGCATCCTATGTATATATACAAATCTATAGATCATATACAGGGCTACATAAAAGTATTCTGATATTTTTCCGAATATTGTATATATTGAAAATTCCTGAAATTACGTTTTTAAATATGTTATGCGTTTTCCAAATTGTTTACTTAGATGTCATCTTTCAGCTTATTAAACGGTAATGATTTGTAAAATTATTTTAGAAGCGTTGGAAAGTGCTACATAATCTATGCTTGACGCATGATTTTTCGTTCTTGTTCGTTATAAAATTATGTTATTTATTATAAAATTATTATTATTTATTTATTTATTAAATTATTAATATTATTTATTAATTAAATTATTATTATTAAATTATTATTATTAAATTATTATTATTTATTATTAAAGTTATGTTATTTATTAAAGTTATAAAGTTATAAAGTCATACAGTTAAAAAGTTTAGTTGAAAAGTTGTGTTTTCTTTATTAGACCGGGAACTTATCAGCCCATGTGTTATCATTTATCCATTATTATTCTCACGTTTATAATTTTACATTAATATATTTTATATTTTAGAATTATATTTCAGCATTTGAACTTCCAATTCATCTTTTGAATTATTCAGATTATTACTCTGTTTCAGTGACTTACATGTAAGGCCAGAAACTACGACGTTAGTGAAAAATATACTACCCTTTTCAGTGGACTCTGGTATGCGTTCTACTCATCCAAATGAGATGAAATTTAAATTACCGATAACTCAAAGAATGCGCATTTCATTTGTTAAATAATAATTTTGCTTGTGAAAATTCATTGAATGGGACTCTTTTAAAAATTTTGTACTGGTTTGAACGAAAATTCGTTTCCGCAGTAGCTTTAACCACAAGAGTATGAAACCTCGTTCCAGCATTTGCACTCTAAAAACGACATTTTCAAAACTGAGCAAAAAATACTCAAATCTGAGTATGTCGCGTAGTCAAAATAACTCCGAATCAAAATTACTCAAGTTTGAAACATGTATATACTCATTCCTAAAAACATGCACACACTTCAGAATAAAACATCATATGATCAGCATCATAATGCTGAGTAGGTCCATGTTTCAAAAATGAGTATGAACGGGCTTTTATGTGCTCATTTTTGAGTATTTCCATGTTTCAAAAATGAATTTGAACTGATTCTAATCATTTTTGAGTATGTCAATGTTTCGAAAATGAGTATGAGCTGACCTTTATGTACTCAGTTTTGAGTATGTCTATGTTTCAATATTTTGAGTATTTCTGGTATTTCAGAATTGAAAGCATTGGGTCGTCCTATTTGAAACAGAAAGTTTCATAACAAAATGAAAACATCGGTTTACTCAGATTTGAAAGTGTCATTTTTTCCAGTGTGGTCATCCTGATGAAACATAAATACAAACGTTGGAATGAGATTTCACTATCTCATACTTGCAACTACTGCAGCACCAAAAGTTGGTTCAAACCAGCAGAAACTTTTTAACAGTGTACTGCTGTAGCATTTAAATAAATGTTGAGTAGTCCTATACATTTTAATGTCCAATATGACTTACCTTAAATGTCTAATATTCTTACAAAAAATGTTAAGTATGTCCACCTTCATTGTTAAGAACGTGTTATAATCTCAAAACCATATTTTCTATCGCTAAGGGCAATGAGTCTGGCGAAATGTACCAAACAAAAACATGGTGATGAATAATTTCTTTCATAGATGCAGGGGTTCTTCCTTTTGAATACCCAACTTCAAAACACAAACTTTCCTGGTATATTTCTATTGAAAATGTCATAGAAATTATTATTTGGAATGTCACGAAAATTATTATTCGGAAAAAGTAGTATTCAAACGAACCAATGGGATTACTGTAGATGTCACAGGTAGATTAATTGAGGATGTTTTTAGATAATTTTTGTTAAGGTATCCGCACACCTTCGGAAGTGATTTTTTGAATTTTTTAAAATTTTCTTTTTATACCAATTTTTTTCTAATGACATTTAAGTTAAAACTTTGAAAAATATATAAACATTTTAGAAATTACACAGAAATAATTTTTTTAAAGTGAAAAATTGACATTCGTGCAAAACATGATAATTCAAAATTAAATCAATGCATGCACCTTTTGTAAATTGCATAATAAAGAGAATAAATTTCTTTAGGACATAGACTAGCCGCATTATAATAGCATCTCTATCGCAGAAGCTATGGCACTTGAAGTACTAATGTAATGAAAAATTCGTCCAATTTCTTGTAACTTTTTAACTTATACCAGTGTAAATATAAAAATAATTAATATATTATCATGATTGTAATCTATTCCCTCAATAAACATTTGTAAAATAAGTAAAAAAAAATTCAAGGCATTTCATGCATAATATTTGGCTATAGGATATTTTGCGTACTGTAAAAATCGAAAAAAAATTCATTTTGAGAAAAAGCTAAAAATAACTTTTAAAGACGGTTCTTGTTAAAAAATTAATTATTATTATTTAAAGGTTTAATTATATACTCCATGTATTTTCTTGAATATATAACCAATTTAAAAGCTAAATCTCGAAAAAGAAGAATGTAAACATACATTTCAGCTTACTTCCTTTTTAAAAAACGTTATTTCCGGTCGTAAAATTCTTTGGCAAGCTCTAATAGATGTAACTTTAAAAGTCTGTAACTCGGGTTCTAATTCAGAGATAGACGCAATTAAAGCAGAATTCGATACATAAAATATCGGATTTTAATATAATTGCAAAAATGAAAAATCAATATTTTTATCGAAAATGACGTTTCAAAGGTATGCGGATCTTAAATTGAACGTATGACTATAATATTTTAATTCTCTGTATTTTGAATTTCCTTTGATTCGGTGCACTGGAAACCAATTCAGAGCCTTCTGAAGTGGTACTCTAATACTGTACTTCAACTATTTCATGGGAATTAAAATGAGACAATAATTACATTTACATACAAATGTTTAAAACCAAAGAAAAATAAATTACTCATGTTTCTTTTTCTGCTAATTTAGTATAAGTTTAAATTGGGATCAGAACGTTTTATCTGCCCACTGGAACCAGCACAGAAACTAATGTAATCATATTTTAGAAGTGAAAATAATACGGAAATAAAGGGACAGTTTTATCAGTACGAAATGGAATGTTTTAGATTATGAAGTCGATATTTAGGGAAATTCGTAGCTTCCTGTATGAAATGAAAAATGTATATTCTGTTATTGAAGAGTGCAGATAATGCAGTGTATTATGGAGAAACTGATTATTTAGGTTTTATTTAATTTATCAATCATCGAATCAAATCAAATTATTATTGACAACCTGACAAACAAAGTTTATGGTGTTAATTAAGAATTATTTAATGGTTTATAAAGCTGTTGTTAGCTTCGGCCAGGAATTGATTTCAGGTATTAGCGTATAAAATAATATTTTAACGTTAAGCTTTAGGAAAAGTGGATATCTTATTTGACAAATTTCATCCTACCTTCCAGAAAATTCATTTAACTATTATTGTGATTTATACTATTCATTGTTCTTAATTTTTGACAAATAACGGCTGTTCAATGTGCTAAAGCAAACTTCTCTGGGGTATAATAAATTTTGCACCTACAGTGATAATATATATATACACATATTGTACATACAATGAAGATTTTTGCAGAATTAATTTTTCAGAAATATTTGCGATGAAATTTCAAAAGAACTAGGATAGGTAAGACTTGAATGTCACTCTTTTCAACATAAAATTCCTTCTAAATTCCTTATAATCATTTTATCATTTGTTATATATAATCAATATTATATAATATTTAGATTCACTGCAACAGTAGAAAGTCAGTTTTGTAAAACAGATCATATTGCATTTTTGGTGACCATAGTTGAAATTTTTTATGCATTTTAAAGCGATTTTTTTCACATTTTATCCCTTTATTCCACACTAAGCAAAAGAAGATACCATTTTTAGGTGCGTTCGTAATTATATAAATACGTAGCACCTATAGTCGTCGTTTGGTCCGTCCGTCTGTCCGTCCGTCTGTCTGTCTGTCTGTCTGTCCGTCTGTCTGTCCGTCCGTCTGTCTGTCTGTCCGCATATAACAACGCAAAAACTACCCAACCAAATGGTTTGCAATTTTAAATATATTATCTTTGCAGAATTTTGTCGAGACATTTCAAATTTTATTAAAATCGAATCAAAACTTTAGGAGATATTAATAAAAATATTTATTAAGAAATTTGAATTTTTTTTTTTTAAATCGGTGCTTTTTTGTTATAGGAGCTTCCGAAGTTTAATCGCCAAGCGACCGAGATACTTATTTTATGACAGAAATTAATCTGCAGACGATATAATTCATTTCACAGAATTAAAAATCATCAAGATCTGAATATTTATATAACTAGCTGATACATATATATCTGAATATTTATATAACTAGTTAAGATATTTGTATGAACAGTGTCATAAAATATATACTTAACTAGCTGTTTAACCCGTTCTACGCACGGGATATCATGAATTTAATTCTAAAACGTGCGTACGAACGCACCTCGTTTGTAACGTTTGACGTACAATTTCCAACTTATTATTCTTATAATTGAAGTATATGTATTTGTAAAACATTAAAAAAAAAATTGGTGCATGAATTCCATCATACCTGAAAGAAGCATTTTTATTTACAAGATACTTTATATATTTTTATTTTTATTTCACTTAATTTTATATATCAAAGTGTAATAATATTTATATAATATTGATAAATTAATTACGTCCTTGCAATATCAACAAATAAATTAATTTATTGTAGTATCAATTTATATTAAGACAATTTTAATACCCCTTATACAGGATTCCCACTAAAGTCATGTCCACCCCCATTAAGAGTCTACTTCACTCACGTGAAAATACCCGCTCGCTAATGTTAATCCTATGGGGGAAATATTTTAAGATATCTCGTTCGCATTTCAATATTTTTAAATGATTTTTTTTTGCATTGGATAGATGAGGTCAATCTCTATGCTGGCCCTTTTGTACATTTTCGATTTTGATTACAAGTTTTTTTTATTAAGATACTTTCACTTTCGGAACCGGTTTCGAGAATGAAAGTATCCACAATAAAAAAACTACAAAGAATATCGAAAAAGCGAAAATGGGCCTACAAAGAGATTGACCTCAGCAATCCAATGCAAAAAAGAAATCATTTAAAAATATAGAAATGCAAACGAGATATCTTAAAATATTTCCCCCATAGGATTAACATCAGCGAGCAGGTGTTTTCGCGTGGGTGAAGTACCCTCTTAACTTCAAAACGACAACAACTATAGGTATAAGCTTGGTGTCTAGGTATCGTAAAGTGGTTATGCACTGTCCGATGAGACGATGAGGCAGCTTACAGCATCACCTAGCGACAAACTCTGGATTTAGAAAGCCTCTCTCATAAAGGGTACGATAAACAAGAAAAGTGTCAAATACAAAATTATAGAGCGCCCTCGATTTAGTATGAAATTAATTCCTGCATGTAAAAATAACTTGATTTGAAACCCTGAAATATATTTTTTTATATCCTATCAACAGTTTAAAATTGCCTCAAATTGCAGGGTGAAATGCGGCATTATAAGGCAGATGCACATTCACTAATAAAAGTAACACATGTAAGTAAGATACAGTTTATTTTAATAAGAAAAAAAGGTTAAGTATGCTAACTGCGTTAAGTATGCTAATATGTGTCTAACATCGGAATACATGCAGAATGTATGATGCATTACTACCGACGATGAACACATTTAGCATACTTAACTAGATTTTCTTATTAAAATAAACTGTGCTTTGCTCACCTGTGTTAGTTTTATTTTTAATGTACGTCTGCTTTATAAATCCACACTTCTATATACAATTAGTAGCGTATTTAAGCTCATAATTATGTATAAAATATCAAATTTCCAGGACATCTAATGATGTTATCTTTATATGTAGGACGCCATTTAAAACTAAACCAAGGACGTTATACAACTTTCTAATTGATTTTTTCCCGCATCTCTTACTGTTTTTTGAGGTAGGAACGTTAACTCCGCAGTTTGCCGCTAGATAACTCTGAAAGAGGTCTCATCGCGTATTGCATAACCACTTTACTGTACCTAGATACCACGTTTTTCACTATAGCTGTCGCAGTTCTGATGTTCAAGGGGGTGGCATGACATTAGGGGGTACCCTGTATATTATTTGTTTGACGAACAAGTCACCATGCATAGATTCCAAATTGTACACTGTTTACTATCACTGAAATCCTTATATAGTGTTCTTCGCCTTGTTTAATCATAAATTTTCTGCGATAAAATAAGGCGATGAGTACTATAAGAATTTAGTGGTAGCAGCGTTTTAAAAATAATTTTGTTTTGCATTATTATTTCTTAATAAATGTTCTATGATATACTTTAAAATTCACATAAATATCGTCGCAGGGGACTCTTTTGAAAACTTATTGGCCGTAGCTTTTTTTAGCTTTCAGTCAAATACCTAATTTATTTAGTGTTCAGTTATATTTTTAAAAAAATACACCTATTCTTCTTAAAACTTTAAATATGAGCAATACGTACTTCTTTTCAGTAAAAACTCGTGTAATGCAACAATGCAGTCTCTATAATCCCCATAATCTAATATCATCTTAAATGATTTCAAATAGTTCAAATACAACATAAAAAACTTATAATACATACTATAAAAAAGCATTATATGTTCTAAAAAAGTATCCTTTACTTTAGGTGGAATAGAGAAAAACAGTCATTTTGCGGATATTGAAGTGAACGTCCAAAGAAAAAATATGCTTTTTTCAAAAGAATGTAGAATAAGTATATATTAAATCTTAAAAAAAAAAAAAGAAAAAAGAAAAGGAAAAAAAAGTCATCAGAAAACCGATTTTCGAAAATTGACTCTATTTCATTCTCTGTATTTTTGTCTGAAAGTGCATTCCTTGACTGGGCTGGAAATGTCAGTTTTCGGAAGAAAAATAAAAAAAATGATGGATGAATAAGCTGTAAAGGTTGTATTTCATCCGGCAAGTCCGACAGGTATGTACTGATGCTGATGTTCTTAAACTTTCTCCAAAGAGCGGGAAGACATAAAAAATATACCTCGTGGCTGCAAATAAATGATTAGCACTATAAAAAACTATAAAACATCACAGGCGAGTACTGTGATATAGGAAAGTAAAGTGCATTATTATTTACGTTATACTTTATAAGAGTTATTCTTATGATAAAAATATAATCTTTAAGCAAATAGAACAGTGTTTGTAGAAATTAATCAATATATGGTGATGTGTCATGAATATAGAAATACTGAGGTGTGTGTTTTAAGATATCAGTATATAAATTTTCGTAAAAGAACATGTTAAAAGCAAAGATAATCTATGCATTTCCATGGAATGAATCTTTCTTCTTCAAGTTAAAGAGAATGTAAAGCTGCTTCTAGACGATGAGAAACAAAACTCTCGTACTATTTCTGGACTTGTGGTGGTAACTTTGCAAATTTTGATGCTAAAAAAGAAATAATGGTTCTTCCGAAATGAGATTCGAGTCTTATTTTATTCAATTTAATTTATAAGTATGCATACATCTTGAGAAAATGTAATCAAAAATGCAGATTTCCGCAAATTAACTCTATTTCATTTTCTGTACTTTTGTCTGAAAGTGCATTCCTTGACTGGGCTGGAAATGTCAGTTTTCGGAGGAAAAATAAACAAAATGATGGATGAATATGCTGTAAGGTTGTATTTCATCCGACAAGTCCGACAGGTATATACTGATGCTGATGTTCTTAAACTTTCTCCAAAGAGCGGGAAGACATAAAAAATATACCTCGTGGCTGCAAATAAATGATTAGCACTATACAAAACTATAAAACATCACAGGCGAGTACTGTGATATAGGAAAGTAAAGTGCATTATTATTTACGTTATAGTTTATAAGAGTTATTCTTATGATAAAAATATAATCTTTAAGCAAATAGAACAGTGTTTGAAGAAATTAATCAATATACGTTGATGTGTCATGAATATAGAAATATTGAGGTGTGTGTTTTAAGATATCAGTATATAAGTTTTCGTAAAAGAACACGTTAAAAGTAGAGAAAATCTATGCATTTCCAAGGAATGAATCTTTCTTCTTCAAGTTAAAGAGAATGTAAAGCTGCTACTAGACGATCAGAAACAAAACTCTCGTACTATTTCTGGACTTGTGGTGGTAGCTTTGCAAGTTTTGATGCTAAAAAAGAAATAATGGCTGATGAGAATCAACCTAAATGAGAATCTACGCTTTTATTTTATTGTATTTAATAAAATTTATAATAAGTAAACATTACAGTTTTGAAACAAAAAATGTAATAAAAAATACAGATTTTCGAAAATTTACTTTATTTCTTTCTCTGTATTTTTGTTTGAAAATACTTTGACTGTGCTGAAAATGTCACTGTTCGGTAGAAAAAATGATGGATGAATAAGTGTTTAAATGTTGTTTTTAATCCAGCAAGATCGACGGGTATATATTGATCCTGATGTTTGTATACTTTCCCCAAAATGAGGCAAGTCATAAAAAATATACATAGGTCAGTCAAAAAGTTAGTTGCACGCCTTAGTAAAAATTTCAGTGAAAGGCTATTTTGATGACATTTTGTGGAAACGCTTCAGACATTTAATTGTATTGTGTGACGTAGCGGCTTTCACGAGGTAATTTTAGTTTGTATCTGTGCACCGGAAGTCTCCACCTGAAAGGAATCCCAGGATATACTTGCGAGATACCATTTCCTACAGGCTGATTATGCTTAGTAGGTCGCAATCAACAGAACCGAAGAACAGGAATGGAAACTTAAGTACCTA
Organism: Maratus michaelseni; assembly: GCA_963931845.1. Classification (NCBI taxonomy): domain Eukaryota; kingdom Metazoa; phylum Arthropoda; class Arachnida; order Araneae; family Salticidae; genus Maratus; species Maratus michaelseni. The sequence goes on along the minus strand of OZ007599.1, from coordinate 96,133,886 downwards.
GGCGTTGCGTTCGATGCAAACCTCAAATGGATGCTTCACCTGAACTCAATCATGGAGAAGACGTTCAAGGTTCTGCATACGATGAGCCGTTTATCCACAGTCAACTGGGGTCTAAGGCCAATTGTACGCAAGACAATTTACACAGAGGTAGCGCTTGGTCTTACAAGCGGCTCTCATTTGGTACAATAGCAAAGTAGTGGTCACAAACAGATTTCTTAAAGCGAGGCAACCTCCTGTGTGTAATAAAGTGCTATGTCACGGTTTCGATGGATGCTCTATACGTCTTCTCTGGAGTTTGGCCCTCGGACTTTCCCACATAAATAGACAGAGACTTGGAGACAGCGCCCTGATCCTTTGGCAAACGAGCGATTGTGGTACCAAACTCGACCTGGAGTCAGTCAACCTCTGGAGGTCCTATTCTAAACTTGAAGACCTTTGCCGTACCACATGGACTTTCAACCTCATTCCAAATATGACGTGTAGGTATTACATGGACGGATACAAACAGCTAGACGACAGCATAGGCGGTGCGTTCTTAGGTGTAGTCGAAGGAGAAATTGCTGGGAATAGTCAGTTCTATTTCGCCGATGATGCAGACTTTTTTTGCCGAGGTCTACGCGATCAAGGAAGCAAATGCAGACGCCCATAGGAGGATTTTCGGTGAGCTCGTCATCAACTCAGATTCGAAGTCAGCATTACAGACGCTTAATAGCCTTGTGCCTCGGCACAGGGCTATTGACTTGATACGGGATTTGGTCAGACGAAGCAAATTCGAGGTTCATATGCATTGGGTACGTGCATATGGTGAACACACCTACAACGAGCGTGCAGATGAGTTGGCCAAAGTCTTCACGATCAGACCAGAAGTCGACGTGGAGTTCAAGGTTACACGCGGCCAGGTCAAACGTGAGGTTTTTGGCCGTGCCTTGTCTAGAAGGCAAGACAGATGAAACTACACTCAGAACGGTAGATTGACATATGATACTTTCCTGCAAGTTTGCCTCCACAGACTGCAAGGAGGCTTTCACGTCAACCTAGTCCGTACTAGACATGGTGCTTTCAACGAACACCAGGCTCCTCTTTTCGAAAGGACCCCACATGTTTCTGTGGGTCAGGTGAGATTACGATGAGACACTTTCTGTTCGTATGCACTCTCTCGCAGTCCGTTAAGGAAACTTATTTTCCGGGAGACTACCAACTTCAAGCGCTTCGCGATCTATCCCAGATGGCTACTGTCGGAAAGGTGTGAGAGCTATTTTCAACGATCTCCTCCTGCGGACACTCGATCTGAACCTCGGTCGCCAAAGAGATGGTCGATATATGAAAACTCTTCACAGTCCAATACCGTATTACAACGCTATTTGCTGGCCCACCGTGGCGCCGGTGGTAGTAGTTAATAAGTTATCGGGCTCGGGACTCCGTCCTCTGAGCCGGCAGGTATGGTAAGGTAAGATACTGCACAACTGTACGATCAGGTAAGTTACGGTACAGGTGAAATACGGTAAGATAATGTACGGTAAGGTAAGTATTAGGTGGTTTAGTGACCTCGCCTCCTTAGTGAGGGCGTCTATGTGTACAGGAGAAAACTTTTCGCGTTGATCCGGGTCTCACTCGTGGAACATTCATTTTCCCATCCGCTGTCAAGGAGCAAGTGTCTTACTCATATAGGATTCCATGTTCCGAGACACTGGTAAAGCAAACATATTTGGGGAAACTTGCGGTTAGGCCTCGGGCCCGGCGCTCTTGTGGGTGTCCACTTTACAAGGGGTTCCTGACTAAAACCGAATATCCCACCCGAACTAGCAGGGTATGAACCCTTTCTCCAGATTAATAATGTCAAAGCGACCAGACTTCCAAATGTTTCGGGTTCAGCAGAGGACGTGTTGTGGTGCAGATCCCTACCTGTTCGGTACTAGGCACCTTAAGGTGTCCGTTGGTAAACCAGACCCATGTCTACAGCTAAGGGCTCTAGACAGCCTAGAACCAGTATGGTGGTATGCTTATATATATATATATATAAACATCACCCAAGGAAAAATTAAATTGGCATGTAAACAAAGCAGACTTTCAAACTGTTTTACTTACCGTAACACAATTGAGACTGAGTTTCAAACATGAACATGCGATTTCATAATTATTTGTAATAGATCTTTGCTGAAATTCAGCTTCGAATTACTACGTATGCAGTTAGTTGTTAAATGCGATTTTTTTATTTCAAGCAAAAATTATAATTTCTGTTAATTACTTCATAAGGAATTTTTGTTATATTTACACAAAATTTATAACAAAAATCAGGGAACTCTTAATAATTAATAAGCATGTAATTATTATTAGAAAAATCCTTACCTGATTCACGAAATCATGGGCTTACTATATTTTTCCTAAGTTAATTTGAAACAATTTGCAATTTTTTGTTTGATTATACTTGATTTCTTAACTTATGAAAATAGTAGTTAACTATTACAGACAAAAGGCGTAAATGTTTAATTTCTCCTGTCTCTGATGAAATTTCTTCCTCGTTTCTGGGGAGATAATATTTTTTTAGTCTGATTTTCCGTGATTTAATTAAGATAGAGTCGTACACTTTTGTTACGACATAATTGTTTTACATCATGCAACGCAGGGATGACGTATGTACGATAGAAATGTAATAAAAATATACAATGATTCTAAATTTTCATTCAAATTAAAAATGTTGTGCGTGTATATATATTTCGCATGAAAGACAAAACAGAAAAATGGTAACAGTGGCAATACAATGCCATCTCAATAATCGATAAAAAAAAAAAAAAAAAAAAAAAAAAAAAAAAAAAAAAAAATTACAATTTCTGTTAAATATTTCTTCAGAGAATTTTGTTTCATTTACATAAAATATATTACAAAAAAATGGAAAACTCCTAATAGTTAATAAGCATGTAATTATTATTAGAAAAATCATTACCTGATATACAATATCACGAACGTATTACATTTTTCGTTCGTTAGTTTGAAACATTTTGCAACTTTTTCTCGATTAATTACTTATCAAAAGATCAGTCAACTATAAGAGACAAAAGCCGTAAATGTTTAATTTTTCTGTCTCTGATAAAGTTTCTTCTTTTGTTTCCGGAAGATAATGATTTTTTCAGTCTGATTTTCAGTGCTCTAATTAAGATAGAGTCATATACTTTTCTTAAGATGTAATTGTTTTACATCACGCGATGCATGGATGAAGTATACACTGTATAAAAAGAATAAAAAGAAATACAGTGATTCTAAATTTTCATTTGGATTAAAAATGCTTTGCGTGCATATTTATTCGACATGCAAAACGAAAAAGGCAACTGTAGAAATGGCAATGTAATGTCATCTAAAAAATCAATAAATAAAAAATAAAATAAAATAAATAACTATCAATAAACTTATAGGATAAAATTTTGGTTTTATTGTTTGTATAATTTTTTTTTATTATTATTTTGCTGAAAGTTCTTATCAGAAAACGGAACTGGTGTATTTTATTAATATATTTTATCAACGTAGAATCTTTTAAAGCAGCTATATATAGGAAGCAAAATATGTATTTCAAAAATCTAGCAATAGGAAGCTTTATCTATACACTGCTGTCCAAAAATTAAGGATCAGTGACCGGACGTTTTCACTTTTTACACGGTTTGTCAAATAGCTACTGAAATTCTTGACATAAATTCGAGGATGTAAAGCACATGTTGGGATTTACCCCCGAATTTGCGAATTAGCTCACTGTATTGCTGGTATCTTTCTGATTTTTCACGATATTTGACTGGCTTTTTTATATGAGTTATTCTACAGAATTGACTACTAAATCATGAAAAAAATAATCTTTGGTATAGTTCGCGCATGCGCAGTTATAAAGTATTTCATACAAATGCCCATATCTCATCAAATATTCAATATATTAATTTGTTAATTGCAGTATACTGTTTCTACTGTTCTTGAAGTCAAACATATGCTTTACATCCTCGAATTTCAAGAACAATTTGTCAAAATTTTCAGTAGAAATTTTCAGTCAAATTTACAGTCTCCATTTTTCTCACAGCTGGCGAGGTTGGTCCACTCTGGTTCTCAACGCTTCAAACATAAGTATATGCATGCTCATTAGGATAAGTGAAAAAAATAAATTTAAAATTTTGAAATACAATAGTGATTAAAATTCACCTTTTCACTTACTATTTAACAGAAAATATTTCAGGTCAATCGGTTAACGTTTTGAGCTCTCTTACCAGGCCTTGAAATTATAAAAATTGTGACGTATCATGTAAAAATAAATTTCACAATTTCAAAATAATATAGCTATCGTAATTTCAGTGCAGAGAGCTCAAGACATTAATCGATCTGCATTTTTTTTCCTGTTAAATAGGAAGTAAAAAAGTAAATTTTGATGACTATTGTATTTCGAAATTATGAACTTTATTTTGTTTTATACGTCACAATTTGCTGTCAATTTTCATAATTTCTGTGTTTGCTAGAGGGCTCAATATATTAATCGATTGACCTGAATTTTTTTACTGTTTAAATAATAAGTGTAAATGCAAATTTTAATCACTATTGTATTTCAAAATTGTAAACAGTATTTTCACTCCATCCTAATGTTCATTCCTACTCACATACATGTTTTTTTCATCTAAAACAATATTTTGGAATTTCTTTTGAAATATCGGGTTAACCCGACCCCAACTAGTGAGATTGTAAAGAAAACTCGAAACCGACTATACAAGCAAAATCGAGTTACCAAACCCATTACTCTAGTCCGATTCCTTCTTAGAGCGAAGCAACAGCAAAATTCGATTTGAATACCTATTTATCAATATATTTCATATCTAGTATATTGCAATTTCAGAAATAAAAAAATTCTGTCATTGGGAAACAATTATAAATTTTAATATTCTTTACATATTTAAATTTGTTTGAAGCGCTTATTTTCTGCGCGTCCGATTCCATCTTAGAGTGAAGCAACAGCAAAATTCGATATGAATACCTATTTTTCAGTACTTTTCATATATCGTATACTTCAATTTCATAAATATAAAATCCTGTCATTGAGAAACAATTATGTGTTTTATATTCTTTACATATTTAAATTTGTTTGAAGGGTTTTATTTTCTGCTCGCCTGATTCTATTTTAGAGCGAAGCAACAGCAAAACTCGATTTGAATACCTATTTTTCAATATTTTCCATATCTCGTATACTGCAATTTCAGAAATAAAAAATCCTGCCATTGGGAAACATTTATGAATTTTTATATTCTTTGCATATTTAAATTTGTTTGAAGTGCTTATTTTCTGCGTAGTCACTATGCATTAAGTTGACCTTTCTACGCTATTTTATAACTACACATCAATACATGGTTACATAATATTTCTCAAAGAAAATATCAAATAAACTTACATACAAATCAAAACGTAGCAAAATGTTCGGCTTAATGAGACTTTCTCAAAATATCATTTTCAAATTGAAAATCAATAGAACATTTCAAGCGAAACTCATAAAGATAAGTATATATAGAAATAAATACCATAAAGCAGAAAAAAAAAAACATAAAAGCGGTCTGCTAAACCTATTAGGCATGTTTTTCATAAATAAAATAAAACTGCGTTGTCTCTCACGCAAGGGACTTTAGAGAATTATATTTTATAATCAGAGATTAATTTACTTTAAAATTTCATTCTTGTTCAACAAGCAAAATTAGAAAAATAATTTGCTGAATAAGAAATACGGCCAATTCCAACTAAAGTTAAAATGAGCAAAAGGAAAATGTTATTGTCATAAATAGAAAATGCCAATCCGAACTCTTTGTGTCGCAATTCTACTTTCAAAAATAATTTACTTAAATATTCACACACAGAGTGGCACATATGGAATGGACTTAAAAAATTCAATTACATTAAAATTTACATTGTAGTTTTAATGTGTGAAATCGGAATTTCATTGCTACGCTTGATTGTTTTAGTCCCAAATATCCCCGATGGATGGCGCTGCGAATTCATAAACTGTTAGAATCCTAAACCCCAACGAATAAAGTTAAACCAAAATTTACTCAGGTTTAAACTTCATTCTGTTTAGCTATTGAAATTCTTAGAAAATTATTTCCTTTTTTATATTGCAAGATCAGTTTGAGTATCATTACAGTAGTGTAGGAAAATTTTCAACTCAAATGAGGTAGCGTAGTAAAAAAATTCCTCCTTCCACACTCTACTCTCCTACAGGAATAACAGCAATACCTGTCCACACTCTACTCTCCTACAGGAATAACAGCAATACCTGTCCACACTCTACTCTCCTACAGGAATAACAGCAATACCTGTCCACACTTTACTCTCCTACAGGAATAACAGCAATACCTGTCCCCTTTTACTTATTATTGAATTTTATAATATTCAATCCCTGTAGACTGTTCATGAATAATCAAATAAAACATTGCGAATATCGCTGACTTCTTTTGCTAAAACTCTGGGCTTTTCGGTCGTTTCCAGCTTCGACTAATGTTATGCACGCTAACCATACAAACCATTCAAGTAATTGATCAAACTTGACAGTTATAATTTCTGGAAAATGAATTGAATTCCTCTAGACTATTGAATTTTTGCACTGTGCAACGATAGCAAAACTGGGACCGCTGTTTTGAAACTTAAGCTTTCTTCGATATAAAAATCTTCTGTATGAATTTGGATCTGCTGTTAAACGAATTTTACATAATTAGTTTAATTTCTTTTGATAAAACTATGCATGTTTAATTCATTTTGAAAGATTTTACATTTAATCCTTTCACTCAATAATTTTAAGAAAAATCAAAGGAGAAAAGAATTTTTTGAATTTGAGTAATTAAAATGCTCTTCGATTGTGTTAAAAGTGATTTATACCATGTAAGAGGCCGGAATATTTAAGAGATATCAGTAAATAGAAAATTTAATGACTAATTAATAATAAGGATTAACTGCAATACCTGTCACCTTTCACTTAATGTTGAATTTTAAACATTCAGTCCCTCTACACAGTTCCTGCATAATGAAATAAAACATTGCGAATAGCGGATGCTATGACTTATTGTTCAAAATCATATAATTTGTCACAAATATTATGAATATTATAGTGCAAATAATATATTTCTATACAAAATTTGCATTTACGTATGTACTCAATCGCAAAGAGAGAATGGATTAAATGTTTGAAAATTCAATGTTGAAATGGTGAAGAGAATTATTGCGTATATGCAATCAGGCAATACAAATGCTTTTCAGAAAACTGGCAGGCCAAAAATTAAAGGCCGCATTTTTAATTCAATATAAAATCAAGTTATTGCTGTAAGAGTGTGCGATTTCGTCTGCGATTTCGCAATGAAAAAATGTTGTGTCAGAAAATAAACAAATTTAATTTTACATTTTGCCGATATATAGTACTATTGTCAAGAGTCAGCTGGATGGGGAGGCCTACCAAATGGCTTAAGCACTCACAAGCCCCGTCCAGAAGAGTTGGTCTCTTAATTTTGAACCAATTCCAGATGGGAGACCTGCACCTGGATTGGCACCCCCAGAGGTAACGCTAAACTTGGAGGACATTGAAGCTACGAAGAGATTTTACGTGTACCAGCTCTCATTAACGCACACGGTCCCACAGCAGCTGTAGTTGAGATAAGTTGTCACCCTCCCAAGCAGTAACCACGGTCGATGCTGCTTCACTTTCGGTGATCTTACGGGGACCGAGCTTATTCGTCCGTGCCACTGTGGGACTAGTACTATAGTCAATAGTACAAGGAAAGTTGCATAAAAAACCAGGCAGTTACAGAATATATTTATGTTGTGCAATTCATTTCCATACTTTAACGAGTGTGCCTCTTGCAACTCAAACCACATGCAAACACTAGTCAATCTCAATCTACGTAATTGCTGAAACGTCAGTTGAGGCTCACTGTGGAGACCCGAAAAGTTTTTGGTTTCTGTCTGTCTGTCTGTCTGTCTGTCCGTCTGTCTGTCTGTTCCGCGATAACTGACGCAAAAATGATCCGATTAGGTTGATTTTTTGTAGGTATGTTGGTGAGGTACCCGGAATTAGCTGTATGGTTTTTAGTTACATTCGGTTCATTGGTTCACAAAATATAGAACATTTCTTTTTAGGTCATAATGCTTTCTTATGGGAATTCAGACGATTTTGAAATTTTTCATTCGTTGAAAATAAAATGGCGCATTTGATTAATGTATTTCAACGATAAGTTATGAAGGTAAAATTTATCAAGTCAGGTCTTAAATTATTCAAATTAATTTGAAATTTTGTTAATACATTAGTCAGATTTTTTTTAATTAGGTGTATAATTTTTGGTGCAATTTTATACATCTGTTCTAATAATATAATACATTTTATTTTATCATTTTTGCAAATTTTAAAATGCATTTATTTTTATTTTCCTCTTTAATTTAACCGTAACCTAGCAACTATATTTCAAAGAATATCAAAATACTAATAAAATTCAAATAACGTATTCGCAAAATAAAATATTTTCGGTTGATTTTTGTATTTTATTGAAATAAATGAGAATTTATTTTGATAAAAGTTACCTTTTAATTACTGTATAATGATTTCCGAAACATCTTTACATGAGATATTATTCATTTTTTGGAAGAGATGTGGATTTTTCGTGGTTGAAAATTAGTATTATTTTAAAAATAGGATAAAATCTCTCGTACAACGAAATGGTTAATCTAAAGAAATTAGCTTAGTAAAACGCATCCACACGTCCTGAAATAGCACAATTACTGGAAACTGAGATCATAAAAAGCTATCACAAGAAATAGTTTATAGCGCCAAATCACGTTTGCTATTTATTGAATTGGCAATGGACACGATTATTGATGATTACCCAATAGGTTTAAAAGTTTCTAAATATGACAAATAATATATTTTTTGGAGGGGGTGAGAATTTTAGTATGCTATTGCCATCGAGTAGATCAGGATGTACTTAGATAAGATCTTACATCTAAATATTATAGAATGACCATAGATATAAGTGAAATGTAGTAGATTTAGTTTACATTTCCATAAGTTGCTTTTGTACAAGAGATATTATTCAACTTATCCATCAGATGCAAGTGCTTCGTGGTTGGAAGGTAAGTAAAAATTGCTATTTGGGTATTAGGATAACATAAAATTATTTTCCAAACTGTTGCTTATACTAATAAAACCACAGTATAAAACGAAATCCAATATATACTATAATCATTCACACAATCAATAGGAAATCACGAATATAAATTTAACAAGATAACGGGTGGTTTAGGGGGGCAGAGCCTCCTGAAGAAATGTACTTTTTATCCAAAAAATTTCATCAATAAGAAGTTCATAAGAATTTCAGAATATCATTGCATAAACCGTGTTTAATTTAACGCTTCTAACTTTTGAAAACCTTCGAAGTGTTTTATATGTCTATAAATACTAATGTATATAATAAAAAAAATTAAATTGCGGATTGTAAGATGCTAAATATTAAAAGTGATATTAAAAAACAATGATTTTCAGAGCTGACGTTGAGGCTCCTGATCTGTAGATTTACTAGTCAATAGCACTGATTGTCTAAGAAACTGGATACTCATTGAAGTAGGGTTGTATGTGGTTGCGAAAAGCTCTGTAACTGTTTGTGACAAAACAAACTGGCTATAAATGGTTGGTTAATGTTTTCATATTTGTTAAAATTTTTTGTTTGATTAAATAAAACATTTCATTATAAGAAGAATTTCAGTCCAAAATACTATATTGATTTTTAAAATTTTGTTAATTTAGTTAGACAGATAATTTAAGGCCATGCTATATAATGAATAAAGTATTGGAAAATATCAGTCGCGAGAAGATATAAATCTGAACTCAGACATTCATTGGTAAATTTATAAAACTTTTAAAATTTTACTTCTTACTAAAAAAGAAATGAATTTATTAACACAATCGCACACTACACCTCAAAAGAGGATCACAACTTAAATGAAAAACCAGTGTTTTACAATCGGTTTTCTACTAAATTTTATATTTACTGAAATCTCTTAAATATTCAGGCCTCTTAAATGGCATAAATCTCTTTTTAACACAATTTAAGAGCATTTTAATTATGCCAATTCAAAAAATGCTTTTTTCCTTTGATTTTTCTCAAAATTAATGAGAAAGAGTGTATGTAAAAACATTCAAAAATAATTAAACGTGCATAGTTTTATCAAAATAAATTAAACTAATTATGTAAAAATCGTCTTTTTAACAGCAGATTCAAATTCCCTCAGTATTTTATATACAAGAAAGCTTAAGTTTCAAGATAGCGGTCCAGCTTTGCTACCTTTGCATAGGACAAAATTTCAACAGTCTAGCGGAACTCAATTCATTTTCCATAAATTTAAATTTTTCCTCAATTTCACTAATTTTGGTAGTAAAATATCTAGTTTTTCCAATTAGATGAATAGTTTGGACGGTTAGCGTGCATAACATTTAGAGGTGGATTCACCCCTCCATTTATAGGGGGATTATGTCTTTTATTTTCAGGTGGGTTTGTATGTCTACAGTAGCAGATTTTATAGCTTAGATCCAAATTGACTATTTTTTGACGTATACAGCAATTCGTATTCTTTCATAACTGCTTGGAATTTGCAGGTATATTTGTAAATATACAGTATGCCCACTAAAGTCCCTTGCCAACTTCTTAACTTCATAACGGCTGCTGCTATATACATAAAAGTGGTGTCTAGGTATAGTAAAGTAGCCATGCGCTACTGAATGAAATCACTTACGGCGCTACCTGGTGGAAAACTACGAAGTTAGCGTTCCCATCTCGAAAACAGAAAGAGATACGGAAAAAAGTGATTTACAAAGTTGTAGAGCATCATGAAAATTAGTACGAAAAGACACCTTGTGGACATTAATGCGAAGAATAGAACGGTTAAAACGCCTTTCGAACAAAACACGCAGCCGCAATGTGGCACAGTGGTATCGCTTGTAATTCCCAATCAAAACGACGTATTACAGACGCTTGTGCCAACGTGTCACCCTCTATGCTCCAACTTGTGCAACGTGAAATTCAATCAAGGATCCAAATATGCATTGGAGCTGACGGTGAGAAGTTTTAACATCTCAAATAAAGGTATATTGTTATAACTAATTGTTTTTTTCTTTCTAGGATCGTTTTGTCACGTCACAGTGTAGGAAATCACGAAAAAACAAATACGCGTTTTAACTGTTCAATTCTTCGCATTAATGAATACAAAGTGTCTTTTCGTACTAAATCGATGATGCTCAATAACTTTGTATATCACTGTTTTCCCCTATCTCTTTCCGTTTTCGAGATAGGAATGCTAACTCCGCAGTTTTCCACCAGGTGGTGCCGTAGGCAGTTTTATTCAGTAGCGCATGGCTACTTTATTATACCTAGACACCACTTTTATGAATATAGCAGCAGCCATTCCGAAGTTAAGAGGGTGGCAAGGGATTTAGTGGGCATACTGTATAAAATTTCAGGTTTTATCCAGATACCATGAAACCACAGTTTCCTATTTTCTTGTAAATGCAATGAATCTTACAGAAAGTTTTCTCAAAGTTTGCATTTTAAGCCAATTTTCGAGGCTCGACAATCATGGAAATATCGTCTTCAGAGAGCAATCAAATACAATTCAAAATTTATCCCATTTATAGAAAAATTAAAAACAGTGTTCGAATGTTTAGCGCTTAAACAATATTGCCTGCAATTTTCATGCATTTCTATTTAAAAATAACTCCATCAATATATCAGAAATATTAAATTTTTTAAGCTGCAAAAATAAGAAAAAGAATTAAAACACATTTAATACTTATTTATATTTTTTTAAATGTATTGTTCTACAGAAATGCTTTCCGTTGGAGGTCATGGGGGTCACGACCTCCAGGATCTCCCCCTTGGATCCGCGTTTGACAACATTTGTAGAAGCTTGGAATGACCGAAAAGCCCAAAGTCTGAGCAAAAGTAATTGGCGATATGATCTTTCACATACATTGAAATAATAATAATAATCGTATGTATGAAAGCAATAACTGTATTATCAGACAAAATTCATGTGTAATATTATATTGTAAAAATTGCATACATAATTCTGTAATTGTGGTCTCGCTGGTGATAGAGGCGTGTCAGCCCCTCAGGATTGCACACAAACTCTAAGGCTTAAGCCGGGTTTCCTGAGGTGGTCATCCCTGTTTATTTACATAATACTTGTACGTGTACTAAGATAATATATTCTAATATTGTCAAAACGAATTTATGAACTGCTAAAAAAGACAAATAATTCTTAATCTAGGCACAAACGAAAATATACAGTAATCACTTCCGAGTTCCCCACGATTCCGTAAAGTATACACAAACGAAAATACACAGTAATCCCTTCCGAGTTCCCCACGATTCCGTAAAGTATGTTCTTTAAGTTTAAAAACCTCAGAAAGCAGTATATTTTCGATGTTTAAAGAAGAAAAATCAAAGCTCCTTTTGCTGACTCGGATTTTCGAAACATTTCTGAGTAGATTTTTTAGTGCAACAATCAGTTTCCTCAACTTGGAAAAGTTGTTTTTCGGATGCTGTCAATTCGCAAGTAAAAATTTTCGTGTTCAACAAACACGTTTTACAGAAAAGTAGGATAAATGAACAGCATTACTATTAAAATTAATATTATTTTTTTTTACTCTTGCATATAAATCCAGTTTCGCAGCTGAAAACGTACAATTAAGAATTGATAACGTTCTAAAAACTGATATTTCTGTTTGAGAAAATACACTTTCAAAAGCACTCGGAAACGTTTCTGAAAATCAGTTCCAGCAAAAGAAAATTTAGTTTTGTAAATGCTTTTTTAAATCTCGAATATATATTGGTTTCTGAGTTTTCTAAAGATAAAGAACCTTTTTCAGAATCGTGAATATCTTGGAAGAGATTATTGTATATTTTCGTTCGTGATTATATTATATTTTTGTAGATTAAGAAACTTTGTCTTTTTTTACCGAGTAATAGTCTAAGTAATTTTTTAATTATACTTCTTATAACCTCAAAACGCAGCACATGTGTCTTGTATCATAACTTCATCTAATTTTATAGAATGTTATACAACATTCTATGTAGCTAATCGTGCAACAAGTTTAAACTTAAACTATAAAAATAAAATGTTCAGCATAATATTGCGCGTCCAAGCTTTATCTTGTTGTTTGGCTAGAAATTTTAATTCATTTTTTCAGATTTCTCCCCCATTTATTTTGGAGAAGTTGAAAACTATGAAATTTTTCCTCTTTTCCAATGTAGGCGGTGATGAGTGACGTACACATTGGCGTTATATACAAAATAATAAACAAATACCTCAACTGAAACGCGATCGATTCACGCTGCAAAGTAAGAGAAATGTATCTTGATCTAGCAAGAAGGTTTACAATAGATTACATAGTTTCTTCCGAGTTACCCACGATTTTTTACAGCTTTCCTTTATCTGCAGAAACTTCAGAACCCAATTTCCAATATTTAAAGACTTTTTCAGAACAAAAGTATTTTTTGCTGCCCACAATTTTCGGAAAAGTTACGAAGTAGATTTTACAGTATATTAATCAGCTTTATCAATTCGGTATCAAGGCGAAATATTGATTTTTCAGATGCTATCAAATCAAGAGTAAACATTTTCAGCTGCATGATAGAATTTATACATGGAAGAATAACAAAATAATGATCATTTTACGCTGATAACTTAGCAATTTTGTCTGTTGAGTATGTTTGTTGAACATGAAAATTATTTTCTTGAGAATTGATAGCATCCGTAAATACGATAGTACTGGAATAAGTAAACTAATTAATAAACTATATCAACTACTTCAAAACGTTTACAAAAATTACGGCCAGCAAAATAAACTTTTCTTTCAGAAATTCTTGTTTAAATCTCAGAAATCTATTTGTGTTTGAGATTTCTAAAGATAAAGGAACGCTCTTTAGAATCGTGTGTATCTCGGAAGATATTATATTTTTGTTAACCTACTTGCTAAATTAAGAAACATTTCTGTCTTTTACAGTACTTCCGCAGTAACTAGAGTTCCACTAGAGTTTTATTTCATACACGTTGTCTGTAGAATTTCAGCAGGGGTGATTGTGTTCCGGTGTACACCACTAAATTTAAATAGCAATATTCTTAGTATGTCATCGCAGAATTTATCGATTAAAGAGGAAAAATATTGCTATATAAATTTAGTGGTGTACAAAATACCGGAACATAATCACCCCTGATTTCAGGTAGTCTTGACATAAAATGCCATTTATAACAGGCCTTACCTTTGAATAGAATTCTTGCGAAACTGTCATTTCACGAATACTTAAACACGTCCTCACCTAACTATCGATTGGAATGCAAGGTAAGAAGATGTTTGAATAATCTTAAATAATCTTTGAATAATTTCCAATATTAAGTGTTTTAGAACATATTGCTAATAAAATCATTTTTCCAGGCTGTGATTTTCTATCAGAGAGACAATGAAGAAATATTGCGATATAATACTCCATCGGTATTTTGTAATTTTATACACGAAAAAGCACTATTAATTTTTTTTTTTATTTTAAAGAAGAGTGATGTGTGATTTTCATTATTTTGACTAACGAATATTAATAATAAATGATAGTAATCGACCCGTTTCTTTTATCTTTCTAAGCCGTGACGAAGGCTGATGTTCAATTTTGAAGTGGTAGCGCAAACTTCAATAATCTTCTCTCTTTTAAAATCAAAATAAGATTTTATTATATTGTAAAATATATAACATAAAATAAGTCTTGATTAAATGAGATTCATGACAAAATTGTGTTCATAAGGCTTATAATAAGAAGAGCGAATTATAGGAATTGTCCGTGAAGCTCGTCACTCACTGTTAAAAGTTTGCAGCAAACTTTCTAGTCATTTGACCGGTTTTATAGAAAACGGTTACATAACCGTAATTTAACGCTATTCTGACCATATTATTCCCATATTATGGTCAGAATAGAGTTAAATTACGGCTATGTAACCGTTTTTTACAAAAACGGTCAAATGACTGGACAGTTTGCTGCAAATTTTTAACAGTACTGATTTCAGGGCAAATCACAAACGATAGAGTTCAATTAGTTTTGTTGTTCGAGAGAGCTTAGATCTCTCCTGACAGTTTTGTGGCAACTCCTTCCGTAAAGCACTCTAGATGAGAAGCTCTTTCAAGTTGACTGGGTGTCAACTTTCATTTTGTTGTTGACAGTACTCGGTGGACGCTCTTTCACCCTCTGATTCCGGCTGAGTACGCAGCCTCGGAGCACGAGCTTTTTTACGTTTCGCTAATAAATAAATGTACTGGGATCCTAGCAATCTCTGAAGAAATTAATCTCAACCAAGATTTCCTCAGTCTATGAACTGAGAATAGATCTCTGAATCTAGCTGATTCTCCAATCTCAATCTGTCTAAAAACTCTGTGCATCGCTCAACACATAAAACATATGTTTAAGTCGCAAAAATCAAGGGCTGTATCCTTCGCCACTCAAAGCGTTGGAACTTGAGATCATAAACAAGGTCCTCTCTCATAGGATGAGAAGATGTTGCTCCCCGGCACAGCTAAAAGTTATGGTTTCACCTGCGGGTTCTCAGCTGACTGACCTTCGGAGTGTTTCAAGGGATTCCGTCCCGCCTTGGATATTCAAGCAATTGTCACTATAGTGTCAATCGTGATTACCGGTGATGATGGAGTGAATCATTTGAAGTACCGCGGCTTAGTTGGATATCGAGCAGTCTTTCTTGTGCATGTACATAGGGTTTTCCTATACTGGATTCTGAGCAGTATACAAGGGTTCTTCGTGAGATATTGGTGAAATTCTCACACAGCTATTAACATACAGTGATGTAAATGTTAATAAGATGATCCCATCAAATAAATTATAAAACAATACTAACATGTAAAGACAACTTTATAGTAAATATGTAAAAGGTACATGCAAAAAAAAAAAAAAAAAAAAAAAAAAAAAAAAAAAAAAAACATACAAACAAGAAAAATATATTATAAAATATATGATAGTAAAAACCTCAGTTATGACTACATAAAAGTTTACTGGTTTTCCCCCTTACGGAAAATAATCACTTACTTTTCTTATTATATATATATATATGCCTTCTCGATCAATTGGAATAAAAATTATACTAAAAATTGTAGATCATTTCGATTTATTTAATCGATAACTACGTGCCAAAGTTTTTAATTTAAATTTTAAATTCAGAATCATTAATTGAAAAGTACATCAGGAAAGTAAATTTTTCTGAATAATAATGAAGTAAAATCATATTCTATAAATGTTTTTTTTTAAATAAAATATATTTTACATTATTGAACTGACTTATCAGAACACTAACAGTATCAGAGCAATATCTTATGCCAGGAGCGGTGTTTGAACCCATGCCCCCTTTAGAGAACCAGAATTCTTCTTTCTGGTGTTTTAGACTACTCCGCCATTTTGATTTCGCTCAAAGTTCCTCTGAAACTAAACCAGTTCAAAACTGTTTTCCCACTCCGTTTAGCGACAGAAAAGCACCCTAAAATGCTCATATTGAGCATGCTCAAATCAGCCGAAATTTGTTTAAAAAATTCGATTTTGTGGTTTAAATGCCGGATGCGCCATAAATTAGTTAAAAAGTTAAAAATTCATCAAAAAGAAACAAATTATGCTAAAAAATTGCGGTTTGCAGGTATGGGATTACAGGGAGATGTGTCTCAATTTGTTCGGGATATGGAGCCTTTACAGACGCACACACAGACAGACGGACGGCATTTTTTTTCTAAAAATATAATTTTTGGAATCTTCAGTGTCTGAAACGTGTAAATCCGTCAAAAAAGTTTTTTCGATTTTTAAAACGATTGCAAGACTTACCCTATAGTACGTATGATGGGTAAGTAACAAGATAAAATATAAGGATAAGAAAGTATGAAAATACCAAGTGATAAGAAAAAAAATAATAGTATAAATTTAAAAATAAGAATATATATTTAATATAAAGTGAAAAAAAATAGATAAGTAGTAAGCAAATAAAGCAGAAAATTTTTAAACAAAAAATAACATTTTAAAGACAAAGAAGGAAAAAATAAAGAAAAATAGATGGGAGAGATAGATAACGATTAGAAAAAAAAATATTTTTAATTATTTTATATAGTTGTACAATGGATTTCTTTTTTTTGTATTTATTAATTGCCGTACATTACTTTATATATATATATATATATATATATATATATATATATATATATATATATATATATTATTTAATTTTGTGCTAACTTCAAAAGTATTATAATACTATATAATTTAAAAAAAAGTTCAGATAGAATGCATTTATTCTTAAAGTTATTTTTACAGAAACAGCTTCAATATTTTTTTGCGTCACCTTTAAAAGTATTATAATGCTATCAAATGAAAAAAAAAAAAAAACGGGCCAAATAAAATGTAATTATTCTTAAACCAATTTTATAAAAACAACTTCAATGCTTTGCAGCAATAAAATTTTTTGAAAAAGATAAAGAAAGAAATAGAGATAATTAGAAAAAATTCAAAAAATATAAAAAACATTCTGTTTATACTTTGAAAAAAGATACTTTAAAAAAAAATTCTGTTTTGGTGAAACAATATTTCTTAAGATTATGATTTATTTAATATTTTCCGGTACAAAATCCACATATGCAAATGATAACACCTTTTAAATTTAAAAATTTCGCATTAAAAACTTTTTATCCTTTTTTTTTTTTTTTTTTTTTTTTAACAAAACCATTTTAGAACTTACTGATTACATTTTATTGAAAGATAGGGTCTATCCTTTCATAAAAGATAATTTTATATTTAAGATGCAATGCATATAAATAATTTTGATGTAAATAAGTCAAACACATTGCACCGGAAACCTAAAATAAATATAACAGTTTAGGAATAACGCGTATTTAATATTATATTTTATTTGCACTTTTAATGAGTCATTGCTTTGTTTGTAGAAAAACGTTCTTTACAGCGTCATTGTCAAGGGAAGAGTCCATAGTGTCCGAATCCCCTACGAAATAAACAAGAGCGAAAAATCATGCGTCAGGCATAGATTATATAACACTTTCCAACACTTCCAAAATACTTTTACAAATCTATATTGTTTAATAAGGTGAAAGATTATGTCTAAGTAAACAATTTGGAAAACGCATAACACATTTAAAAATCCGAGGTAAGGAATTACCTACAATATTCAGACAAATATCCTAACCCTTCTGTGCAGCACGGTATTTGTACATATACTCCACTGAACGCTAAATTTTAGTTCAGTTAGGAAACGCGTAGCATAGATTAAAATTCCCTTTCTGGATTTTCAGTCAATAAAAGGTAATTTACTGGAGATCTTTTGTGTTGCTCAGTATATGATCTATAGAATGTATACACACCAAGTAATAGACAAAAATGAGTTAAATTTAAAAACGCATTCAGCAACTGAAAACGCATATCCAGCAATTATTGTTAACAAACAGTACTTTAACCGAATTATCATGTGTGTTTCTGTAAATGAACGATGAATGCCATACACACAATATTCTATAGTAAGCATCTTGTAATGCACCTCACTGATATATATTAATTTCGATATGTTTGAAATAGTGTAACATCATTAAAATAAATCGCAAATGATTTTTCCCCATAGACCGCAATGTAACAAAATTTTTTGAGTGTCCCTGTAAAGAAACTGTAAGTGCCGAACATGCCTCAGTAAACATCAAAACATATATCAATTACGTGACAATCTAAGTATATTTACGAGAGTTAGAGCGCAGTCAGACGGACAGACGGCAGACATACAGACAAACCAAATTCTTAAACGCTTTTCAACTGTGTTGGAAAGTGTTTAAGAATGATTGGAAAAAGTCCACTTTCTTATCTCTTTAGTCTTTGGTACAGCCATTATATCTTATTTAATTCCCGTTATAACGTGTTCAACCGAGAAAGGTTTCCCGTTAAGACGCTAACTTATGAAAGTGATTTTTGTGTAAATGGAAAGTTTTGGATTCTCAGAGAAAACAGATGCTGGCCATGTCACTGCTTCTTTGATTTTATTTTTTATTAAAATAATAAGAGTTTTTATATAAGAGTTTTTTAAAGTGATTTTTTTTTCATTTGACGTTTCAATCTGTTTACTTACATCATAGAAATTTATAGTTACAGATAACTATCTGAAAATGTTGTTTAATACAATGCATGATTAAAAATTTAGTAATGTTCACACCCATCAAATTTACATACCCTTTTAATTTAAGAAATTAAAAAGAAACGATTTTTATAGCAACTTTTAACATTTATACTGTATACCATGAAAATCGTAATTTCAAAACAAAGTATATTTTTATAAAGGTGAATAAATATTGTTTCTTTTATAATAATTTAGTTATAAGAAATATAATTGTTCAAATCCAGAAAATATAACAGTTCTAATAAAAACATCAAAGAAGCAACAAGCAAATAACGCATTTCGAAATTGTCATTCAGTGAAATAAACAGAAAAAATAATATTTATACAATGCATATTTTCATTATTCTATGCAAAATATTTAAATATATTTTGTCATATGTTAAGCAATAAGTATTTTATAATTTTTTATCTATTTTAAATATTTCACTATATTTTAATATTAAATTTTACATATCTGCTGTACACCATTTATCACGCTATACATGTAAGCATAATTAATATTTTAAATTAGGATCTGTCGTATCGACACAAATTTATTTTTATTTCAAAATAAAATATTGAATAATTAAGACAAAAATGCTGCACCTGAAAAACTTTGTAAAACTAAACTAAACATGAAAATTGCAATGTAAGTAATTTGATTTTCTTTTCTATTTGCTGTTATTCTTGTTAATCATATTATCACAGATAAAATAATGTGAAATAGCGTATTTTTTTTATCTTACTACATAATTATTAAACGTGTATTTTATCTTTAACAGTGCAGTCTGGTGTTACTTACGCTCATGCATATTAGAATCTTTTTTTTTTTTTTTTTTTAACACTTTCCAACAAAGTTAAAAATTGTGCATATGAATTAGGTTGCTCTATCTGTCTGTCTCTCCGTGTTCTAACTCACGTAAACATACAAGGATTGCCATGAAATTGATATATGTTATTCAGGTTTACTATGGCATGTTCGGTATTGAAAATGAAGTGTTTAGCATTTACAGGGTCAGTCAAAAGAATTCCGTTACATTAAAGTCTATGGAGGAAAATCGTTTGCGGTGTAGTTTAATGATGTAAATATATTTCAAACATGTTGAAATGTATATATATCACTGAGATGCAGTACAAGATACTTACTATAGATTATGGAGTGCATATAATTTATCGTTCATTTACAAGGAACAGCAACAAGAAAAATCCTATAACCTTAGTTCTCATTAATGTAATTAATGTTTTTGAAAAGTATAGTTTTAATTGTATAAAATTATTCATAATTGTATGTGGTTTACTAATGTCACAATAGGTCATCTATCCTAACTTTCAAAAGTTCAACAGCAACACCATAATTTTATTACATATTTA
This sequence comes from Maratus michaelseni, assembly GCA_963931845.1. Classification (NCBI taxonomy): domain Eukaryota; kingdom Metazoa; phylum Arthropoda; class Arachnida; order Araneae; family Salticidae; genus Maratus; species Maratus michaelseni. Next base: position 96,113,303 of record OZ007599.1, on the reverse strand, counting down.
AGCTACGCATGCCAAAACATGTATAAATACAAATTTTCATCAATTTTTAATAGCAAGTTAGTGAATGTAAGCTTATTTATAAAATTAACCAATCAATGATAAAGAGTTACTTCTGTTATTTAATAATAACTGGAACAAAGAGAGCGAGTTCAGTGTTTTCATTATGTGTAATTTACTATGTCACAAGAGGTCATCTATCCTAACCTTCAAAAGTTCAACAGCAACAATATAATTTTATTACATAGTGAAGCAACGCTAGCCAAAACGTTTGTAAATACAAATTTTCATCAATTTTGTATAACAACTTAGTGAATATAAACTTTAACCAATCAATGATAAAGAGATATTTCCGTCATTTAAAAATAACAGGAACAAAGAGAGAGCGTTCAGTGTTTTTATTGTATGGGGTTTACTACGTCACAAAAGGTCATCTATCCTAACTTTCAAAAGTTGAACAGCAACAACAGAATTTTATTACATATTTAAGTAACGCTTGTCAAAACATATGTAAATACAAATTTTCATCAATTTTGAATAACAAATTACTGAGTATAAACTTATTGAAAAATTAACCAATCAATGATAAAGAGATATTTCCGTCATTTAAAAATAACTGGAACAAATAGAGAGAGTTCAGTGTTTTCATTGTATGTGCTTTACTATGTCACAAGAGGTCATCTATCGTAACTTTCAAAAGTTCAACAGCAACACCATAATTTTATTACATATTTAAGTAACGCTTGCCGAAACGTGCATAAATACAAATATTTATCAATTTTGTATATGAAGTTAGTATATATAAACTTATTGAAAAATTAACCAATCATTGATAAGGAGATACTTCTGTTATTTATAAATAATTAGACAAAAGAGAGCGAGTTCAGTGTTTTCATTATGAGTGATTTACTATGTCACAAGTGGTCATCTATCCAAACTTTAAAAAGTTCAACAGCAGCATCATAATTTTATTACATATTTAAGTAACGCTTGCCAAAACGTGTGTAAATACAATTTTTCATCAATTTTGAATAACAAGTTAGTGAATATAAACTTATTGAAAAATTAACCAATCAATGATAAAGAGATACTCCCGTTATTTAAAAATAACTGGAACGATATTTAATGTATTTCATAACGAAGAAATATGTTGGAAAAAGTTTCACTCTAATTTTTTAAAAAAAGTTTTAGGTTTAAACACATTAAAACTAAATATCAAAGGTTTTCATTCTTTCTATTAACATCTGTATCTTTAAGTTATAATTTATCTCATTATCTTTCTAGATCTTCATGATGATTTAATTAAAATTTCTTTGTAGTAGACGTTCTCGTCTGCGAGCCTTTTTCGGGGACCTTATCTTTGAATTTCAATGAAACGGAAATCTCATTATCTTTTTCAGACTTTCGTGATGCTCTAATTAAAATTTCTTTGCAAAAGTTTTTTCTATCTGATTGTTTTCTTTTGGGGTGGGGGATCAATTTGAATTCGGAGAAACAAAAACAATTTTTTTATGTTTTATGACAATTTTTTGTTGTTGTTGTTGTTGCAGAAGTTGCTGTTGTTGTTATTATAGCAGCAAACATTCATACACCCAGAAAAAGTAATTGATTAAAACTACAAAACATGTTTTGTTGAGTACATATTGGTTGTTTTAGCAAAATTCAAATAAAATTAAACCATTTTACTTGAATTAACAAAACATTTTTTGCTGATGATACAAAAATTTTTTTTGGAATTGCAAAAAAAAAAAAAAAAAAAAAAAAAAAATTGTTGATTTAAACAAAATTTCCATTGACCTATATTGGGTCAACCAAATTTTTGTTGATCCAACAAAACTTTTTTCTGGGTGTATCTCAAATCGTTACTGGAAATATTAACTGTGAATTTCATGAAAGTTTAAACAAGTTGGAAATTGTACGTCAAACGTGACAAATAAGGTGTTTTCGTACTATAGCTAGTTATATAAATATTCAGATCTTGATGATTTTTAATTCTATGAAATGAATCATATCGTCTGCCGATTAATTTCTCTAATAAATAAGTATCTCGGTCGCTTGACGATTAAACTTCGGAAGCTCCTATAACAAGAAAGCATCGATTTTTTTTAAAGAAGTCAAATTTCTTAATAATTGTTTTTATTAATATCTTCTAAAGTTTTGATTCGATTTTCATAAAATTTGAAATGTCTCGACAAAATTCTGAAAAGATAATATATCTTAAATTTCAAACCATTCGGTTGGGTAGTTTTTGCGTTGTTATATGCGGACGGACGGACAGACAGACGGACGGACCAGACGAAGACAATACGTGCTACGTATTTATATATTTACGAACGCACCTAAAAAAATATTTAAAATAAATTAAATGTAAAAAATTTTCTTTTTAAACATGTTTTCAGTAAAATTCACAAAAAAGTCAACTTATATTATAAAGCACAAATGTGTGCGTTGGTCAATGCTGACGTTATGAAGATGCGGGCAAGGACGTGGTTAAAATGAATGAATGTTGCAACAATAGAACTATTTTTTTCAATTAATATTAAACAATCGTAATGTTATTTCTATGTGGAACATGCAAGTTTTGGTCAAACATTGCCCCCCTCAGGATTCAAATTAAAAAAATTCAATGTCCAATTCATGTATTGCCTTCAGGAATAAATATACCAGGTGACCCAAACGTTCGTTAAAAGTTTAAAAATTCATAACAAAGGGAAAAATTATGATTAAAAAGTGCGGTTTGCAAGAAAAGGCTCACAAGGTAGTCGGATTTTTTTTAACAGCAAAAAAAAAAAAAAAAAAAAGTTAAAAAAGTCACTTGTAGATCACCTATAATTGCACGATCTTTGAAGTTATTATTTGAAACGCAATAACATTTTGCATAAATATCGATGAAAAGCAAAAACTCACAAGTTCCTAGGTTTTCACAGTCATCCGTCGAACGTTAAAGATAGCCTTGATCAACTTCTACGCACATGGACAATTAGTGGACAAAAACTACGTTCCCATTGAAAACATCGCCTACTCTCATGATCGGAGTAGTCGATACATCATAAATGGAGGGCTGCGGATCCACCCCTGTTGTTTCCAAACGTAAAAGACAGATAGCGTTTTCTTGTCTCAAACTGCATTAATGTTCAAAATAAGCTTGAAATTTTGAAACGCAAACATTTGTTTTTAAACATTTCGTCAGCTAAACTAAACGAAGCGTATAAATTGAGTGAATTTGGATCCATTTTTGCACTTTAGTTTGAGCATTATTACATTTTTAAACAGCAGGGAGCCATAAATCGGTAATATTTTTAATTAAATAAAGAAAAGTTTAGTAATGAAATTCCCGAATTCACATTTTAATCTCCTGTTAGAATAACTTCATTGGTGACTCAAATGTCACCGTTTACAAGTTGCGGATTTTTGAAAAGCACCAGCCCAATCCAGAATACCTTGTAAGTTATAAAAAAAATCCTTTAATTGACTGTACAATGTTTGCATTTTTATGGATTCTTTTTTGTTCAATGAAAGGGATTTCGTGAATGTGTTAAAAAGGAGCTAATATGGATTTGAGGATATCTTTGATAAATAATAGTGATGAAAGTCTAGTTAAATTGTCATTTTCACTAGAGCTGAGGGATACATTTTTATTTTTGCACGGTAAAAATGTCCTTATTTTCCCAGCACAATGTCCGTATTCTCACGAATGGTTAACCGTTTAAAAAAAAAAGACAGTCTTAGTGAAAAACTACAATTTAACTTAGCCCTCTTATCTGTGGATATTCTCAAATCCATATTGGATCCATCCTTTTTTATACATTCACGAAATACTGAAATTATGAATTCAATTTTAATGGACTTTGCACACGAGGGACAACAGCCACGCCACTGCGGGTATATGCCATCCGAAAAAGACTGTTCTTCATGCCTGTTGGTGTTTATCTACGATGACGTGACATGGGTAAAGTCCATTGCGTATTAAAATTTAACGGACAACAAACAACGTAATTTTTTTACACTGTAAATTATCGGGCTTGATATTTCACGATGCAATATTGCACTACAATTTATTTGTTATTTTATTATATTCACCTGTGATATTTTGGGGTAAACTATTAAAGTAATAAATTCAGATGCTTCTTTCTCAATTTTGGGATGACTGCATTTTTCCTTTCGATATTATTAGCTGAATTTTTAGCGCTTTTACAGTTATTCTCAGTTTTTTTGCTTGTGATTGTTATATGGTTTTAGAAAGTTGTTCCAGTCTTGCATAAAGCAGCATTTTTTCATAATATTGTCTTCATTGATAAAAACTTTATTTGATATAAACTGGTGACCAATTCATAACTTGCGTTTTAAAAATGTTCATTAGAGTTCATTTGGATGTTAAAATTATCCATATCGGACCACTGATAAGAAATACTACAAAACAAGAAATACATCAATAATAGCATAAACCCCATGTGTGTACTTAATTTTTTTTTTTAATAACTGTTTTTTTTTTTTTTTTTTTTTTTTTTTTGTGTGTGTGTGTGTGTGTGTATGATATGTTTACATATGCATGTTATTTTAAAAAAAAATATTCTGACTTTTCTTCTATTGAACGAAAGAAAAGTATTTCAATTATATAGGAACAAGTTGATATTATCGATTTTCCCCTTTTTAAAAATGAATGATGCAGTTAAAAGATATATTAGTAGTAAAAAAAAAAATAGTCGGAAACAGTAAATAACAGTGTCTATACTATTGCTATTATTTTAATACATTTACTCATTTCCGATTTTATTTGCTTTACATCCCACAACTTATTTATAAAGATGAAAAAAAAAATACCATTATTACTTGGTAAGTATTTTCCAATAATACATCACAAATACTTAGAAGTGATTTAAGAGCTTTATTGAACGTGATATTTTCTTTCGTTCTTGTTTTTTTTTTTTTTTTTTTTTTTTTTTTTTTCAGAAATTGTCCCAGATGTGCTTTTGTTTTTAAGTTTGTCACAGTAATATTTTAAAATGCAATTAATTTACATGATTTTTTTATGTAAGACATTTTTATGAATCTTTCAAATCTAAATGTGCTGTGATTTCATTTTCTATAAATCTTATATATATATATATATATATATATATATAATAAAATTTTTGTGCATAATTATATATATTTGATTTCGCAAAAAGTAAAATAGTATTTTAATTTAATCTTGATTTGTCTTTATTATTGCTATTCAATAGGGTACATTTCTGTTATCGTAGATGACATTTTATCGGCGACAGTTTTGGTGATAAAGTGGTTAACGTCGGCATCATCAGTAATCAATACGTTATTTTCAAGTTTTATAAAGTTCATTTGAAAGCATTTTATTGTGATTATTAGTACTTCCATATTGGATCCATCCTTTTTTATACATTCACGAAATACTGAAATTATGAATTCAATTTTAATGGACTTTGCACACGAGGGACAACAGCCACGCCTCTGCGGGTATATGCCATCCGAAAAAGACTGATCTTCATGCCTGCTGGTGTTTATCTACGATGACGTGACATGGGTAAAGTCCATTGCGTATTAAAATTTAACGGACAACAAACAACGTAATTTTTTTACACTGTAAATTATCGGGCTTGATATTTCACGATGCAATATTGCACTACAATTTACCCTTCTAATTTACCCTACCTACAATACCCTTCTATGGCTTTTACAGGCTTCAGTTTACGTCATCGGCCTAAGTGTCAATACCTCTTCCCAAATTTTTAAATGCGTTTTCATCTTTTTTTCTTTGAACTAGTGAGCACTGTGGAAAAATGAATAATTAAGCCATAGACTTTACAAGTGGAGTGTAGCTACATTTGACATGAACTTATCTGGTGAACTATTTGGCTTATTATTTCTTTATTTTTGACAAACTTGACTTCGAAGGAAATCTTTTGCATTTCCCCGCAAAACTATTAATAATAATAAATAAATTAAAATAATAATTTAAAATAATAATACTTCATTTTTGCAAAAAATAATGATTTACCAGACTATTCCGTTAAAAAAAAAAAAAAAATAAATAAATAAAAAACTTATTTTTAAATAATTTCTACACTAATTCAGTTTTTAAATTCTTGTTATTCTTGTTTGTTTGTATTAAAACCACCATTAACAAACATGGGCGCCTAAATGTCAAAAGGGTCCGGTGGTGGAGACAACGATTCATTTCCTTGTTTTGGGCTTTTACTTTTTACATATGTGTAAGTGAACTGCCGAATTGCACTCGCTAAAGTTAAACCCATGGGCGTAGAATGCATTCGTATATTTAAAATATCTAATCGGGAAATTAATATTTTCAACTTCTTTCTTCTGTGTGCTCTTCTTAAAGGATGTCTCTTTTTTCTTAGTTCTCAAAATATTTCTAAAATCTGTTTAATTTAATATTTTATGTACTAAAAGCTGACGAACTGTGAATAAGATTTTAACACTTCACATAAAATGAAATATATACTGTGATGACTTTGGGTCATCCATATCAATCTTTATGGTCAGCTGGGGATTAAGCTAATCCCGTGAACAGAAGAAGGAATGCTTCTGTGAAGGTTATCTGAATAGAGGTGGGGTCTTCTCTCTAAAAGAACTCTATTGCCATTTCAAGTAGAAATGTAAATCCTTTTCTGCTATGTATTAACTTCCTAGGTGGGAGTAACTATAACAGAAAAGAAGCGTGGAGGATGTGATGGAGGATTCTAGAATAAGGATTCTATGAATAGATTCACAAAAGTAATTCTGGAAACTAAGGAAATAAAAGAGACGGACGAGAGAAGAGAAGACAGTCGTGAGGTGAACCGATAGCTAAGGCGCTAAGGGGTTAGCTTGGAGAGATGTGTTTCGACGGAATGTAAGTTATGGACTTTGTTTTTCCTTACAGAACTCTCGGCTGTGTGAGATGCACCTTAGCTTGAAAGAGGCAAGATAGTTTTTGTGTAATGCGAGGTATGACTCGTAAAGTTATCTACAAACATTTTCACCAATTTCTAGTTAAGGTAAAGCTAGGAGAGTTTGCGCACAATTCAAAGAATAGCAATAAAAAAAACTAAATATTAATTTTTTGCTAAACTATCCATGAATAATTTTTACTTCATTTGTTTTTTATGCAGTTCCATTGCTATTTTGTTGTTATGTTGCAATTTAATAGAACAGTTGTAATAAAACCAAGAAAGTTATTTTGCTCAATCTCTCCTTACAGGGTTGGTGTGATTGCGCATATGGGTAGGAGAGATTGTTACTAATAATAACTACAATTAAATTGTTAACAATAATAATTACACTTAAATGACATTACTGTAAGGTTTTTGTGAACAAATTTTATTGTATTGCGAGTGAATATTTCAAAGTAATGCGTAAAGAATCAGAAAAAAGAAATAATTTAAAAAACCATTAAAAATTTTTAATTAAAGGAAAAAAATTAAAGAATCAGAAAAAGCAAGTCCAGATAAGATTACAAAATAAAATTATGTAACTTAATAACACGTTTAACTTAAAATTAGTCCAGTTTCATTTTTCATTTTTTTATGTAAATTTACCAATATTCTGCGTAATCTCTCCTAGCATGGAAACTAATGGGAACAATGCGCCATCTCTCCTAAGTAACAAATGTGCAAACTCTCCAATTTCGGTAGGAGAGATTGCGCTACCTTTTATTTAAACATGGCCGCGTCTATGAACCGTTGATGTTCACATTGTTAGTCTAGACTAGTAGCTTATGAGAAATCGTTTAAGTTAAATATATTTTTTACTATTGACATGAAATAGAAATTCTGATGAATAGCTATGAAAATTCACGCACTTACTTTGGGAAAACAAAACAAAATAGCAATATTTTATCTTAGACGCTCAAAGCAATCAACGTGCACTTTCAAGTAGACACTCCACTACTGTTGTTGTACAACTACCTGGAGTCGCTGCGCTCTCACTCTACTCCTTCCCCCCCGAACCTCTATGTGCGCAATCTCTCCGACCGCGTCATCTCTCCTCTCTTTACCTTATGTTATTGTTTTTAAATAAAACAATTTAGTTACTAATAATATGTATTTATGAAGTAATTATATATATATAGGGGAGGAATTATTGGGAGCTGTAGGCCACAACATCACAATACTTTAGAAAGATTTTGAGAACTAAGAAAAAAGAGAGACGTCCTTTAAGAAGAGTACATAGAAGAAAGAAGTTAAAAATATTAATTTCCTGAGGATATATTTTAAATATACGAATGCATTCTATGCTCATGTGTTTAACATTAGCGAAGGAAATTCGGCAGTTGGCTTACACTTATGTAAATGGTTGAGTAAATAGACGTTTTAAAAAATATTTATCTTTGACTGTTTCACTGTTCTTGCTAAATGTGATTATTTTGTATCAAACGTAAAATCTACTTTTATCAATAGGCGGATTAAACAAATTTTATATTAAATTGTCCTTAACGGTACATTTAAAGTTTCGTCGGAGCATAAAGTGTTAAATTACTTTGGAACAGCTGTCGCAGACTTGGCACAATTTTTGTTTTGTGCCATTTGGGCGAGAAAACCCAGTTTTCGGGTACCTGTTAGGCCTAGTTTGCTTAACAGCCTGTTAGTTTTATTTTATTATGAAACAGTTTATTTTATTATAAAAAATACACAATTTTATTATAAAACACACACAATTTTTATTTTAAAACACACAAATTACTTTATTATAAAACACACATAGATTAATTTACTATAAAATACACAATATTTAGTTTACTATAAAACACAAGCAAACTGCTCTACCGGGTTGCCATACGAAGCAAAATCCGGCCAATGTCGCCGGGTTGCTCAGGCATAAAATCGCCATTTTGGCGACAAAAAGATATGCCGTCTGCAACAGCTGTACCATTACTTTTTTTGTAATTTGTATAGGAGTAGTTCGTTAAATAAAAAATTATCTAAAACAATAAAAATGTTTTCTGAACTCATTGATTTGCTCTTTCATATTAAAAAATTGTAAAATTCTAATCTGCTCTTTAATACAGCATGTAATAGAAAAATAATTCTTTCGGTACGATTCGATTGCTTTTTATCTACAACTATTTTTCTACTCTCAAACAATTAAATGTTTTTTTCCTCTTTGTTAGTAATTCCTTTTCGACAAATCGTCGATATTCTTTTATTTCCCCCTTTTTTAAAGTTTCTGTGTAATTTTTAGATATTATATAATGTATAAAAATAAAATAAAGGGATAAAAGTTGAGCAAAAATGAATTTAAAAAAAAGTGAATAAAAGCTTTACCAAGTTATTTAAAAACCATAACTAAGATCCGGTATGGAAATAATGTATTTTGTATAATACACTGGCACAGTGAACTGCGTAATTTATAGTTTAATAAGAGCACTTAAAGCGGCATACTTGTGTAAAAAATTCGATTTTTGGAAAAAAAAATGTATACGTATATGGAAGAGCAATATTTTCTTGGCATTTTAAAATAAACCGAACAAAAATATTCCTAAAATTTTGTTAATTCTGGCTAAAACTGTGTCATGTATTCCCAATTGAAGCAATGATATTTTAATGTGGTTTATTTCAAAATGTTTAAAATGTGCTTTTTTTAAAGTGCGTGGAAGATTTCTCTTGAACTATTTGATATTTGAACATGCAATCTTTACGAATTTATAGATTATTTCTATATCTTAAGACTGAATCTAAAGTTGTGTATATTTTAGCAAAATTTATATTTTTAGAATGAAGTTGAATGTATTTATTATTATTATTATTATTATTATTATTATTATTATTATTATTATTATAGTTTATCTATGCATACAATTTTTGTTTATGTCTGATCATTGAACAACTTGAGGTTCAGTCTTAATAACGTTATAAAGTTATATATATATATAAATCAGTGAAGATCGCAAGTAAAAATGTTAAGTAGATCAAGAGAAATTTTGCGCAAAATTTAAAAAAAGAAGGAAAAGTACCAGAAGGACTCGAACTTGAGGGTTCCTATATGCATGGGGAAAGCTATATTGGGTTCTTAGTGAGATATTAATCAATTTCTCACAACGCTATCTCAAATGGTGGAAGAAAATACGCAGGTCTTATAATAGTAGCAGTACAAAAAAAAAAAAAAAATACAATGCTTCTTCTACTCATTGATTTGTTATTTCTTATTTGTAAAATTGCAATGACTTGTTTAATATGACATAATAGAAATATAATTATTTTAATAAAATCCGATTATTCAATTCCTTAAAAAAGTATTTTATATTTCAGTCACAGCTACGAAAATCAAGTAGCTACGAAATGATGATGCAAATTTCTTTATTTCAACTTTTAATTATCCTTCTTTTTTTCTTAAGCTTTTCTGTGTAATTTTCGGGTATTAGATATCTTCATACAAAACACAAGGAGAAAATGTAAACACTTTTTTTTTTTAACACGAATTTATTGAAAATCAATAACTAGGGTTCTGAATGCAAATCTGTATTATTTTTCAATCTTTCGGATACAACAAAAGATAGGACTTAACCTCCGCCCATGCCATCTAAGTAGCGGAAGAAAATACGGTGCTCTTATAATAGATGCAGTATAAAAATTTAGTTCAAAACTTTTTGAAATGCTTTTTCTACTCATTGATTTTTTCTTTCATTAATCAAGCAATTTTAAAAATGGAATCACTTGTTTAAGATGACGTAGTAAACAAAATTATTTTAATAACATCCAGGTTTTTTTTTATTATTTCTTCAGTCACAGTTATGATGACCTTTTTCTGCGTAATAACAAAGCAAATTTCTTGATTCCATCTTTTATTACTTGTCTTTTTTTAAGTCTTTCTGTGTAATTTTCATGTATTAAATATCTCCGTACGAAACACAAGAAGATAATTTGAACAAATTTGTTTTATTTTTACATGAATTAACGAATAATTGAAAATCAATAACTGAGGTTCTGAATGCAAATTTGTATTATTTTTCTACCTTTGGGATACAACAAAAGATACGACTTAATCTCCACCCATGCCATCTCAAGTAGCGGAAGAAAATACAGTGCTCTTATAATAGATGCAGTATAAAAATTTAGTTCAAAACTTTTTGAAATGCTTTTTCTACTCATTGATTTTTTTCTTTCATTAATCAAGCAATTTTAAAAATGCAATCACTTGTTTAAGATGACGTAATAAAAAATATTCTTTTAATAACATCCAGTTTTTTTATTATTATTATTTCTTCAGTCACAGTTATGTTGACCTTTTTCTACGTAATAACAATGCAAATTTCTTGATTCCATCTTTTATTACTTGTCTTTTTTTAAGTTTTTCTGTATAATTTTCATGTATTAAATATCTCCGTACGAAACACAAGAAGATAATTTGAAAAATTTGTTTTATTTTACATGAATTTAACGAATAATTGAAAATCAATAACTGAGTTTCTGAATGCAAATTTGTATTATTTTTCTACCTTTCGGATACAACAAAATATAGGACTTAACCTCCGCCCATGCCATCTCAAGTAGCGGAAGAAAATACAGTGCTCTTATAATACACTGTTAAAAAAAATTCTGTGAAATTACGGAGAATCTACTGGTAATCTGTTATCTTCAGTCTTATGTAAAATTACAGAGATTAGAAAACAGAGATTCTGTTAAATAACAGAGAAATTATTCGGTAAATTTACAGAGTCTACTGTAAATTTTTCTGTTAAAAAAAATCTTTATTATTATTTATATATATAAAAAAATCATTGACAGAAAACGCCGTTTCTACGCCAGATATGGGTGCTGTTAGTATTACTTGAATTAATTCTAATCGCTGTAATGCATGACTTTACAAGAATCGCTTCGACCACAGATCTGATTCGAACCCCTGTAATCCGGGCGGCGGACAGGGATTACAACCACTATACCGTTTGGGCTGTGACTGTTTTGTGCCAAGTATGTCTTTTATGATTTAGTTTGAAAAAAAATTATTGTACTTGTAAAGGATTTTTTTTTTTTTTAATGAAAGAATTTTAATGTATTTTTTTTCAGCAAATTTAACAATGTTTTCGAGAAGTTTTCGAAGTTTTAACACAATATACATATTATATATATATATATATTTCTCATAATGCGCGAATATTTTTTGGAAAGGAATTTTTTTTTGTAAAATGAATTTAAAGCATATAAGTTATTTAAAAAGAAACGACTTTTAATATTTTCATGTATTTAAATTTAGAAGATTAAACTTTTTTTTTTAATGAAAGAATTTTAATGTTTTTTTTTCAGCAAATTTAACAATGTTTTCGAGAAGTTTTCGAAGTTTTAACACAATATACATATTATTATTTTTTTCTCATAAAGCGCGAATATTTTTTGGAAATGATTTTTTTTTAGTAGTAAATAAAAGAAAAATAAATTTAAAGCATATAAGTTATTTAAAAGGAAACGACTTTTAATATTTTCATATATTTAAATTTAGAAGATTAAACTTATTTTTTGTTGTTGTCATATTTATGTATTTAGAAGGTTGATATATTTTTTATAACGCATATGTCATTAAAATTCTACGACTCCTAATAATAATATATTACAATTTTTTTTATAAATATTAACACAAATTATAAAATTGACTAAAATAATATTTGAAAATTATCTTACCTAAATTGTAAATCCAGATTGAAATAAAAATTTATTCTTTAAATAACCATACTCTCTTTCTATCTTTTAATCAAAGTGATAGTCGATAAAAATCCCCGCTAACTCTGCAGAGATGAATTTCCCATTTCTAAAATATTCTGATTTTTAATAAAAAAATTTTTAAACCAGGATTTTTTTCTTTAATGTTTTTAATAAAATTGTAAAACAATTTTAAAAGTGTGTATTTTGAATTACAGGTTATAACAAATATAAAAATATCTTTAAATGAAGACACGGAAATCCCTACAGGGGATCTAATATAGGAAAAGGGAAATGTCTGTAAAATGATGACAGAGAAACTCGATCAAATGCATTTAACGGAGAACTAGTGTAAATTTACAGAAAGTCTCGGGTTTTTCTGTGATTTTACAGAAATTTTTAATAGTGTAGACGCAGCATAAAAATTTACTTACACAATTTTTGAAATGCTTTTTCTACTCATTGATTTTTTCTCTCATTAATGAAGTAATTTTAAAAAGTCAAACATTTGTTTAATATAACGTAATAAAAAATGAATTTTTTAATAAAATTCTTTTTTTTTTAATTATTTGTTCAATCACAGTTATTAAGACCTTTTTCGACGAAATAACGCTGCAAATTTCTTTATTTCATCTTTTATTACTTCTGTTTTTTTAAAGATTTTCTGTGTTATTTTCAGGTTATATCTCCGTAAAAAACACAAAACACAAAAGAGAAAATGTGAATATTTTTTTACACGAATTTATTGCATTATTGAAAATCAATAACTACGGTTCTGAATGCAAATTTATAGTATTTTTCTCTCTTTCGGATACATCAAAAGATAGAACTTAACCTCCGCTCTTGCCATCTCAAGTAGCGGAAGAAAATATAGAGCTCTTATAATAGACGCAGCATAAAAATTTACTTCAATATTTCTTGAAATACTTTTTAACCCGTTGATTTTTTCTTTCATTAATGAAGTAATTTTTAAAATACAATCACTTGCTCGAGGCTAACGAAAAAGACAGGCTACGGCGGTGCATTCCACTTATCTTTTTTTACAGGCCGCTAGAGTGACGTGATGCTCTTTTCGTACACTTGCATTGGTGGTTTCGAGCATCACGTGGCACCCGCGGTCTGTAAAAAAAGATACGCGTAAAGCACCGCGGTCGCCTTTCTTTTTCGTTATACTATGTTCAGATCGGATAGTTAAGATATCTCAGACCGCTGAACTCACTGAGTGAGTTCCAGAAACTCACTTAGTGAGTTCGAACTTTCCATTGCTAGATACAGTCAGCACCGCTCACTCTGATTGGCTCTGGAGGCCGATTGGCTGCTGAGTTTGCTTTTAACATATGCGCATGCGCACTGGACACGGTGATGTTGAGTGAGTTCTCTTAAATGCGTTCTCTTAATGGCGGTGTGGACAGGTATTCAATTCCGGGGAGGTACCACCTCAAAAATGGCGGTCTAAGTTATCTTAAATGTCCGATGTGAACAAGGTATTAGCCTCGTCACTTGCTTAAATGACGTAATAAATAATAGTGTTTTAATAACACCCAGTTATTTTTTTAATTATTTGTTCACTGACAGTTATTGTGATTTTTTTCGACGAAATAACGATGCAAATTTCTTAATTTCATCTTTTCTTACTTCTTTGTTTTTAAGTTTTTCTGTGTAATTTTCAGGTATTAAATATCCGCTTACGAAACACAAGAGGAAAATTTCGAATATATATAATAAAAATTTTGTATATTTTTTACATGAATTTTATCGAATAATTAAAAATCAATAACTGAGGTTCTAAATGCAAATTTGTGTTACACTGGTCAACAACATTTTTGCTACTCAGGAAAAATATAGGTGTTCTAGTACTGACTTGAGTGTTCTGATTCCAAATCAGTATTCCAAATTTCTCTATCACGTCAGGATCATGAGTTATAGAAACTACCAATGTTTAAATTTGACATTATGAGACTGTTTTACACAACTGAAATTTGAGCAATATTATATGTTTTAGAGCAGATTTACAATCTGAATGTGTTATTTTAGATTTATTTTTCTTTGAAAATAACTGTCATACAGAAGTAACAGTCTGAGAAGTGCTTTTTCGTTCTACGCCATATCATGCGCACAGAAAAAGGACATTGCTTTCCTTTTACCTCTTAACCATTGTGTTAGCCCTGTACTGCACACAGTACAGCATATATGTGGTGCTCATCATTTGTCCTGATTTCGAACTTCCATGCCGAAATAATAATGGTTAGCAGTTTTCACTTTTGAAACAGCAGAATGGCAATAACTTTAGAACCTGACATGATAGAGAAATGTGGAGTTCAGACTCGGAATCAGCACACAAAAATTAGTCTAGAACACCTTCATTTGTCAAAGTAGCTGCACTGTTAAGATTTTGCAGCAAACTGTCCAGTCGTTTGACTGTTTTTATAGAAAACGGTTACATAACTGTAATTTAACTCTATTATAACTATACTATTGCCTATATTATGGTTATAATAGAATTAAATTACGATTATGTAACCGTTTTCTACAATAACGGTCAAATGACTGGACCGTTTGCTGCAAATTTTTAACAGCGGATAAAAGTTATTTTGTTGTTGACCAGTGCATTTATCTATCTTTAGAATGCAACAAAAGATGGGGCTTAACCTCCGCCCATGCCATCTCAAATAGGGGAAGAAAATACCAGTGCTCTTATGATAGACACAGCATAAAAATTTACTTCAAAAATTTTTAATGCTTTTTCTTCTCATTGATTTTTTCTTTCATTAGTGAAGTAATTGTAAAATTGCAATCAGTTGTTTAATAGGACATGATAGAAAAATTATTCTTTTAATAATATTCGATTATATTTTTTTTTCCAAAAAATATCCTTTTTTTTCAATCGCAGTTATCTTTTTTCGGAGCGCTTTATATCAGCCTTAATTTAATATTATTATTATTTAAAGTTTCTCTATAATTTTCCAGTATTTAATAATATCACCATTGAAATCAACACACAAAGGGGTAAAATTTTAGCAGAATTGAATAATATTTTAACTCTTGAACTCCACACTAAGTGCGAATTCACAGCGACTAAAATTTCAAATGTCGGCGGTTTTTTTTAAACATCTTTTCGTCAATTGCATTTTTCATTAGCAGAATTATTTTTTTTTTTTTTTTATAAAAAAAATATCATAGTGTAATTTCTCGTTAAATTTCGTATAAGGAATCATGCGTTACATTTTATTATCACTATATTGCCAACAAAGTTATATGCAGTTGAAGTTCCGGAATCCCAAATCTCACTAGTATGAAGTGCGGCGGCCACGGGATATTTTTTTTTTCATTACGTCATATTAAACAAGTACATTGCATTTTAAAATTACTTCACTAATGAAAGAAAAAGTCAATAAGTTGAAAATCATTTCAAAAGTTTTTGAAGAAATTTTTCAACTTGCGTCTATTATAAGAGCTCTATATATTTTCTACCACTACACTGTAAAAAATGACCAATGTTTCTTATTTTATGAAAATATACTATCACCACGAACGAAAATATAATATAATCTTCTGAGTTATCCGAAATTCCGAAAAGCGTGTTCCATTGTCTTTTGAATCCCCAGAAACTAATACATTTCCAAAATTTAAAGAATTATTTGTAAAAGCAAAGTATTTTTTGCTGCCCGTATTTTTCAGAAACGTTTCCGAATAGTTTTTATAGTGTATTAATCAGTGTCCTCAGCCTGGAATACCTGTTTTTCGAATGTCATCAATTCTCAAGTAAACGTTTTAAGCTGCATATGTTAATTTATACAGGAAAGAGTAAAGAAATAATCTTAATTATAATGTTAATGTTAATGTTCACGCTGTTAATTTTACATGTTTGTCTGTTAAACATATTTGTTGAACATGAAAATGTTTACTTGAGAATGGATAGCATCGGAAAAAACTATATTCCTGGCTTAGAAAACTGATTAATACACTTTAAAATCTATTCGTGAACGTTTCGAAAATTAAGAGCAGCAAGAAAAATTTTGTTTTTATAAATGATTCTTTAAATCACGAAATGCCATTGATGTCTGATGTTTGTAAAGATAAAGAAATACTTTTCCGAATCCTGATTAACAAGGATGAGTTTATATTATAAATTTATTCGTTATTATATTATATTTTCGTAGATTAAGAAACATTTGTCATTTTTTTACAGTGTACTTGAGATGGCATGGGCGGAGGTTACGTCTTATCTTGTGTTGTATCCGAAAGATAGATGAATAACACAAATTTGCATTCATGCATTCAGAACCGTAGTTATTGATTTTCAATAATACAGTAAATTCGTGCAAAAAAAAAAAAAAAAAAAAAAAAAAATTAAATTCTTTTCTTGTGTTTTGTACGGAGTTATATAATACCTAAAAATTAGTTTGAAAAGCTTAAAAAAAAAAGAGGAGAAAGAAAAGTTGAAATAAAGAATTCCGCATCGCCATTTTGTAGAAAAATGATTACTTTGACTGAAATACAATTTTTTTTCTTTTTTAAAGAAATGAATAATCGGATGTTATTTAGAGAATTATTTTTCTAGTATGTCATATTAAAGAAGTGATTGCCATTTTACAATTTATTTATAAGAAAAAACAAATCAATGAGTAGAAGAAGCATTGTAAAATTTTTTGATGAAAATACATACATTAAATTATTGAAAAACAGTAAATAATGCTCTGATCGCACAGTTGTATTATTTATCTATCTTTCAGATTTAAAAAAAAATGGACTTAATCTCCATCTATGACATCTCACGTAGCAGAAGAAAAATGTACCTGAAAAATTTTTAAATCATTTTTCTACTCATTGATTTTTTCTTTCATTAATAAAATAACTGTAAAATTACAATTAGTTTTTTCATGTGACATAATAGAAAAAAAAATTAAATAATATTTGATTACTTTTTATCATTTTTTTTTTTTTACTCGCAATAACTCTTTTTCAACGAATTCTTTAAATGATCGTTCATTTCTCCTTTTTTGAAGTTTTTCTGTATAATTTTTAGGTGTTAAATAATATCGCCGCGAAAAACAAAAAGAGAAACTTTGAACAGAATCATTATTTTTTAAATATACTTATCAAATTATTGAACTACAATAATGAAGGTCCTGAATGCAAATTGTATTACATACCTATCATTCAGATACAACGAAAGATGGAACTTAACGTATATCCATAGCATCTTAAGTAGTAGGGAAAAAAATACAGAGCTCTTTTAATATCGCGACAAAATAAATACTTACTTCAAAATTTAAAAAAAAGTTTTTCTACAGATTGATTTGTAATTTCAATAATAAAAATAATTAGAAATTTGCATTCTGATGTTAAATGTAATAGAAAGAATTATTCGTTTAATACGATTCTATTACTTTTATCAAACTAGTCGTTGGGGGCCACCGTAATACTTACCCATCATGGATATGCATAATATGAAATATGAAAATAAAACATGTGTAAACTACTTAATAAAATGCATTGCAATTCGAATAAAATCGTGGTTTGAGGATGTCATAAACTTTAAATGTTCTATTACTGAATTGCGTAAAAGAAATATCCTTATAACTCCAAAAATGATAATCCTATTAACTAACGGTTTATTACGTCGGATTAAGCGTCTCATTTCCTATTAAAATATATCTTTGAATTGAAATTTTGAATGAAATACAGAGTCATGAAAAATCGAAGAGTGTTGAAAATAGGATTACAAATATCTTGGCAACTAATTATCCGATTGACTTCAATCTTTATGCAAAATTTATGTTTTTTTTGTTGTCTTTTATATTCACTCCTTAAAATAAACAATTTTGAAAATTTTTATATACCTTTTAACAGAACGAAAATTTCGAGAGTCCGAAAAAATAGTTTCGGATAATTGAGGTTACTGAAATTCAATAAGCTTCTTCCCATTATTACATACTAAGTACATACCAAATTTCAAGTCTCTATCTCAATTTGTTCGGGAGATAAAACGTTTACAGACACACACACGGACAGACGGGCGGCAATTGCTTTTTTTTAAAATATGTTTTTTGGAATCTCCAGTATCTGAAACGAGAAAATCCGTCAATTTTTTTTTTTTTTGTTTTTGAAAACGATTACATGACCTACCCTATACGTATGATAGATAAGTAATATGTAAAAAAAAAAAAAAAAAAGAAAAAAAAAAAAAAAAACCGAAAAGAAAAAAAAATATTTTCATTCCGCTAAAATTATTTTTTGGCACATGTTAGTTTTCATAATTTTAGGTTTTATATAATATATAAAAACACAGCAAAAGAAGAAAATTTGATTTTTTTTTTTTTTAATTATTCAAGTTTTCTTCAAGTTTTCTCAATTTTCTTTTAAAAAATTGTTAAAAAATAACCGCTTTATCAAATTATTAGAAAACAATAACTAAGGTCCTGAATGCAAATTATTATTATATATCTATCTGTCGGATACAACAAAAGATGAGACTTAACCTCCGTTCCTGCTATCTCAATTAGCTGAAAAAATACAGAGCTTTTATAATCGCGGTAGAATAAAAATTTACTTCAAAAATTAAAAAAGGTTTGTCTACACATTGATTATAAATTTAATTAAAAAATAAAATTTATAAAATTGCTTTCAATTGTTAAATGTAATAGAAAAAATAATTCGTTTAATACTATTCGATTATTTTTTTTTTTTATCAAAATATAAGTTAAAAAAATCCCTTTCGTTATAATCCTTTTTTGCCAAATGTGAGTTTTTCTGCATTATTTTATTTATAATATATAGAAACAAAGCAAAAGGAGAAAAATTTAACAGAATTGAAATAAAAAAATAAATAAAGTAAATAAATAGAAACTTTATCAAATTATTGGAAAACAATAACTAAGATCCTGAATGCAAGTTGGAATTATATATTTATCCTTCAATTACAACAAAAGATGAGACTTAATCTCCATCCATGTCATCTCAAGTAGCAGAAAAAAATACAGACCTCTTATAATCGCAAAAGAATAAATATTTATTTCAAAAAATTTAAAATGTTTTCAGCACATTGATTTGTCATTAGTAAAAAAAGAAAAGAAAAGAAATAAATAAATAAATAAAAAGAATATTTTTTTACATACTGATTTGTCATTATTAAATATATATATATATATTAAAATTATTTTTCTACACATTGATTTGACCATTTATAAAATATATTTAAAAATTGCATTCAGTAGTTAAATGTAACAAAAAAAAATAAATAAATAATAATAATAATAATTTGGCTAATACAATTCGATACTTTATATATATATATATATATATATATATATATATATAATATATATAACCATAAATGAAACATTATCATAACACCAACTTAAACCATGAAATAATTAAGTATGAAATAATTAGTTGACAATGAAAGATTCCCCAACACACTTAATATGGAATCAAAAAACATTGAAAGAATAAGAAATTAAATAAAAATTGAATCAATGGAATTAAATGAATTAAATGAAATTAAATTTGTGGAATTTAGACAGAATTACCAAGTCCCAATTGCCTAAATACCACAAATAAAATGAGATGTTTCATCTTCATATTAGCCAAACATTGCTAAAAAATATGATATTGGGACTACATCTCAAGTACAATGATTCAAATCAGTGATAAAATAAATAATAAAATACAATATAAAAAAGGAAAGAAACCATATTTATAAAAAAAATCCATAAAGATGAATAGAGATATAAATAAGATACCTTGCAGTTCATGAACCATCATGAAAACTCCAACATGACTGGGGAATGAATTGCATAAAAAATCATATCATGTTGCCAATTTTAGAAATATAAATTGCTTAGAAATATAAATTGCTTTGCAGTGATGCCAGAAATAATGTTAAAATATAATGGATTATAAAATAAACAGGAACATTAGTGCTGCCATCTCTCTCTCTCTCTATATATATATATATATATATAATAAAAACGATTAATAAAAATTTTGGGAATAATAACCATTCAATCAATCGACAATATATGAAAGGATAATTATAATATAATACAAAGACATATATCCAATAATGCAATATATATATATATATATATATATAATCTGTTCATTTCGCTATAATCACTTTTCGACAAATGTGAGCTTTAGCATAGTGTTCAGTTTTCATATAATACATAAAACCTGAATATTATATAAAACCTGAGCTATGTGACCTGAGCCTGTTTTTATAAAACCTATAATATATAAAAACACAGAAAACGAATAAAATTCGAATAGAATTGAATTTTTTCAAAAAAAAATATATATTAAAAAATAAAAGCTTTATCAAATTATTGGAAAACAATAACTAAGGTCCTGAATGCAAATTTGTATTATATATCCATCTTTCGGATACAACAAAAGATGAGACTTAACCTCCGTCCATACTATCTCAAGTAGCGGAAGAAAATATAGAGCTCTTATAATAGCGGGAGCAACCCGCCTCCCCCGCACTCGCTTGAAGCAAAACAATCACAGAGAATGCAGATCGAAGGAAAATATACCTTCGATGAGGGTCTTGGGTGGAAAGAGAACAAAGAGTAGGAAGAGAAGGAGGGTTTCAAGATCAAGGAACATCTGTGCCACGACCGTGACTTTCAGAGAATAGGTCTTCAGTGAAAGGGAGGGTAGGCAAAGGAGTAATCGATTGCCTAGACACAGTCCTTGGAAAAGACCCGCGTTGTTGACTTGCGTGGAAACTTTCTGGCACACTGTTTTTTGTTTCCATCAACAGCAGTATTCCATATCAACTGATCTTTCTGTTTCTTGGGCGGGGAACTCTTCTTTAGTTTTGCTCTGCGACTTTTCTCTTTTCGTGTGGTAAACGCTGTTCTCTATTTTTGTGAAACCGAATTTGTTTTGTTTTTTCATCGTTCCCGAATAGGGTTCGAATATATGAAGTCGCATATCTAAATATAAAGTTCGTTCAGACTTTCTAAGAAAGGAATTTTCCTCGATCCTTTTCAATGATAACTTCAATGTCAATGTTAGTAAGTTTTTTTCCCCGTTATGTGCCTTTATTAATTTTGTGTGCAAGATAGAATATCTGAAAAACCTGTCTAAACTGAAATTTAGTTTCAGTTCCTATCTATTCCGTGCGCAGTACCGTAGCTAGGGTGGAGCAAAGTGTGCGGCCGCCCCGGGCGCCGTTGCTATAGTGTGCAAAATTAAGAATGTGTTTTATTCTTGTTTCTTTCTTTCTTTCGTTTTTTTTCTTTTTTTAATGACTTCTTTTTCCAATAAAAAAAATAAAAAATAAATAAATTAAAAAGAATTATTTTGCAACATCCGATTCTACTCTTTATTATTTAACTATCGCTGCAACTATTATACTCAAGCTGTACTTATTCGTGGTAATTATTTTTAACTAAAATTATCTCATTTTATTTTTAAATTTGACTATTTCTTAGAATAAATCAGAATTGTTTAACAAATCTTCATTTTTCTCAAGTTCACAATCTTTTAAAATATCAACTTAAAAAAAAGAGGTATTTACGAAAAAAGAAAAATAAACTTTCTAAACTTTCCTAGCGGCGCGCGACGATTCAATCTATTTTTCCACTAGTAGGGTCACTGATGTTGCTTCAAGTTTTTCACTTTTCTACTATTTTTTCCGTATGATAAATTTTGATTTATTTAATGGCAGAAATCCTGCGATCAAATAAGGCAAAGAATGTTATTCGGAATAAGTGGTAGGAACGCACGGAAACTGGAGCAGCGATCGCATACATGCACCAACATTATTTTACTGAAAAGGAAGTATAATCGCAAAATTATGTTTGAGGAACACCAATTTATTCATTTCAATTTAATTAATAATTTAAACATTAAAATTGAAGATATTAATTCGTGAGCACTTGTTATATATGTCGTAGGCTAATTGGGAAATCCGGCTCTTTGCAAACAGCCTAGGCTCATTGCAAAGAGCCGGTCTAATTGGAGAATCATTTCCCTTTTCCCAATCAGCCTGATGTTTTTCAGGCTTATTGCAGAGCCTAGATAGCGTTAGGCTAATTGAAAAATGACCATACTTATTTAGAAAATGACTAGTTCTTTGTCAAAATATGGTGTTGTACCCAACTCGAACCTGAAAATTCCATTCGAAGTCAACCTGAACCCGACAGAAAAATTCCATCGGACCGTAACCCGATCCTAAAAGGACAAAATAAATTCCTTCGAGTCCCAACCCGACCCGAACCAGAAAACTCAAATTAATCCGAAATCCGAAACGAACCCGACAAAAAAAGAAAAAAACATCGAACCGTAACCCGATCCGAACCCGACAAAATAAATTCCTTCATGTCGCAACGCGACTCGAACCTAATAATTCGTTGTTAACCAGTAACCCAACGCGAACAAGACATAAAAATTCCATTTAACCGTAACCAGATCCGAACCCGATAAAATAAATACCTTCGTGTCGTAAACCGACCCAAACCCGAAAATAATAGTTAACTCGAACGAGGAAAAAAATTCCATCGAACCATAACCCGATTCGAACCCGAAAAATAAATTTTGTCATCATGCAACCCGAACTGAAACTGAAAATTTAAGTTAACCCAAAACCGACCCGAAACTGAAAAATTAATTTAACCCGAAACCTAACCCAAACTGAAAATTGAAGTTAACCGGAAACCCGAACCCGTCAAAATATCCATCGAACTGTAACCCGATCCGAACCCGACAAAATAAATTCCTTCGTGTCACAACCGATACAAACCAGAAAATTCAAGTTAACCTGAAACCCGACCCGAACCCAATAAAAAAAATCTATCGAACCGTAATCCAATCCGAAACTGAAATTTTAAGTTAACCCAAACATCGATTTGAACCTGAAAATTTAATTTAACCCGAAACCTAACCCAAACCTGAAAATTAAAGTTAATTCGAAACACAAAGTTGAAATGCAACCCAACCCGAAACTGAAAATTTAAGTTAACCCGAAACCCGAACCCGTCAAAAATTTCATCGAACCGTAACCCGATCCGAACCCGGTTAAATAAATTCCGTCGTGTCACAACCCGATCCAAGCCAGAAAATTCAAGTTGATCCGATACCCGACCCGAACCCCATAAAAAAATCCATCGAACCGTAACCCGATCCGAACCGATAAAATAAATTCCTTGGTGTCGCAAACCGACCCGAACTCGAAAATAATAATTAACCCGAAACCCAACCCGAACCGAGAAAAAAATTCCATCAAACCGTAACCCGATCCGAACTCTAAAAATAAATTTCGTCGTCATGCAACCCGAACCGAAACTGAAAATTTAAGTTAACCAAAAACCGACCCGAATTGAAAATTAATTTAACCCGAAACCTAATCCAAACTGAAAATTGAAGTTAACCGAACCCGTCAAAAAATCCATCGAACCATAACCCGATACGAACCCGACAAAAAAAATGCCTTCGTGTCACAACCCGATGCCTTCGTGTCACAACCCGATCCAAACCAGAAACGAAAGAATTTATTTTGTCGGGTTCGGATCGGGTTACGGTTCGATGGATTTTTTTATCGGGTTCGGGTCGGGTTTCGGGGTAACTGGAATTTTCTGGCTTGGATCGGGTTGGGACACGAATGAATTTATTTTGTCGGGTTACGGTTCGATGAAATTTTTGACGGGTTTGGGTTTTGGGTCAACTTTAATTTTCAGTTTCGGGTTGGATTGCGTTTCGACTTTGCGTTTCGAGTTAACTTTAATTTTCAGGTTTGGGTTACGTTTCGGGTTAAATTAAATTTTCAGATCGGGTTGCGTAACTACGAAACTTAATTTGTCGGGTTCGGATCGGGTTACGGTTCGATAGATTTTTTGATTGAGTTCGGGTCGGGTTAACTTGAATTTTCTGGTTTGGATCGGGTTGTGACACGAAGGAATTTATTTTGTCGTGTTCGGATCGGGTTACGGTTCGATGGATTTTTTTGTCGGGTTTCGGGTTAACTTCAATTTTCTGGTTCAGATCGGGTTGCGTGACGACGAAAATTATTTTGTCGAGTTCGGATCGGTTCACGTATCAATGGATTTTTATTTCTCTGGTTCGGGTGGGCTTTCGGGTTAACTTCAATTTTCAGGTTCGGGTCGGGTTGCGAGACGAAGAATTTTATTTTGTCGGGTTCGGATCGAGTTACGGTTTGATGGAATTATTTTCCTGGTTCGGGTTGGGTTTCGGATTAACTATTATTTTCAGGTTCGGATCTGGTTACGGTTCGATGAAATTTTTATGCCTTTTTCGGTTTGGGTTACTGGTTAACATCGAATTTTTAGGTTCGCGTTGCGACATGAAGGAAATTATTTTGTCGGTTTCGGATTGGGTTACTGTTCGATGGTTTTTTTTTTGTCGGGTTCGTGTCGGATTTCGGGTTAACTTGAGTTTTCTGGTTCGGGTCGGGGTGCGACTCGAAGGAATTTATTTTGCCCTTTTAGGATCGGGTTACGGTGCGATGGAATATTTCTGTCGGGTTCTGGTCGACTTCGAATGAAATTATCAGGTTCGAGTTGGGTACAACACCATATTTCGACAAAGAACTGGTCATTTTCTAAATAGGCATGGTCATTTTTCAACTAGCCTAACGTTATCTATGCTCTTTGCAATGAGTCTAAAAAATGTCAGGCTGATTTGAAAAAGAAATGACCATATTCCAATTAGCCTAACGCTGTCTAGGCTCTTTGCAATAAGCCTGAAAAACATCAAGCTGATTGGGAAAAGGGAAATGATTCTCCAATTAGACCGGCTCTTTGCAAAGAGCCTAGGCTGTTTGCAAAGAGCCGGATTTCCCAATTAGCCTACGACATATATAATTTTAAGTCTTTTCAACTTTTCCTTTTCTGGATCGATTCTGGCTCCATCGAGTATTTCATACAAATCATAGTACCCCAAACTAAAATTCTGCCTCTGTAATATAACATGCTACACTTGCTATGAACATCGGTTACTACAGACTGACTGCTCTGGAACCACTGATGCTTCATCGCTCTCTTACAGCATAAAAGTCATTAGGATATCAGCATTTTTCTTTAAAAATCAATATTTTCCTTTGTTTTGTTTAATTATTAATACAAATTAAGGAGTCGATTGTTTAAAAACTAAAATATAAGTTTAACTTTCATATTATAACTTGATAACCTCTTCTTACAGTCGAAAAATACTTAAGAAATCACCTTTTTCCTTAAAAATCAACATTTTCCTTTGTTTTGCCTAATGATTAATAGTAATTAAGGTATTGGTTGTTCAAAAATTAAAATAAATGTTAAATTTTCCACTTATGGCTTGATATTTGAAAAATTCATAAGAAATCACCTTTTTTCTTTAAAAAATCAATCTTTTTTCTTTGTTTTGCCTAATTAATGATGCTAATTAAAGTGTTGGTTGTTCAAAAACTAAAATATAAGTTTAACTTTCATCTTATAGCTTGATCACTCTGTATTACAGTTGAAAAATTCTTAAGAAATCAGCTTTTTTTCTTAAAAATTGATATTTTTCCTTTGTTTTGTCTAATTATCAATACGAATTAAGGTGCTGGTCATACAAAATTCAAATATAAGTTTAACATACATCTTACAGCTTGATAATTCATCTTTTACCCCCTCTTATAGTTTGAAAACCCTCTTTTTTCGTTAAAAATGCCATTTTTCCGCTAGAGGGCGTTCGAATCGGTGTTGGAGGAGGATGTGGTGTGGGAGGAGGTGGTGCAGCGGAAGGGGTGGGAGGTGGTGCGTGCGGAGGAGGGACCGTTGGAAGTGGTGACCACCGCACCACCTCCGACTGAGCACGGAGCGCCATTTCTTCACTACTTCCGTTAAAGTGATAACGATGATATTACTGTATTAAAATCATTTTCTGAAAAAAAAAATGTGGCTGCTGTTTATTTATTTAAATAACAGACTAAATCCTTTGTCAAAGACTGTTTCATAGTAATCGCTTCTAATACTTTGCATTTTTAAAGTCTATTCACAAATAGTCTATTCAATAACTCTAATAATATGCCGTCTACAGTATACAGTCTAGTAAAAGGAAGATAAATCACCAGCTACATAAAAACATTATTCACTACTAGCAAGCTACGCCCGCTACGCTGGTCAATTTCTTATAACGAACTTTATATCCAACAAAATATTGACATTTCTTAATTCCTTTTTAAATTTAACAGAATAATAAGGCTACTATAATTTGTGACTCGTGCTATAGCCAATATACACGCCAGGACACGTCGCCCTTATCATTATCTTTTTACGCATGAAGGTTTTGCTATAGTACTCCATTGTGAAATTTGGTAATTTTTCAAATTCAATATTTGAAAAATGGCATAATCATTAGATTTGAAATTTATATCAAGAAAAATACAATTTTTTACCTTTCAAACGCAGTTTGCCTAACAATTTTCTGACAAATCCTTTTCGAGCTACTATTTTTTTTCAGTAACTTCAAATGTTTCATTTTGGTGGTCAACAATTAGCGAAAAACCCAGTCGTCAGAAACGATAGTTTTTATTAAAGAGGCTGTTGGAGCAGGGATTGTCACCACTAATTTGCCACCATCACATTTGAAATCGGTTCGGTAGTTCTAGAGATTCCATAGAAATTGTAATTTAGAATGTGTTTAGAACGCTTTTCGCTCATTTCACCCTTTTAAATTTCGAATTTTTTTTTTATTTTGTTCTTAGAGAGCATTTACATCTTATAAGTAACTACAACGCCAAATTTCAAATTTCTAGCTGCTTCAGTATAGAAAAGATCGCAATTTTAGAGCATTTTTCGCTCCTGCACCCCCCTGGGGTAGTGGCACCGACATAAAATATAGCCTATGTTGGAGCAGGGGTTGTCACCATCAATTTGCCACCATCACTTTTGAAATAGGTTCGGTAGTTCCAGAGATTACCCCCTACAAACAAAAAAACAATCTTTACTCCTTTATAATATTAGTATAGATTAAAGATCTCTCAGGCTAGTGAATTTTTCGAAAAAAAAATTATACATTTTAAACCCTAATAAAACTTAAAAAGGTGTATTTCTTATACTTTTGCATATTTATAATTCTACATATATCAATAATTTTATTTTTAACTACTCTGAAATTACTGATATTGTATTACACTGAATATTATAAAATTCGCCTGTATGCATATTTATCAATAAAATTACCTTATCCTGCAAGAATCCAAATTTGTTGAATTTATAATAGAATTTATAAATTTCAAAGTACCATGAATTCAAAGTGTCGGAAGGATGTGAAATTGATAAAAGGCTTTCGACAGATTGTGAAATGTTAATTAGCAAGAGATTAAGATATAAGAGCTGTTTTTTTTTAGCTGCAGTGTTAACTTTAATAATTATTCTGTCAAATAATTATCCTCAAACATCACAATGTTATGTCATGACTTAATAATCCGATGACATTTTAAAATGAACAGTATCTCAATATATTTATACTAAATAATGGCTAGGCAATTTTCTTGAAATTATAACCCATAAACACACATTATATTTATGCTTCTGATAACATAAAATGAAGGGCTTATTTCACATATACCGGGTGCACCATAAATTCGTTAAAATCATTAAAAAGGAAAAAATCTTGCTGAAAAATTGCGGTTTGCACGAATAGAATTAGAAGGAGATTGGAGTCTTTTTAATAACAAAAAAGTGGTGGTTCAAAAAATTACCGCTAGATGGCACGGGAATGCATAATATGAACCAGACTTATGCAAATCAGGCTGTCAATAAAATACCTTGCTGCCCATAGCTTCTTCATTCCATGCCAGCAGTATGCTACCGTTAAGAGAACAAGCGTTGTTGGTTAAGCTCCTTTCCAAGAATGGGGAATCAGCAACCGACGCGAAAATTCAGCACGGCAAAAGGACTGAAGCCAAGAAAAGACCTTTTTCATGTGTTGGGATACTGAGACTTGTTAGCATATGTTTGTGTTAGAATTTAAGGAATAACATTGTAGAAGACCATAAACATCGAAAAAAATGCCTATTTAAAGTTCATACATAGAAAATAAGTTCTTTATGTAGAAAATTTTTCCTTGGTTTTACAAAACAAAATGTGGAGCCTAATTTAAAAAAAAAAAAAAAAAAAAAAAAAAAAAAAGAAAGAAAAAGAAAAAGAAAATGTGGTTATACTTCACAAACCTCATTCAAACATCGTTTGCGTAACCCCATATAATGCTCACAAAATAATCATAGAACTTAAGCCTTTTAAATTAATTTTATTTTGCAGTATAGCCATACTCGTATAAAACATACCCAAGAAAAATACACAAATATATCTATTTAGAGATAATCATTCGAAATTTGGTTTATCATAATTTACCCCTTACAGGATGAAACCTGACACGTAGTAACTAAAATGTTGTACGTACGCCTGTATTTAAGATTTTTAAAATATGGCAGTACAAAAATAAAAACTCTCAGCCCAATCTCTTTTGTGAGAATTTGAGCTTTCTAAATAACACTGGTAGTTAAATAACGAGAAATTCCATAAAATTATTTTTCCGGCGTCGTTTCAAAGTGAATAAGATTGTAATAAAACTTAGATTTAAGTCGAATAGATTTTCGAGCTGTAGCTTATTATGACTTTTATCAAGATTTGACATTACAGCAATGAGTTGATCGAATGAATTTGACTTTTAGTGATGAAAAATCATCTAAACCAGCTATTTAAAACTGGTTTAAAGAATTTCATCGTAGATGTAGGTCACTCAGTGAGGAATTTTCCAAAGGTCGACCAAAATCTGCTCTGACTCTAGAAAACATCGATGCTGTGATACAGAAGATCATTTTAGATCGTCATGTGTCCGGCGTCATTTCAAAGGAAATAAGATATTAATAAAACTTAGATTTAAGTCGAATGGATTTTTGAACTGTGGCTTATTATGATTTTTATCAAGGTTTGACATTACAGCAATGAGTCGATCAAATGAATTCGACTTTTAGTGATGAAAAATAATCTAAACCAGCTATTTACAACAAGTTTTAAAAATTCCATTGTAGATGTAGGTTTCTCAGTGAGAAATTATCTAAAGGTCGACCAAAATATGCTCTGACTCCAGAAAACATCGATACTGTGATACAGAAGATCATTTTAGATCGTCATGTGTCATATGACGAAATAAAAGCATCTTTGAACATTTCAAAGACACAAGTGCATCCAGTTTTGTTTGACTATTTAGAATTAGATAATGTATGTGCACTCTTTACAATGCGAATTCTTTACAATTAAACTCGAGCTCAAGAAGATGCTCGTGTCGAGCGATACAAGAAAAATCTCTGAATGTATAATTCTAGTGCCTGAAAGCATGCCTATGACATTGTAGCAAATATGTTTATACGTATGAACACAGAATAAAAAAACAATCGGCTCTTTGGAAATTTCAAAAGGAGCAAATGTCGATAAAAGTTGTTCGTGTACGAAGCGCGTCAAAAATCGTAATTGCTTCATATTTTCGTAAATCCAGCCATACAGGAAGTATTGTTTTGAAGGATCGTAGAAAAGTGAATGTTAGTTTGTGCACGACACTTTTGTTTACCAAAAATGAATGCTGAATTGCAGAAACAAAATTTGCAACGTCACATTTTTCATCCTCATGTCATTGTGAGCTCGTACACGAGCTTTTATTTGAATTATGAAAAATTGATTTGATGAATAATTACCCTTATTCTTCTGATTTTGAACCCAATGAACCCTTGTTCCCATTTATTAAAATAAATGCGTAGTCACCAATTTAGATCGCCTGAAGGTCAGAAGGTGTACTTGAAGACCATAAATTGCGTAATTCTGTTGTGCTATGGTTCATACGGATGCTTAAATTTTTCTTTTTGGATACCAGTATTTTTATAAAGAAAATTTCGCCGTATGTAATCTGAAAATTTTCTATTAAAAATACTTTTTATAGAAATACTTAAATTTTTCTTTATAGAAAAAGAAAGTAAGTGAAAAAGTAAGCACCCGCATGAACCCTGCACTGTAAAAAAACTCAGAAGCGTTTCTGCACAAGGCGGAAAGGTTTCCGGAAATTTGTAGTAAACTTTGTGTTCTCCTCAGTTACTTGTTATTTCGGAATCATTACACGTATTTTCGGAAAAATATTCAAAGCGGTGAATTATTCTGAAGAAGTCAGAAACGTTACATGCCATACCGGAAATGTTTTCGAATAGGTAGGGTAAAATAATGGTTACTGAAAAATTCGGAAATGTTACACTCATTCCGTGTAAACTTTTAAAATGGAATTCGAAATGAAGTAATATTTGCGCATGCTCATCTACTCCGACCTATTGCACATGTCATTATCACGTGATTTCTATTGTTCTTGAGAGGAAAGACAGCTTAAAACAGATTCAGATGCAACGTATTTATATGAGCTGTAAGTATTCTGTTTTATAATTTCTTTTATTTGAGAGAACAATATGCTTTAAAAAAAAATTATTATCAGATTCTATTTTATTGCATATTAATATTACATTTGCGGTTAATCTTTTGTTGTATACACAAAGTTAAATAACTCGCTCGATAGTTTCTTTATAATCCTGTTCCATGAATCTATAATAATTATTAGATATTTGATTGATGAATAATAATGTAGTACTAGTATTAATGAAGTACAGATAGCACCGTATGTCGTCTTTATAACATCTTTTCGTTTTGAGATCGGTTCCATTTCATAACTTTTCTAATGGTGAAATGTATCGTTTATATGACAGAACAAATTCCTAATTTCACTTATACTATACGTTTTTCCTTCATTTTTTATGAATCAGATATTTATAAATAAATATAATTGAAAATTTGAGTTATAAATCTATAAAAAATTATTTTTTAAAATCCAGTCTCGTGAATTCCATGCTGTGAACAGATACATATGCATTATGAAAATGCTTTATTTTTGATGTATTATTTTTAATACCTTTAAATAAATATGTTTTTTAATCTTGTAAGTATAGATATTATGTCAAAAGATTTCGTATCTGTAAATAATTATTTTATTTTATGAACTGTATACTTATAAAAATATATTTTTTTTCTCAGGTTATCTCAGCATTTCTCAAGTTACGGAATAAAATAATACCTTTAACCCCTTCAGGGGCAAAGCACTCTTGTAACTAAAATATTGAAATGATGGATTGACACCAGGATTCACGAACGAAATTATTTTAAAATAAGTAAAAGCTTTTCTCATGCACCTTATAAATTCAAAATTTGATTACAAAATTCTGGTGTCATTGGGATTAAAATTAAGTGGTATATATAATATACCGGTGCCCTTCAAGGGATTAAATGAATATATTTAGAAGCATGATAGTTGTAAAACACTATATTAAAAATATTTACAAACAGACAAAACATTTTTATCAATATATCTATTTATAAGTATACAATTCGTGAAAATAAAACAATTACCACAGATATCAAATATTTTTGAACAGTATAACTATTTACAAGATTTAAAAAAAAATGTTGAAAGGTATTACTAAAATCTATCTATTTATAAGTATAGGGAAATTAAATATTTTCGTTCAGTATCTATTTAGAGGATGGAACTCATGAGGTTGCATTTAAAAAAGAATTATTTATAGATCCATAAATCAAATTTTCAACGTTATTTATTTACAAATATCTGATTCATAAAAACTGAGTGAAAAACGTATAGTATAAGTGAAATTAGGAATTTGTTCTGTCATATAAACGATACATTTCATCATTAGAAAAGTTATGAAACGGAACCGATCTCAAAACAAAAAGATGTTAAAGATGTATATACGGTGCTATCTGTGCTTCATTAATACCAGTACTACATTATTATTCATCAATCAAATATCTAATATTTATTATAGATTCATGGAACAAGAGTATAAAGAAACTATCAAATTAGTTATTTAACTGTATATACAACAACTTCTAAACTTGTTGTACTTGTAAACTTGTAGTAGGTAAACTAAAGAAGTTTCCAGACGACTCAACTCTGTTCCTACAAAGGAAAATTTGGAAGCCTCTCTTCAGTAGAAGGACATACTCTCAAATTTGGAGTTATTTTAAAATGACAGAAGTATTTGACATAGAATTAAGTTTTTTCAAAGTTTATTTCGCGTGCATAAATAACTTTAAAGTGATATCTTGAGTAGCAGTCTAATAATAAAAGGTGAATAATAAAACGAGTTCAGAAAAATATATGTTTCACACCAGAAATTACAGACAGTTTATTATATATATTGCTAATTCATTCATTTGCTCAATTGTAATTATATATATTATTTATATTGCTAATTCTAGAGTGTAATTCATCGACAAGATCATACTTCATAGGATCATTTCTATAGTATGATTAGCGAGTTCTCTCACCGAACTTCACAGAAAACCCAACCACGATGATGTGGAGTGGGGTTTCGCCTCGAGCGAATGTAATATTAATTTTTTTTTAAAGCATGTTGTTCTCTCAAATAAAAGAAATTATAAAACAGAAATACACAGAAACATTTCCAAAACACACAGAAACATTTCCGATGTATACAAAAACATTTCTGAAGTATGCAGAAACCTTTTCTGTGTATACAAAAACATTTCCGATATATGCAGAAACCTTTCCGATGTATACAAAAACATTTCCGATATATGCAGAATTGTTACTGAATATCTGACTGAAATATAAAGAAACGTTTCCGAAATGCACTTAAATGTTTCCAAAATATACAGAAATATTTCTGAATATCTGACCGAAATATGCGGAAACTTTTACGAATATCTGACCGAAATAATAGGAAACATAACAAAACCGATGGGCCAAATTGCTGCCCCACTAGATAGAGTAACGTTTCCGAGTTTTTTTTTACAGTGTGGATACGGATTCCTGAATGGCGCCTCGTTTTGAAAATTAATTTATTGCAGTAAAAAGAATATTAATGCTAAAAGGAAAATTAAAAAAAGTAATGCAAGACTATATTTCATTATTAAGGTCTTTTGTGTATTGCTGTCTAAAAACTTAAGCTCTGGTCCGCGTAATCTTATTGCTTATTCGTCACTATTTTTTGACGGAATATAAAATTGTGTTAAATATACATTAAACAACAATGAGCACTGATATAAATAGTAACTAGTCGTTGAGGGCCACCGTAATACTTACCAATCATGGATATGCAAAATATAAAATATGAAAATAAAACATATGTAAACTATAAAAATGCATTGCAATTCGAATAAAATCATCGCTTGATGACGTCATAAACTTTAAATGCTCTCTTACTGAATTACGTAAAAGAAAATCCTTATAACTCCAAAAATAATAATCATATTAACTAACAGTTTACTGCGTCGGATTAAGCGTCTCATTTCCAATTAAAAGATATCCCTGGATTGCAATTTGAATGAAATGCAAGGTCACGAAAAATCGAAGAGTGTGGAAAAATAGGATTCCAAACATCTCGGCAAATGATTTTTCGATCGACTTCATTCTTTATGTAAAATTTGTTTTATTTATTGTATTTTATATTAATTCTTTAAAATAAACAATAACAAATTTCAAGGCTCTATCTCTATCTCAATTTGTTCGGGAGATAGAGCGTTTAAAGGCACACAGAATGACGGATGGCAATTTTTTTTAAAAATATGTTTTTCGGAATCTCTATTGTCTGAAACGTGTAAATCCGTCACTTTTTTTTTCGATTTTTAAAACGATTGCAAGACATACCCTATACTACGTACGATGGGTAAGTAGTAAATGAAACCTTATATTTGCAAAATATAATTATTCGACAGTTAGTAAATTACCATTTAAAAGTAAAGTATTTAAATGACATTAAAAATTTAGTTTTCTCAAAATGTAACTCTTTCACAATGAGACCTGTCACAAACCATCCAAAATCCTTTTGCTTATTCATCACTTTATTTATAGAAAATTTAAATTTGTAAGATATTCATTAAATAAAAATATATGTTCATATAAATTATACATTTATGATAATAAAAATAGCAATAAACGTCGAGAAATTAAAACCCAGGACTTTTAAAGTAATAATCCGGCTGTACAAAAAATTTCATTTCACTGGAATTTAACATTTATTAACTTGCAGGTTTTCGCTGTCAAACATTTTCTACTGGCAATGTTGTTTCCTTACAACAGAAACGAGTAGACTGGGAAACTAATTTACGGAAATGTACAAGAAATTCAAATTTTGTTGAAGTTGAATGCAAATTAATTAAATTATTTTATTAGTTCAAAACCCCAAAAAGAATAAATTTAAATCGAAAAACTAATTTTACTGCCTTCGCAGGAATTCAATTTACCACGTTTCTTAGTTTGGAAAACACACTTTCAGATAAGGTAAATTAGGAATTCATTGGAACTTAATTAGTATGTCAGTTCAGTGCATATATTTTCTCAATATGGACTATTTCATTACACTAGTAATAAATGTATTATTTCATTTTTTAAACTAAAAATACCCATATTTAATGAAGATTGCAATTTTAAATCATTGCTATACATCATAAATTATCTCCATACATATAATGAAAGAAATTAACAGCGATACATAAAATTTCATTTTACAGTATTCTAATTTGTATTAACTTGCAGGTTTTCGCTGTCAAATAATTTCTACTAGCAATGTTGTTACCTTATAACAGTAATGAGTAGGCAGAGAAACTAATTTACGGGCATGTACAAGACATTAAATTTTGGATGAAGCTGGATGCAAATTAATTAAAGGTTTTCTATTAGTTCAAACGCCAAAAACGAATAAATTTAAATCGAAAACTAATTTCAACTGCCTTAGTATGAATTCGATTTATCACGTTTCTTATTTTGAAAACACATTTCCAGATAAGGTAAATTAGGATTGCTCTGGAAGTCAATTAGTATGCCAGCCCAGTGCATATACTTTCTCATTATGAGCAATTTCATTATACTGATAGTAATTGTATTATTTTTTCAAACTAAAACTACCAATATTTAATGAAGATTGTAATTTTATTGCATGGCTGTATTGCATAAATTAAAATGAAATCTTTTATTAGATGACAATAGTCCATCATAGTCAATACAATAGCTTTTCTATTCAATTTACAGTAGTTCATATAATTTTTCAATACTCATTTAAGTATGTAATTAAAATTAAATCAAAGTTAAAGTAAAATATGACAAATAGCGATTAATTTAAGGTATATTTGTACATATTTACACAGGGTGGTCATAAAAAAATTTGCCGATATCTGAGACTCAAGAATCCGAAGCTTTCAAGAAATCATAAAGAAATTCGTGATGAGCGTATTGCAAAATATGAGAAGAGTATGGTAAGAAAGGTGTTTGCAAAGTGCTTCGTATGGAAGAAAATGAAAAGAACAATAATTGAGCTCTCATAGTTATAGTTCGCAGTGAAACTTTTCGGCTAATTTTAAATGGCAACACTCTCTTTTTCGAATCCTAAAGCGTTCTAAAACTAAAAAAAACTATGGTTCTACAATCCATTAAGGATTCTGGCCTACAGTGTCCAGCCCTGTTTTCTTGACCATGGGCTTTGAGATGCTATGCAGCATATGTACCGGCCAGGTAGTTAGACTAACACAGGACCCTCGAAGTTTAGTTCCCAAGCAAGCTTGGTATTCTTTTTGTAGACCCCGAAAGGACGAAAGGTTGAGTGAAACACCCAATCTGCAGCCCAGAATCGAACTGAGAACCTGTAGCGTGGTAGACAGGTGAGCTGACCACTACGCTACTGGGCTTCCCTATAATATTCTACGCAGTTTAAAATCTGTAATAATGTTCAAATGGTACCTATACTGCTGAAAATGGAAAATCAATTCACATTGACGAATATAAAATAATATATTATCTTCCGTATTCAATGTTTGGAGTATCATAGTTGAGGTTTATTCCAACAAAATGAAAAATGTCCGGGCCAAGACTCGAACCTGGGTATCTTGGCTTGGTGTGCCAATGGTTTTATTACTGAGCTACCCGAACGATATCCTGGCTGGGATAATTCACTCTTATTTGTTGGACTTGGCTGCGAACTGCAGCGGTAATTTCATTCATTCCAGCTATAACTATAGCATTTACATGATGAAAGTGTGATATAACATGGAAACTCTTCTATACCATGTAATTAGGTCCTAATGAAGAGAGGAAAGTTTTTTTTTTTCAACTAGGTAAATCATATTCAATGGTTGGAGTATCATATTTGAGGTTTACTCCAACAGAGTGAAAAATGTCCGGGCCAGGACTCGAACCTGGGTACCTTGGCTTGCAGTGTCAATGCTCTTCCCACTGAGCTACACGAACGATCAAGGTACCCAGGTTCGAGTACTGGCCCGCACATGTTTCCCTCTGTTGGAGTAAACCTCAACTATGATACTCCAAGCATTGAATATGATTTCCCTAGTTGAAAAAAAAAACTTTTCTGTCTTTATTATTATTCGTTTACAAAATTGTCAAGTTGCCCCCATTGCATGTTGAAGATTGTGAATAACAATGATAAAAGTATTATATCAAGAAAACACTGCATAATCTCACGTTTAATGGTAATTTTCATGTTAGACATACTTTTAAAATTAGACGTGCATACCTTGGATTTTAAATATCCCCAAAGAAAGAAATCCATTGGAGTGTGCTCGGATAACCATGATGTGAAAAAAAAGTAGATGGAAATGTCACAAAAGGACTTTTTAGCACTTTGAGTACTCATTGCTCTTCTTTGCGTTTGTTTAAAGTAGCTGCTTTTAATCCTACATATATTGTTTTAACACCATATACAGGGTGTTCCAAAATTTGACCAACAAATTAAGAGAGGTGACAGCAGGCATCAAGAGGATGAAAACATACCATAGAACATGGGATCGCAAACCACGTTTAGTTGGAGAAAATCGCAAAAATATTTATGAACGGTGCGATGTCGAGTGGAACAAAAAGGGCGAATAATAAATAGTAAAAACATTTATTTGACGTAAAGCATGATTGCAATGCATTGCAGTTCAACGTCAAAAAGAAGACGACGAGACATTTTTATAGGAATATGTTTTAACGCGTTCGGCAATCCTTCGTTCGTCAGTGCACTGTTAAAACTACAGGTGACACTTGGCACCTCCAAGGGGTGAAAGTCATGTCTCACTGGTGACACCCCTAGGGGAGCCAGAATGGCACCCTTAACAATGGTGAAAGGATGGCACCCCTACTTCAAGGTGCCCAGCGGCACCGCACAAGGGAAAGCATTCCCAATCCATTGTGCACAGTCCCCCCCCCCCCCTTGTCTAGCAATTGTATTTATTGTTTTGAATCATGAAATACAAGGTGTTGATTCATTTTCACATTGAATTCAGTAAGGAAAATGATAAAAACTTCAAGATCACTAATAAGTATTGTAATTTAAGGCATTTGACCCCGTTTGGTTCTTTTTTTTTCATGATAGATGTAATATCATATTTTTAAACTCAGTTTAAGTAAAAATACCAGGTGTCCAAGGAAAGTGGTGACATGGTTTATTTCTGTATACAGTATTCGAATTATCTCTACCTTCGTAAGATTTTTTTTCAATTTACATTATTTATCTATCTCTTATAGTTATCTCTTTGTCAATTTCAAAAATTACTTATTAACAAGTAGCTGTGCTCTGACTACCTATGCACATTGAAAATATAAATGCCAACTCAGGTGTTGATTTTTACATTTGTTCAAAAAACATTTACATATTTATTTTTTAGGTATTTGTGTAATTTTTATAATGTATCAAACTGATGAAACTGCTATTTTTATTTATGTTACACAATTTCACTTCATATTAATTTTAATCAACTTATTCAAATAAATGGAAACATTGTGCAAAAAACGTGCTATTTTGCCATAATGAGAAGAATTTTTAAGCATTAAATTTTATGATACACTTGTTAGTTTCTTAGTTAGTGTCTTTTTCAATCTATTTAGTTAGCTTAAAATGCTCCGAGCTTTAAACAAACTGATTATGTGAGGGGAAAAATAGAAAATCATTTTTGATACTTAAAAAAAAAAAAAAAAAAAACATATACAGGGGTTGATCCAGGAAAAATAAAGGTGCCTATTTAGGGCCCCTTTACAAAAAAATTCCTCTTGATAAAATAGACTTTTTCACAAAATTCCATTCCATAAAAACATACTCTCCATTAATTATTTTTATTTTGTTAGGTTTTAAAATGTGTAATTTGCAATGAAAACAAATTCACCAGGAAGGAAAACTTTAACAGAAGGATTTAAAGAATTTATTATTATTAAATGCTTGGTTTGAGTATCTGGATTCCCTCTTTTGTAATAAAATGCTATTTTTCACAAAAATATAATAAATTTCACAAAAACATGATAAATTTCGCAAAAATAACTTTTACTTTTCACAAAATGGACCCCAAGAAGAAAAAAAAAACTGCATCGACCCCTGATATAACTCATATGCAATGTTTAACTTAGCTGCAATAAACTAATCAATAATTCATTTTCTGTTTTGAAATTTATACAGAGTTGGAATTTGATCATATCATGTGTAGGTTAATATATATGAGATACACCAGGTGTTAAAAAATAGTCAATACACACCAGATAAATAAATGCCAATTAAGATGATGGGTTTTGTTTAAGATTCTAGAAGTCATTTTACTTACAACTAAATTTTTTAATAAACGTTTTTAACTTTAACTCCCAGCCTAAATTGTAAATAGATATTTTCAGTTTGAAAACAATACAGAGTTTTGGTACCTTCAAACTCGTTAGTATTTATTATAATTTTTTTCTATTGTTATTTTTATTAAATGTAGTGCAGAGATATTTATTTATCATTATTATTTTAAGATGCAAAAAAAATTTCTTTGAGCAATGCTAGTTAAATATATTTACAAAACTCAATACTCAATCATCTAAAACATTCTTACATCATACACTCATTCAGTCACACTTTGAAATGTTTCAGTGTTTTATTATTATTATGTTACAATACAGGAGACTCCCAAAACATTTTTCAAGGTAAAACACATTTATAAATCTCAAAATATCAATTCAGGAACTGCGATTTATTTA
The DNA here is from genome assembly GCA_963931845.1 of Maratus michaelseni. Lineage (NCBI taxonomy): Eukaryota > Metazoa > Arthropoda > Arachnida > Araneae > Salticidae > Maratus > Maratus michaelseni. The sequence goes on along the minus strand of OZ007599.1, from coordinate 96,073,608 downwards.
TTTTGTTAATAATTCACAATATGTAATGAGGCATATTTTTATTTCTTCATTTCATGATCAAACACAAACTCTAAACAGGAAATCTCGATAATAAAAAGTATTTGATTAATAAAAATAAATTTAACAACTTATGTTTCAGCATTTTTTTTATTATAATGCATCATTAAATCTATTTCTGGATGATTAGTAATAAAAACTGATGCGATAAAATTCATTAATTAAAAATAATAATATGAAATTATTATAAGCTGTAGCTAAATCATAATTTAAAAAACAAGCAAACAAGTGCTACGACATAATTTCACCTTCACGAGATAAAAATCTCAACTTTCGACATCAAAATTCTAATGTTTTAAAATGCCTTACTTGAAAATAATGTAATGGAGCCATTTATGATAATATAAAACATATTTAAATTATATATAACAATAATAAAACAAAATATACAAAAACACTGAAACATTTCAAATACCTGTATTTAAAGTGAGTGATATTCTCGAGTACTTGTTAATGCTGCAATTGTAACTGCTGCCTTGTAACTAACTGCTTTCAATACTTGAAAAGTGTTGTTTATCTGTTTATTTATTCGTCATAAATGGCGTTATTTAGTATTAATCACAGACTAGAATTTAAGGATTCTACTGTCTGTGGTATTAATGAGATTGAAATATCATATCACGCGGCACGTGTTTGTGTACGCTGCGATTCTCAAAGGCAGCCATTACTGTTCTCTACTGTTTACGATCTAACTGACGCCGCCGAGAAGAAGGGGGAACCCGTCACACGCGCATGCTCAAGTGCCATTCTCCCTGCCGGGTGCCAATACGAAGTGCAAGGCACCTTAATTAGCATAAAACACACAGTGAGAGGCGATTTGGCACCCCAAACACATTGTCAAGCCTCGATGGCACTCCAAGGTACCAACTGGCTCGGTCAAATAACCTCGAGGTCCCAAACGGCACCGGTTTGTCACCTCCAGTTTTAACAGTGTGTCGGCTGTGCAATGAAATTCGTGGCCGCAACTTCGAACAATTTCTATAAAAATGTGTCGACGTTGAACTGCAATGCATTGTAATCATGCTTGACGTCACATAAATGTTTTTTTCTATGTATTAATGGCCCTTTTTCGTTCAACTCGACTTCACACCTTTCATAACTATTTTTGCTATTTTCTCCCACTAAACGTGGTTTGCGACCCCATGTTCTATAGTGAGTTTTCATCCTCTTGATGCCGTCTATCATCCCTCTTAATTTGTCGGTCGAATTTTGGAACACCCTGCATTATTTTTTACAGCATAAATTCTTTTGCGATAGGGAAAAGTGCATGTTGATATTTAACATTTTTGAATTTTTGTCCCTTTTACTATTTTTGTGAGGATTCAACTTTTGTTCTTCACCACAATTTCTAGCGCATACTTTGAAATACCTACATCTCAAATTTCTCCCCGATTTCTTGATCACGCCTCTGGCTAAGGCTCATATATCGGCTAAGTTATTTTTATGGTCACTCTGTATATGTATAAGAGAAGGAACAGAATTTTATAGAAAAAGGGCGTCTAATTTTATATATTTTAGTGCAGATAAATATAAAACGTTGAAAATTAATAAAGGAGATTTCCTTCCTCTAAATACCACAGTGAACTAAGTGTATCAGAACAAAAACGTAAACATTAAAATTTTTGAACACTGCTTATTTTTGAGATTGAAAAACAAAAAACAAAAACTGAAAAACATACCGCCTTTCCTTTTGTGCACACACCGTTTAAATGCGATAAAGTACATAAATCACAAAAACATGTTATAATGGCAGTTTACAAGCATCAGCTTTAGAAAGATGCAGATTAATGTATGATTAATGATTTATTCTAAATACGTTGTACGATATATTCCATTACAACATTCAAAATAAGCTTTATCAGGGCTTCAGCTATTTATTTTTAATATAAACAAATATTAAAGTAAACAAATATATTCACAATTTTAACAAAACATGGATTAATACATACGGGTTTTAAAAGTGCATCATGCGTAAGTATGATCTATTATATTTAAGGCTAAATAGGTAATTTATTGTTTTGCATTATCTTTATATTGACAAGAGAACAGTGTTAAAACACATTATAGATGCCTCATAATTTAAAGAACGGACGTTGAACATTTCTATTCTACTGTTTAGTCTATCACAGATCTATCGTATATCTATCGTAATGCAAGATTTAATGCTATATTTACTGAATTTAATTAAACATGGTATGCATAAACAATGAGGTAGATCTAAAAACTTAAAAATAATTTATGTCCATAGAGTTCAAACATATTTACCTTTTATGTAAACTGTAATTCAAAAATCTATTTACAGTTTTCTAAGAATATTCTGTGTAGATTAAAATTTAATCTCGATAATAAATACTCACATACAGATCTGTAAAAATAAAGCATGAATTATTTTAAAATAATGAAATTATTATGTAGCTCAGTTTTGAATGCATTTGTTAACTATTTCCGTGACATTTCTTTATATTTTAAGCAGGATTTTTGCACAAAATCTATATTGATGATCTCTGATGATTTATAACAAAACAACAGGGATACATCTTTTATTCCTACATCTCATCTTGAACAAAACCCACGTATCCAGGAATACTTTTTCTTATGATTAAAAACAACGTTTTTGTAGTCATCATATGAGTGATAATCATGTTATTACTAATACTTTTAGGCTATTTATTCATGAATTTCAAATTCTGAAATTATAAAAGTTTTGAAAAGATAATATAATTTGGGGTTTTAATTCAGATAATTTATGTTCGTTTATTTAACTATCTAGTGTTAGAATTTATAAGACATCCACTAGTTGTGTTACTTACTAAAAAAGAAATACCCATATATAAAGTTCATCGTGTATATTTGAAATTACAGGTAAAATAATTATTTTAAAAAATGTAACTTAAAGATTCAATATAATCTTTTTTAACGTTTACTGAATTTTTAAAAAGCTATGAAAATTAAATATGAAGAAATTATAAGACACAAAAACAGTTTGTATAACTTGAGACTAATGTTTGAAGAAAATGCAAATGCGTCAATTTTTTCAATGTGGTTAAAAGAAGAAGTAGAAATTCAAGTTAAGACTTTGTAGTTAGGAATTCTTCTTAGATGAAGCGTGGAAAAAAATAAAGAAACTTTTAGTTTTTAAAGATGCTTGTAAATATAAAAGAAAACTTTGCAGGCTAATTGAACATTTTAAACCCATCATACATTCATTATATTATGATTATTAAAAACGATTATTAGGCCAAAAGAAGGCAATATGTTGATAATGAAAATTACACAGCACATAACATCACTGTAAAACATTTGTGTAAGTTTACCATGGTTTATCTGTGTAACATTACACAAATTCTGGAGTAACCCCTTCTGATTATTTAAAAACACACATCGCCGGTGAAACGTTTCACAGTGCTGTGTGAAGAAACCGTTCTCCGGAATAACGGATGACGTAAATTCCAAACGCATGCGCAATGATAAATATTCTCACACGTGACAGGCGGGAAATGAAGAAACGAGGCAGAAACAAATGCGATAACGTGAAGGAAAGGACGCTGTTGCAAGTTACTAGTCGCCATTTCAGGAAGAAACTTAAATATTAAGTAAGTTGTCATTTTCTTAATATTTTTTATGCAAAATATAGAGTATTTTAAGGGCCTGATTAATGCACGGGCCTCGGCCCTGGGCCCACAAATTATGTGGCTGATTATTTTTTTTCCTTAATCAAATACTTTTCAAATAATATTGTTTATAATATATATATTGTTTTCAAATAATTTGTTATATCTCCCCCCCCCCCCCTGTGTGACGTCGGGCTTCCCCTATATGTAAGTCCTAAGCGGGCGGGCCCTTGATTACCAGACTTTTAGGGAAAACACAATTTTTATGATTTTGGATAAGGCGAGTTTTGAAAAAGACGTCTTTATTTATTCTGCAACATAAACTGTGGATCATAGATGTTTGTGAATTATACAAATGCTTATTTGAGAAAGTGGACGGTAATTCATTTTCTTGATTATTCTTGTAGGTTAATTTTTTTTTTTGTAAACTTGAAACTTTCACCCAAACAACTTTGTCAACTCATCAAATAAACCTACTTTTTTTTTTTTTAAAGTGTCGCCGGGAATGGGGAGGTAGGGGGGGATGTTCCGAAGTTCCACTGTTTTTCAGGGAAAATCTTAATGAACATGCTAAGAGCTAGCTTCACTTAATAAATTTATATATTCTATATTTTCTTTCAAAATTTGGATGTGTTTGTTTTGGTAACTGAATTTTATATACTCACGGCCATTTACAAAATTTATTTTTAAAGTTTTAAGACCAATGTACATTATTATTATAAATAAAAATTTAATTGTAAATAACAGAAAAAATATGAATCGAACTTTAATTGTAAATAACAGAAAAATATCAAAATTCCAGTAATTGACACCCCACAAAAAAGAAAATAAATATAATTGTTTTTATGACTGTATTTAGTACCAGAATTTAATGAAAACATTCTAATAAAAAAAATAGTTATATTAAAGTAAATTTACCAATTATGATATCAATGATTATCACAATATCAGTATTTTAATTATTTTGGATAGATGTTTTAAAATACTAAATATCAGGGAATTACAGTTGTCAAATTGAGAGAGAGTGGGGGGGGGGGGGGTGATAACAAAAAAAATCTGAACAAAAAAAGTTTTGGAATAGTTTTACATAGATTCGTATAATTCCCACTATTTTTAACAGTTAAATTCCCCGAAACTACTTGATATATTATTTGTTGTAATTAGTATTACAAATATAAAAGAAATTTTTCTGCGGATTGAATTTTTTAAATAATAAGTAAAATAATTTTTAAAAAAATTGTAGAATTAACGTTCGAGGCCACTGATCTGCAGATTTACTAGTTTCATTGCTACTATAAATTTAATTAAAATTATTATTATTATTATTATTATTTATTTATTTTTTTTTATTTTTTTTGGTCGGAGGTGAATAAGCAAACATTTAAGACCTGTCCTGGCCACAGATTGTCATTATTTCTTATGGTCAGTGGTTGAGAAAAACTATTTTTTGTAGCAAACTATCACTACACATACCTTTCAGGTTAAGAGCTCTGAATCTTTCGCACTTCTGCAGATGTCTGTTTTTTTTTTTTTTTTTTTTTTAAGAAAATCTACCCCCCCCCCCCCCTTCAGCAGCACACAAAATTTAAATTTTTTATTGTAATAATCAGTCATCTAAAATCAGTGGTCGCCAACCTTTGGAATCTCACAGACCAGTAAATTTATAATTTTTAGTTCTGCGGATCACCATGATGATATTTTGTGGAACATAAAATAGTACTTGTGTACTATAACGGTCAGAGAACTGCCATTTTTTTAAGAAATAAAATGTATCTGTTTAATATCTAACAAAATTCTTATTTAATCGCAACATAAATCTTTAAAGGTTATTTAATTGTAATAAAATTTGTTTACTTGTTACAATTTAATTGAAGCTTATCTAAGTATTGCATATTTAGTGTAGGGGAGACCGGTACACACTAGACCTATGGACACAGTGGACTACCCCCTAATTATTTATTTATTAAAAAAAAATTTAAGCTTCTCTTCTATCCTAATAGACAACAGCACTGCACTGATTATTTATGGCCTTCAAAAAATATGTTTAGCTCAGATTGAAATATTTTATCCTGATGGGTTGTTCTGAGCTTCTAAAAATAAAATTTTTCATTATCATATTTTATTTTTTTAGTAATTAAAGGTTGTAGATAAATAAGGTAAAACAGCCTTTTTGCAAAGCTCAGATACTTCTTTTTTATTTAACTTTAAAGTTAATATGTTTAAAAGAAAGCTATAAACAAATATTAATATGATTATTTATTGAACTTCAATATGAGGCACAATGTACCACCCACTCCTGGGGCATAGTGGTCCACAATCCACTCTGCTCCTGTAATGCAGAATGTTCAAAATATTTAATAATTGCTTATTTTCTATTAAGAAATATTGTTTTAAAGTAGTATTTAACTGTAAAATAAAGTAAACAAATAAAAATAACAATTTATTTAACATAGTAAGAAATATTTTGTTTTGTATTTACTGTCTTTGATAAATATAACTGTAGTCTAATTGGTGATAATTATATTCAAGTAAAATTCAATGCAAATGAGATGCAAATTGAATGGAAATCAGTTTATTTTCCCCGAAACTGTAGATGAATCTGCTGTTGATGTCAAGGATATTATAATGTTGCTCCCTCACCCAAAAGTATTTCAGGAAAATTCCATGCTCAATCTTACTCATAATCATAAGTATTTTGGAATTTCATTTGCAAATTTTAATGTGTGCTGATTTTTTTTGTACTTAAGTAATAACTTCAACTAAATTGCAATTGTTCCTGTATTAATCTGTTATTATTTTCAAAATATAATTATTCTTGTTTTTGTTTCAAAATGTTACTTGTAAATTTATATTATTATTATGTTATTTTGCGGGCAAAGGGGAAATAATAAAGAATTAGATTAATGAAAAATAGATTTATATTGTATTTCAGATAATACCTAACAGCGGTCCACTGTGCCCCGGTGGGTGGGCGGTCCGCTTTATGGGTGCATATAAAAAAAAAAATTAAAAATGTATTGAAAACTACGTTTTGAGAAAATTATGCTGAATGTATAAAGGTTTAAAGAATATTCAAAAATATTTTCATGCAGATCAGTTTACCTGTTACAGAGAAGAAAAAAAATTAACTGAAAAAGTGGTCCACTGTGTACCAGTCTCCCCTAATATTTGCAGAGTTTCCCCCAGGTTTAAAAAAAGGCAGGGTGCTGCTGGTGAGAAAAGGGCACTATTTTATTCTTAAGGGCACTTTTTGGATTCTTAAAGGCACTTTTTTTTAATTGTTAAAAGGTATTATTTTGAACTAAAATAACTTCTTTAAAAACACCATAATTTTTTTTTTTTTTTTTTTTTTTTTTTTTTTTTTTTTAAATGCGCTAGGCCTTTCGAAAGATCTAGTTCTTTCCAAGGAGGGTGCTAATTATTTTATGAGGGGCAAGAAGGGTGCTATTTTGTAAAGAAAAGGGCAGGCAGGGTGCAGCACCCTTCTGAAACTGTCTGGGAGAAACTCTGATATTTGCTCTAGTTTGTTTTCAAATAATCTGATTGGTTTTGGCTCGAATGATGTTGCTGAAAAACAGAAAGTGGTCAAGTTACTATTTTATTTGCTGTGACAAATAAAAAGTCTTGTTGCACAAATGTGTTTTTGAAAACTAAATTAAAATGTTCATTGCTTTTTTTCAGCAATGGGTGCTCATTTTTTATTTAGCATAATAAGAAACAAATAATATTTGGTAAACGTAATTATTATAGCCTGTTATTATTTAAAATTTCAAAACTAAACATATCTTAAGATTCATAAATATAAGAATTTCTTGGAATAATATATTTGTTTTAATATAATTAAAATAAAAAATCAAATATATATTCAAATGTAAACAATAAAATTGAAAGTAAAGATATTGAAACAAAAAAGGCAGCAAGAAACTTTTTTTAAACCATTTTTTACAGAAAGTTACTGCTATTTCTTTAAACATTAATTCAATGAAAATTTCAGTTTAATCCTTGCTTCTCCTGGAACCATAAATTAAACGATAATTAAATCAACAGTTTAAAAATATATATAGTACAGTAGATTCCCTCAAATCTGCATAACTTGAAACCAAAGATTGTGCAGATTTTAGAATTTTGCGGATTTCTGGTCACTGTTTTGTTTACATTTTTTAAACAGTCATTTGAATGTAATAATGCACTGTAAATTATAATGAATGCTTACAATAAAGTAAAATATTAAAATAATTAAGTAAAGTAAGAAAATTTAAAACATGATTAAAATTTTAAAGGTAAAGGTCAAGTACACAATAATACATAACTAAAAATAGGCATAATAACGATGAGATTTTTTTTCTTTTAATTATTCAATGAAACTTGCCTGATAAAGTTACACTAATAATTTACATAAAAATCATAAAATAAAAGTTTTATTTCATGCTTAGGCAAACTTAATATCCAAAAGTTCTCGATTAATACATTAATTTATTTGGTAAAAAGATCACAATCACCACTGAGAACAGCACTGTCTTGAATTTTTTTTTCAGAAATAAAGTTATACTTCCTTGATGAGAAAGCATGTTCAGCCAATTAATAAGAATTACATATTAAAATGTACATGGAATGATATAATCATTTAAAAAATCCTGAATTTTTTCCCTACATCTCAACTGTAAGTTTCATTGTTTTCATTTGTAATGATGTGCAGATTTTAGGGAGTCTACTGTATTCAATTTTATCGAAGCAGTCTTTCATTTCTGAACAAGGAATGTCATATTTTTCATTACTTGCTAGATACAATTTCCAAACAGAAATCTAAATTACTGAAATATACAACTAATACATCAATGTTTCATAAAATAAAAACTAATCATTGGTCAATGTGTATTTTGATTTGTGTATTTAAATGTAACACATATGCAAAAGAGAAATAATAACAAATAATTAACAATAATCTTCAAAATTGTATAATTTACATGACTTTTAATCCCAAACTTTGGAGATTAGAGGGAATGGAATTGATTTATATAAATAGACCCTTTCTAACTACTATTAAATACTTTAATTTTTAAAAATGAAAGTACATTGTGAAAATATTTGCATAATTTATTGTATAAAATTACCCTATATAAATAATATTCAGATTTTTATATTGTTTTAATGTTAGTCTCATTCTAAGTCTTTTTTTCTATGGAACAACATGTTGTAGCAAAACACTAGTTTGGATGCTTTCTGTTCTTCAAGTTTGTTTTGCAATTAGGAGTGGATAAATCCAAAATTGGAAAATATCGCACAATTGATGCTGAACTGCATGGACTGGAAACTGGAATGCAACTCCATGAGTTGTATAAATTAACTTGTTATATTGGTTTTTTAAGCTTTCCCACCTACCATTGCAGGTACAGCTTAATAGAATCCAAACAAAGAAAAAATGGTACTTTTCGGTTAGCCGGGTGCCAATGATTTATGTACATATATAAATAAATAAATATATATGTAAGTATATATATAATATATTTTCATACATATAAGTGTATATATATATATATATAAATAAATAAATATGTAAGTATATATATAATATATTTTCATACATATAAGTGTATATATATATATATATATATATGTGTGTGTGTGTATATACATATATTTTCGGTTAGCCGGGTGCCAATGATTTATGTACATATATAAATAAATAAATATATATGTAAGTATATATATAATATATTTTCATACATATAAGTGTATATATATATATATATATATATATAAATAAATAAATATGTAAGTATATATATAATATATTTTCATACATATAAGTGTGTATATATATATATATATATATGTGTGTGTATATATACATGTATATGTATGACTGGTGCCCGGCTAACCGAAAAGTACCGAAAAAAGGCTACCTGTTCTTTGCTTGCAAATGCACATTCTACAAACTAAGGATTAAGGCTAGGCTTACAGCTACAAACGTGAAATAACATGCTCAAAAAAGAAGGGGTGCAGGGACTTTTTTATAATTTATAAAAATAAAATTTAACATAAACATTGTTCTAAATGATTGAACTGAATTTAACATAATAAAATTGAAGATATTAGATATGTAAATATTGAAAATAACAAACCATCTTCTTTTAAGTTATTGATTTAAAGAATGTTTAATTATATTGGTTTCATATTATAATTCATTTAATTACTCAGAGAACATTTGTGTTGCATATGTACAAAAACAAACATTTAGAAATTAAAAATCTAGGTAACTTATGATCAGTCATTGAATAATGGCCACTTTAGCTTTACACAACCTCTTTTTTTTTTTATAAACATAAATTAGATAAGGGATTAGATTTTAACATAAATTAGATTGCGTTTTTTTCTGTGGCTTTATAGCTCAGCATGTGTCTTTACTATTTTAAAAACTAATGATAAATTATTTAATCTTTTTCAGCTGGATATAAGTTGCTTCATTCATGGAGAAGGAAATTCAAGAGGGACTGCATATTTAATTCTTTGCATAATCAAGAAACTGATGCAGCCAGAAAGAGCTACATGAAGTGCAATAACAATGGTATTTTTAAATTGATTTGCATATGTCTGTGTTAAATATTTGTTTAGCATTGTTATATGTGACATATTACATGTTGCTACATTGCATGACACTACCTTCATAATTCTAATTAGGCACTATAAATTACATAGACTGTGATTTAAATATATATATATATGCATATATATATATATATATATATATGCATATATAAATAAATGTTTGAAGTGTGTTTTGATTTTTATAGTGCAAAATAATCTTACAAATTCAGATTTTCTTTCATATGTACTTTTGTCTGGCAAAATCAAAATAAGAATATTGTTTTTCTGATATTCCTCGCTATCATGATTGCTTAGCTTATACATTTTTTTTAAAAACCGTATCTTGCCCAACTTTATCTTCTGACTGACTGTACATGATTTAAGATTTAATTAATATTCAAGTTTTGTTGTACATGTATTTATATTAAATAAATTACTTTACACTTTAAATTCCTGAGTTTTTTTTTTTTTTTTAAACCCATTTAAACACTATTGTTTTTATGCGTTTGTTTTACAATTGTGGCCACTGGATTTTTTGGGTTTAGAAGCCAGTGACTCCTTCCAAATTTTGGAAACCCAAATTTGGGATGCACCTATAATGCCCAGCCAGTAGTGCTGCAATCGACAGAATATTTTCCAACTTCTCTTTTGTCCACTCAAAAATTCGAAATAGGTTGACAATAAGTAATGTTTCCGAACTTGTTTTTTGGTATGGAATGCTGAAAAAATAATTATTTTGTAATGATGATGATGGTGATGAAAGTGCCGCTTAATGTTGAATGTGTAATTTCTTATGTTATTAAAATATTTAATTTTTTAAAAGAAATTTAAGATTTCACTTATTTGAACACAATATATTAATACATGTACTCACTACTATTGCTTATATTTTGCATCTCTGAATTATTGCATTATGCTGATTGATAGGTTGATACATCTTATTTTAAAACTAGAAGTGTTTATAATTTCTGTAGATTTTGCAATATTGTTAATTTATTGCAGCATAAAAATCAGACTAACAATAGCTTTTTTTCAATTAATTATTTTTTTTTTTTTTTATGGTGAAATTAATAATTTCTCAGTTATTTAGAGTATATTAAGTTACCATCATAATGCATTGTACTACTATTCTGTGATTGTTAATTTAAGATAAGTAAAAGAAATAAAACATGCATTTATAATTTTTTTAATTTATGATTTTTTGCCAGGACGGTTTTTACCGCAGTTTTTTCCACCTGCAGCACAAACTTACCAACCCTGAACTAAATAATAAATAAAAAAAATTAAGTTTAAAGTAATCAAATTGTATTACAATAGCTTATAAATTATCAAATTTATAAAGATTAAATTAATGGTAAATAAAGTAACATACATAACCTAAAGAAAAACCTAGTATTGCAAAATTAAAATTGACTTTTCAACGTTTCTCGATTGTTACTTATTAAATTAGCTCACATGTTTATGTTAATGGAAGTTCATGGAAATTGGATACTTTTCTTAAAGGTTCAAATCAAGCTGTAATATGTATTTTCTAACAATAATACATCAAAAACAATATCAATACATTATTATATATTATTATTTTTAATAGTGGTGTACCGAGTAGTGCTTTGGCCGCGTACCGAGTGAATACCGAGTAATTGTGTTTCAGAAAGAATCACTGATTCGAACATGAAGTGTGCTTAGTGGTAACACTTCTATGTGTGTGTGTGTGTGTGTTTATATATATATACCTATTTATAAACATGCATCTTGAGCATATAATTTAATCATATTTTATAAAATTAACTTCAATTTTTGAAATTTTATTTATTGTGGACCTTTTAAAGACAATTTTTGTATATTCAAAAATTTTAAAACAGTAACATTATTTAAAATTTATATATATAAAAAGAATTGATATATAAAAAGTTCAATTAACCAATATGAAATTAAAACTGATTATTCAACACAACTTTACCCATTTGTCATTTTGATACCTGAAATCTGTCTATCAAAAATGGTTTTTGCTTGCTGTAACAATACCTTTGAATAATGCAAAAGTTTCATATTTTTTAAAAGTAGCTTATTTTCTTTTGATTAAAAAAATTGGGTACTTTTGTGTAATAGCAGCCCCTGAGGATGAATCGCCAAGCGACCAAGATTTATCGCCAAATTATAAAGCATGTATGACATAATATGATATATTTTTACGTTAAATCATTACTTTTGTGATGTATATGGCCAAGTTATTAGTCATATATAACACATATATGATGTATACATATAACATGTGCATAAGTTGTATAGGATGTATATATATGGCATATAAAACGTAAATAATATGTATGTAATGACGTATAATGGGTGTTTGGAATAATATGTGTATATATGATGCATATATAAGCTTTTCGATGATCTTGGCGAAATCAGAGCTGAAACCTTGGCATAATTGTAATTGTGGAGGCCGCTATAACACGAAAACATCAAAAAAGGGGGCGGGGCTTTACAGTTTCTTTTCTTTTCTCTTTTGTGTGTGTTTGTAATGTACAGCTAAAATGCTATTTTATAAGTGCTCGCAGTGAACCCATTTTTTCTGAAGCACACTGCAAAAAAAAATTGTTGTTTTACAGTATAAAACTGGCATCCCAGCTAAGCAGTAATACGCTGCCGTGCAAGCAGTAATACACTATCGTGCATGCGCGGTAACGTATTACTACTTGCACGGCAGCGTATTACTGCTTATTTTACTGTTTAATACTGTTAATTTTATGGTATAATACTGGCAGCTGGGGTGCCAGTTTTAATACTGTAAAATCAACAATTATTTTTTGCAGTGCAGGCCAAATTTACATCAATAAAAGAAATGCCCTATCTCCTGAAAATGTAGAAAGATTGTAGTGTTTTTGTACCATAATTTGTCATACAGCAAATTTAATTACCGTATATACTCATGTATAAGTCGAAGAATTTTAGACAAAATTTGGGAGCTGAAAATGGCGGGTCGACTTATACACGAGTAAGTAGAAAAAAAAAAAAAATAGCGGAGTGAAATACCGGAGTCATATGTTTTTCGCAGATAGTTGGTGAATGTGCAAGTCTTTTAATTAATCACATATGGGTCTAGGTTGGAGAGACAGATAAAAGCAGACAATGGTGATTGATAAAAAAAAAAGCTCAACAATAATGCTTCTGTAATTGTTCTGCACTCATTTTCTCTTGGGATAGAATTCCCTTCAATACAGGGGCATTCCTTTCAACATTTTAATCACCTTTTCAAAAAGAGTTCAACTTGAGAATGCTACTAGATTTCTCTCCTAAAAGTCCTACAATACAAAGAAGTACTATATTTTAGCAGTTTAAGAAGTTGTTTACCTTGTAAATAAGGCTTGAATAGATTAAGAAGAAAAAAAAAGTAAGTAATCATTAAATTGATGTGAATAGCTTTCAAAATAGTTTAAGCTTCTTTAGTTATACATAATTATACAATTTTAAAATGTTGAATTAAAAAAAAAAAAAAAAAAAAAAAAAAAAGTCTGATTAGAAACGTAAAAAAAAAAAAAAAAAAATACTAATACTAATTTAATGAATGGTTTTTCTTTAAATCCTGGATTACAAATCATTTTTGAACATACTGCCAGAAATGTGATTCGACTTTTACACGAAAATTCAATTTTTTCCAAAATTTTGCGTAAGAATTGGGGGGGGGGGGTCGACTTATACACGAGTATATACGGTATTATTTTTTTTAATTGCATTTATTGTATTTTCTGTTTCTGCACACTGCTTCTTTATCCAAAATCAGTCTTTTCCTACAGTTTTAAAAATGACTTTTTTCTTTTTTTTAAATATAAACTAAACTTTAATTTACATTAATTTTGCAGGGGGGGGGGGGGGTTCTTACCTTTTGCTATGTTTTATAGATAAATTTTTATGTACCGAGTAAATAGTTTTATGAATTAGGGCATATATTATACATTTATATTCAAATACCTTTTTATAGATCACATATAAATTAATTTGTCTTCAAATATGCTTAAAAAATGAAATTCTTGCAACTACTCGGAATTGGCCGAGTACAGAGTATATACAGAGTACTCGGTACGGCTCTAATTTTTAACTCAAACTGATTGATAAAAATATTATATGAATTGACATTTTTCCAACTGAGTGAAAATACGTCCAGGCCGAGAGTCGAAATCAAGACCTTTGGATAAATTGTCTGTGTTGAGCTACCTGGGCCGATAGCCAGCAGACACATTTCACTTAGATAACCTGATTGGCGATTATGTTAGCATCCATTTTTAATTAAGTTCCATTACCTGTAGTTTATTCTGTTGAATTCAGAACAGATGTTATTGCCAACAGTTGTCTGTCCAGGTAGCTCAATAGGCAGAGCGTTGTCAATTTAAGTGAAAGGTTTCAAGTTTGACTCTCAACCTGAACACATTTTAGTCAGGAATTTACTCTAGTAATAGAATTTTTTTAAAAACAGGTATTAGAATTTGTGTGAATTTGTAGATATGATCAAGTATTAAATATTAATTATTTTCTTATAAATTTCTCCCTAGGGTGAATATACTACTTCTCAACAGAAGAGACCTGTTCCAAGTTTTTTGAAATGGCCGTCTGTTTTGACCAATTGTATATAATTTTTAATTAGACTGTGCAACTATTTTATTAGATTTTATATTGCATTTAAAATTTTATTGCATCTACAGTAAATTTAATAAATTATATTTTATTTATATGTCTTATATTTTTATTTTCCCATCTATTGTGTTTTATTTCTTTTAAAGTATTTAAGCTCTTAGGCATCAGTAATGACAATAATTTTTATGTTCTCTCTTTTGATATAATTTTTGAAGGATAAAAGAAAACATGGGACAAAATGGTAAAATAAACATTAAATGCTGGGAGTATATATATATATATATATATATAAACTATTTGACATCCAGCACAAATTTATTAAATGTGACCACTGATACACCAATTCACTGTTATGTTTTATATCCCCCCCCCCACCCTTTTTTTTTAGATTAAATCAACCACAAATCATTTTTAATATGTTGATGAATTATTTTTATGCT
This sequence comes from Maratus michaelseni, assembly GCA_963931845.1. Lineage (NCBI taxonomy): Eukaryota > Metazoa > Arthropoda > Arachnida > Araneae > Salticidae > Maratus > Maratus michaelseni. Next base: position 96,058,283 of record OZ007599.1, on the reverse strand, counting down.
TCTTAGCTTTAAAAATTATGTATAAAATAAACAAATCAAAACTTTGTAAGTTATCATTTGACGACGGGAGAAATAGTATTAAATACTGTAACCTTCTCTTCTGTCTAATGTGAAATTAATTAGGACTAAGAACATTTTCCGTCATATTATTTTACCTTCAGCAAAGTTTACTCTACGTCTATAAATTCACTGGGACTTGAAAATCTTTCTGCGGTAGACAGAGTTTACTGTAAATGTATAATTATAAAATGTATTTATTTACACGCCATATAATGAATATTTCCAACTGAAAGAGAGAGAGAGAGTTAATAAAATGAGGTATGAAAATTATTTAATTTAAGTAGATGGTTGATATAAAGGGATTTTTTATGATAGAAGAGTAAAAATAAGATGTTAAGATATAACCTCTTAAACTTATTTTTTGATTAAATCTTAAACTGGAAAACATTAATTTGTAATCTAAAAGAAAAAAAAGTTTTATAAATGTAAAGTTGTGAAAATAAATGTATATCATAAGATTTTTTACTTTTGTTATTTATATGTCTAATTTCTTTTATTCAAGCTGTTCCTCTTATTGTTATCCCATACCAAGTTCTTAAGCAGCTTTAAAAGTATATTTCTAATTGCAAAAATGTTTCAAAATGTTCTTTATCATATTAAAAACTTTACTTTTATTAAATACTTCTTTTTTTTTTTTTTAAACATTAAAAATTTAAATTTTTTGTGTGCTCCTTGCATTCTAGAGTTATATGTAGAAAATTTTCCTTCATTTCTTTACAAGTAAAAACAAAATTCTTTCCTTTACGGCAAAATCCTACTGACTTTTTCTATTCTTTTAATTTTCAGTATTTTTCTATACAAGAGTCTTTGTTTTTAGAACCTGTAAACACTGAATATTCATAAAATTCAAAGTATCCTAATTCTGTTAGTTTTGTCATAAAAGAAAAAAAAAATAATTAAGAGGGACACCCTGTATAAGTATTAATTTATTGACTTGGGTTATATTGGAAATGAGATGTACAATAAAAACATGTACCACCATCTTTAGAGGCACAGAATATATTTTTACATAAGAAGCACTATCATATAAATTGAAAGGCACAATGTGCCTCTTAATCTCAAAGGCAAATGTGTCTCTGAATATTCAGGGGCGCAAACATTCCAAATGTACCTTTTATATCAGAGACACAGTTTTAAGAGTATAATTTAGCTGTTAACAGCATTCCTACATTTGTGTGGCATAAAGCAAATTATGAGCACCATATTTGCTTTTATGCTTTTTGTTTTGAATATTGTCTGTACTGCGCCAAGAACTACAAGTCAAGAATATTAAGCAAGTGTTAATATTTTTTTTTATCAAATTTTAAATCATCATGTAGTTTTTAAACCTTATGTGTTAATTGTATTATGTACTGTGGAGTTTAGCAGTTATTTACGATTTCATATTACTTTTTTTCATTGCCATTATCAAGTTAAATTTTTCTCCACTCCCTTTAAATAATTAAATATCAAATACAACATTTTATATTTATAAGTAACAGTTATAAAGCTGTGTTAATATTTGTTTGTCTTGAAAAATGTCTGATTAAGTGGCCCCAAATTTAATATTGTATGACCATTAAAACTTCCTAAGTTTAATTTAAGCATGATCACAAGTAAATTTAACAAAGTGGTGATCCATGGCAATCATATATATTATTTCTGTTGTCAACATCCCTTTTTCTATGAATTTACGAAGCGCAGAACAATGAATGAAGTATCATTCAAAAGGTTTTAAAAGCAGCTTCTGACATATACACTTACATTTTCCTAAAACATCTTTCTTGATTAAAAATTGCTGTTAATTAAAAATTAAATTGGCATTGTTTTCATAAATGAAACGATAGGTTTTCTTCAAATTGTCTTGCCACAAAAATTAAATTCCGGAGTATATCACACTCACAATGATTATCTTTTTTATACTATTTATATTTTTATAAAGTGTGACATCTCTGCACATGTTTATTTTATATTTATGATAAAAAAGCAAAATTCGAATTTCAATGTTTAGGAGAAAAAAATACCATAGATTGTCCATGTTGTACCTTTTTTAAGCGAATGATGTCATCTAATGCAGTTTACGATTATTTTGTTTTTCTCGCGCATGCTTTTTTGTAAGTTTGATGGAATGAGTTGATATTCTGGCTTGACTAATCTTATGGAATAGATATCGCAGACGCTCCAGGGTTGCTTAAAAATTTTTTGTGGTGCTATTTTGGGAAGAAAATCTCATTTTCGAATAATTGTTAGACGGCCTATAAAATTGTATTATAATTTTATTTTAAAACACGCACATTTAATTTTATTATTACACAGTTTTATTTAAAACACATTATTTTTAATACACGTGTATTTAATTTTATTTAGTAATTATTTTAAATTTATTTACATACACATTTCATTTTGTTATAAAATACCATGTTGTCATATGATGCAAAAGTCACCAGGTTACCACACCAAGCAAAAAATCACCATTTTGGTGCCAAAAAGAAACCCCGGTGCATCCGTGACATCTGTACCACTATGGTTTTGTTTCATTAGAAGTTTAAATCTATAAATAAAAAGTTTAGATTGCAGTGCAAAATTCTTGCATGAGTTCACTTTTTTTTTTTTTTTTTTTTTTTTTTTAAAGCTATGCTAAATACACAATAGCTGAATATAAATGTTTAGACAATAAAATTTCCTAATGTACCTAATATATTTTACTGTATTTTTTTCATATTTTTTAAGAATAATTATTAAATTATTAAAATCTGTTTAAACAAAGATTTGAAGATTAAATGTAATAGTCAGCAAGAATAAAATATAATTACTTGAAAATAATATTTGAGTAAACGTGGGGTACTATAGTCTTTAAAAGATATAGTCTTTATCAACTCTATTCCATTTAAATGTGGGTTTATAAGCATTTTAAGCATCGACACAAGGCCTGAATATTATATTCATATATAAAATATCACAAAACTATGTACGTGATAAATAACAATTATGATTTCCCTATTCGACATAGTAGTCAAAGTAACCCCAATTGATCTTTCTAATGTTAAAAGCAAATCTATTGCTTGTGGTAAGAATAATATTCTATCAATATTCTAAGAAATTTAAAAAATGAGAGACAAAAATTAGTACAAATCTGTATCTTAATTTTCTTTTAATATGACAAATGAAAGAAATCATAAAAGCTGGTGTCATAACACATTTAATTTGGTAGTTTATCTCATAAGAAAGTCATAATTTTGTTTCAAATCAAGATCCCGAGAAGAAGGATTCTAAATATTGAGAAAATTCCAGAAGTTGCTGAGAAAATTATTCAGCTATTTATTATTGGAATCTCATCGAAATTGAGCTAATTGTCTTATATTTCAAATATGAATAATTTTTGGAGGTACGATTTTAACTTTAAAATTTTACTGTAATGTTTTAATAAAAGCAATAAGTTATGAAGCTGTACACTAATAAACATTTAAAATAAATTCATAAATACTGTATCCAGCATTTTGGATGATTGTGCAATGTTAAAAATAATAGGCACTAAATGTGTCAAGAAAGGTATTTAAATTTATCAAAATTGGATGTTGAATTCATCCTAAAACAGGTATTTAAAGGCGCCCAAATTGAGTATTCATGTGTTCTAAAATAGATATTTAAGATTGTGCAAAATAGGTGTTAGCATGGCCAAAATGGGTACTTAGTGGTATTCATATTGGGTGTATAACCAAATTGGATATTAAATACTGCCTAAAATGGATTCTCAGTATTCACTGAAACATTTGGTGTAACGTTACTCCATAAAACTGGAGGCAGCATTGCTGCCTCCAATCTTACGGTGGTATTTAACTGATATAACTGGTGTAACATTACACAGCTCTTGTGTAAGTTTACACCATAATATTGTGAAACATATCACAATTTCTGTGTAACGTTACACCACAATTGCGTGTAAGCTTTCACAGTAATTGTGTGTAAGGTTACACCACAATTGTGTGTAAGCTTTCACAGTAATTGTGTGTAAGGTTACACCACAATTACTGTGAAAGCATACACGCAATTGTGATGTAACCTTACACACAATTGTGGTGTAACCTTACACACAATTACTGTGAAAGCTTACACGCAATTGTGGTGTAACCTTACACACAATTACTGTGGAAGCTTACACGCAATTGTGGTGTAACCTTACACACAATTACTGTGAAAGCTTACACGCAATTATGGTGTAACCTTACGCGCAATTGTGGTGTAACCTTACACAGAAATTGTGATATGTTCCACAATATTATGGTGTAAACTTACACAATAGCTGTGTAATGTTACACCAGTTATATCAGTTAAATACCACCGTAAAACTGGAGGCAGCAATGCTGCCTCCAGTTTTATGGAGTAACGTTACACCAAATGTTTTACAGTGATTTGATGGATTTTCTGCCTACATAAAGTAAAATAATTATTTCTACTCGTGGAATTTCAAAAGTATTTGTGAAACGAATATCTCCTTACAATAGTGGGAATGATTTAAAATCGAATTACAATGTAAAACACAAGGAATTGATAAAAAACCAAAACTCTTTTGACTAAGTATTTAGCCACGATTTAAATTTTATTGAGCGGAAAGCTTTGTATCATGGGATAAAGAAAGAAAAAACTATTTGTTTATTACGATGAGAAAAAAATCATTTTTATTGTCTTACATTGCTGAAATACTACTAGCGTGATTTGAAGCAAGGGTCTAAAGGTTTCCTTCACCAAATGGGTAGAAGCTCTTTTATTGTAGGGAGAACATTCTTTAAATGTGAACGATATGATCTAAGGAACTGAGTAAACGTTATTTTTTTCAGATGATGTTTTACTAACATCATATATACCATTAAAGAGTTTATTACATGGCCTTTTTTTGAAATTTTCCCCGATAATTCTATTTTTCAAGCTTCTAAATCCACTAAAAGTTAGTTAAAACACAATAAAATAAAATATGTTTTGTTAATTCCACAAATGAAATACAAGTATGAAATCACTCGACTACAATTTGGGGAATTTGATTCATCGAGTTTATCGAACAGTAAATAATTTTCTTCTGCAAATGGACAGGATAAGCTGTTGTTAACGAATTAAGAATACTTCAGATACAAAAACTTCAAAATTTAATCTCTTGAAGAAACAAAGTGTTTGAGATTATTAGAAAAAAAATGCAGATTTGTTTCATATTAATCTGCACAAAATCTTTATTAGCAGATAAGTAGTGTTATAATTTATTAAGAGTATATTTTGCATTGATTTCATTTTTTTTCTTAAGTGCATTATTTAAATATTATTTGCCAATGACAAGGATTTTAAGTTCTCTTATATATTACGCGGTGCTTGAAACTTAACTAGATTATTCTGTTTAGATTGAAATTTAAATATTTACTTTAAATATTATTTGCCAATAATAATGAGTTTATGTTCTCTACACGATGGTTGAAACTTAACTAGATTATTCTGTTTAGATTGAAATTTAAATAGTTATTTTCAATATTATTTGCCAATAATAATGATTTTTTGTTCTCTTATATATTACAAGATGCTTAAAACTTAATTAGATTATTATGTTTAGATTAAAATTAAAATATTATTTGCAAATAATAATTATTTTATGTTCTCTTATATATTACATGACACTTGAAACTTAGCTAGATTTTTCTGTTTAGATTGAAATTTAAATAGTTAATTTAAATATTATTTGCCAATAATATTGATTTTATGCTCTCTTATATATTACACGGTGTTAGAAACTTAACTAGATTATCCTGTTTAGATTGAAATTTAAATAGTTATTTTCAATATTATTTGCCAATAATAATAATTTTTTGTTCTCTTATATATTACAAGATACTTAAAACTTAACTAGATTATTCTATTTAGATTAAAATTTAAATAGTTAATTTAAATATCATTTGCAAATAATAATTATTTTATGTTCTCTTATATATTACATGACACTTGAAACTTAGCTAGATTATTCTGTTTAGATTGAAATTTAAATAGTTAATTTAAATATTATTTGCCAATAATATTGATTTTATGCTCTCTTATATATTACACGGTGTTAGAAACTTAACTAGATTATCCTGTTTAGATTGAAATTTAAATAGTTATTTTCAATATTATTTGCCAATAATAATAATTTTTTGTTCTCTAATATATTACAAGATACTTAAAACTTAACTAGATTATTCTATTTAGATTAAAATTTAAATAGTTAATTTAAATATCATTTGCAAATAATAATTATTTTATGTTCTCTTATATATTACATGACACTTGAAACTTAGCTAAGATTATTCAGTTTAGATTGAAATTTAAATATTTAATTTAGATATTATTTGCCAATAATAATGATTTTATGGTCTCCTATATATTACACGGTGCTTGAAACTTAACTAGATTATTCTGTTTAAATTGAGATTTAAATAGTTAAAGTGAACTTATACTTTCTTAACAAACTGTAATATGACTCATTAAAGGCAAGTTATTTTAAAGTTCTAACGTTGTCCTGTAATACTGTACAGAAAACTTTTGTTCACAGATTAAAAGGTGTGTGAAATTCATTGATTTGTTCGGCTATATTTTTTACTTGAAAATTATTACCGTATATACTCGTGTATAAGTCGACTCGTGTATAGGTCGACCCCCCCCCCTTTTTACGCAAAATTTTGGAAAAAATTGACTGAAAAAATTGACTTTTCGTGTATAAGTCGAACCACATTTCTGGTAGTATGTTGAAAAATGATTTGTAATCGAGGATAAAAAAAAAAAAAAAAAATAAATTTTCATTAAATTAGTAAACATTTTATTTTTAACGTTTCCAATCAGACTTTTTTTTTAAATTCAACGTTTTAAAACTGTATAATTATGTAAAATTGAAGAAGCTTAAACTATTTTGAAGCCTTATTCACATCAATTTAATGGTATTTAAAGAGAAAAAAATTGTTTGAAAAATCTATTCAAACCTTATTTACAAGGGTAAACAACTTCTGAGACTGCTAAAATATAGTATTTCTTTGTGTTGTAGGACTTTTAGGAGAGAAATCTAGAAACATTCTAAAGTTGAACTCTTTTTAAAAAGGGGGGTTAAAATATTGAAAGGAATGTCCCTGTATTGAAGGGACTTCTGTCACAAGAGAAAATGGGTGCAGAACATTTACACGGACATTATTGTTGGTTTTTTTTTTTTTTTTTTTTTTTTTTTTTTTTTTTTTTTTTTGGCAATCACATGGAAATGACCATTGTCCGCTTTTATCTCTCTTTCCAACCTTGACCAAGTGAGTCCGGTATTTCACTCCACTATTTCACACTTCTGTAAGAGTGTGAAATATTCTTTATTTATTTTTGTTTTTACTTACTCGTGTATAAGTCGACCCCCCACTTTCAACTCCCGAATTTTGTCAAAAAGTCTTCGACTTATACACGAGTATATACGGTATGTCTTTATCTTTGAGGATTTATGACGAAAATTGATACCAATTTTTCCAACTTTTGAGCAACATATTATTTCCGAATACTAATCTTTATCTTAATTAATCGCAAATGTCTGTCATTAAATAAAGTCAATATTTCTATTCGGAAATAATGGTACGCTAAAATTGGAAGGTTTGGCAGCTATGGTCGAAGCAAGACAGATATACTGGTTTTTACTGCTCAAATAATAATAATAATAATAACAATAAAACACGCATGCGAGAATATTTTTCCTATTATGAAATATAAAATTATCACAAAAGTAGGGAAGTATTAATAACATCATTACCCCCTTTTTTTCATGAATTTCAAATACTAAAGTTTCAAATTAAATAAAAATAATAATTAGGCATGAATTAATATTTAATCTCAACAATTTATATTTAAGTATACAACATAAATCTGTGACAGTAATCGTATGTATTTTAAAATGATTTAAATCTGTAAATAATAACTTCAGCCCTATTTTTTTCACAAAACTTTTATTGGTAGTCTTATGACCAATTAAGTAACAGAATAAATAAAAAATAAATAAACATGTGTGCAAGAATATTTTTTCTATTATGAACGACAAAATTATCATGACCCAATAGGGAAGTATTGACCACATCATTTACCCTATCTTTCGACTTTTTTCGTGCATTTATAATACTAAAGTTTAAGAAAAATTATGCATAAATTAATATTTAATATCGATAATTTATATTTAAGTATATAACTTAAACCTGTAACAGTAAACGTAAATTTTTGAAAATGATTTAAATCAATAAATAATACTTTTTTAACTGTTATAGAGATACTAGAAATTCATTAAAGTTTTCAGCCCTATTTTTTACATAAAACTTTTATTGGTACTCTTATGACCAATTAAGTAGAATATTTATGCGTTAGTCTTAATTCTCATTCTGTACAAAAACCATGTGTGCATACTAATTATCCAAGTAATATCAACCGCATATTTTCTAGCCTTTTTTTACACATTACTTATTCACGAATTTCAATTAATAAAATCAAAAGTTTCTAAAACATATTTATGTCTGCACATATATTTAATCTAAATAAAATATTAATTGCAAATAATAATTATTTTATGTTCTCTTATATATTACATGACACTTGAAACTTAGCTAGATTATTCTGTTTAGATTTAAAATTTAAATATCATTATTATTATGACTATTAATGTACATAGCATTAATATGAGACACTAATCTCAATTTATTTTAAACAAATCCAAATGACAAAAAACACTTTATTCACAGTTATAAAATTGCTTAGTTTTAAGTCATATTTTTTGCATGAAATTTACATTGGTGCTCCGTGATATAATTTATGACAAAAGAAGGAGGATGCAAATGTTATTTTTTGCATATTATCCGTTGCATAAGATAAATGCACGAATATTTCCCTATGACTAACAACAAGATTTTCAAAATAATCATTTCAGTGTTAACCATATTATTGCTCCTTTATCTAAACAAATCAAATGACAAAAAACACTTTATTCACTATTATAAAATTGCTTAGTTTTAAGCCATATTTTTTACATGAAATTTACTTTGGTGCTCTGTGATATAATTTATGACCAAAGAAGAAGGATGCAAATGTTATTTTTACATATCATCCGTTGCAGAAGATAGGTGCCGGAATACTTCCTTATGACTAACAACAAGATTTTCAAAATAATCATTTCAGTGTTAACCATATTATTGCTCATTTATCCTTCGCATTGTTGTTCCAGATACAAATACTGAGTCATACATTATTACTGTGGCACTCGGTATTCCTGCTCATGCTCCCTCAAAGAGTGGGTAAAAGGGTATGCAAACGAGAAAAGGGCAGAAATTGGTTACTAGAGTAAAATAATGTCCCCCTATATAAATCTGATTCTCCACGGAGTGTTCGTTTCATTAGTGACGACTAGTGGTCTAATATTCTCCTACTTTTTGGTTCTATCCCAACCTACTAATGTTTGCTTTTCCCCGTACGTACTGATCATATATATCATTCAATTAGTCACACCAGTTGGCTTGTGTTATATTGTTTTTTTATGCGTAAAAACAGGATATTAATAAATCCATTGTAAAATCGTTATCCGAACAACGGCATATAGAAAAGTCAATTATTACCATATGTCAGTTTTACTTATTACTGACTATTAATAGTTTTCCGTTGGCTTTCAGATTTCTAAGTTAATAATGTTAAACAATAAATGAGTTAAAAAGTTAAATCATGTAGCCAGTTTTTGGTGCGTGCGTTTGCGTGTGCGTGTATTCGTGTGTGTGTGTGTGTGTGTGTGGTGGGAGCTAGTAGGTTTTTAGCTACAATGCCTTTTAAAAAAAATAAAAGTGCATGCATTGAACCTTTCCCATTTATTTCGAGGGAAAGAACTTGCCCGCCTTGATAAAATTAGGTAATATTTTTGAAAATATTAACGGAATTTGTTTTTCAAGAACTAACTGTTTTTCGCCATCGAATGTAGGTACAAACCTTTCGATAAAATATACATATAAATAATGGATAATATTTATAAATATGTATATTTTCGATAAAATATACATATAAATATTGGAAACGTTAATACAAGGATTAGTTGAAATAAGCGAAAACTATTTTTAAATTTGAATAATTTTGTCATATTTCTTCAATATAACTCTTAAACGAAACTATTTCATAGCTCGATGAAAATAACTTATAACTTTTCATTGCTTCCCCCTAACAAAAATCGTGCGTATGCCTATGACTACTCTAACAACTTGCTTATAATAAGCTGCATGAAAAATGTAGTTATTATTACATGTCTGATGCCCATGTAATTGATATGATTCAAATTTGTATGACAGAAATGTTAAATTAGTTATGATTATACTGTAGCTTAATGTATCATACTGAATAACGTCTGTAGTTGATTATAATCAGTTGTCGATTAAAATAATTAAAACTGTTTTACATATAAAACTCAAAGTTCCGGTAGATAAAATATACATATAACTATTGGAAACTTTACTACAGAGATTAGTTCAAATACCTTAAAAAGTAGCCTAAATAAAGCGAAAACTATTTTTAAATTTGAATAATTTTGTCATATTTCTTCAATATAACTCTTAACGTAACTATTTCATAGCTAGATGAAAATATCTAATTACTTGAAGAACCCGGCAAATTTCTCATCAGTACATTAATAAAATTGTGTCGATTAAATAACTGAAGCTTTGAGATTTGATAAATTTGCATCACAAATATTCATTTACTGTAACAGAGTAAAAATTTTATATCGTATTAAATTGTAATAATAATAATAATTTTCAATAATAATGAACTATCAAGATGGACTAATTATCTTACTTCTTATATTACAAGCCTCACGCGTATCAGAATTATTTAAAATTTAAATGTAATGTGTGAAAGGTCAGGGGGGGGGGATACGATGGTAATCAGAAACTAGTTATGCATTGTTCTTTCTTTAACGTGCTACTTTCCTCGTGGAATCTCATCGTTATTCCCTCTTTATACTTATCTTTAACTGTATTTTTCAAAAGACTACAAACATTTTTGCATAGATCCAAGGTTAAGAAATGATTGTACTTTCCCTAGCTAACAGATGCCATATCACCTCAAATCAGTCAAAGTCACAAACTAGTTATTCATCGAATAATAACCAGTGAATTTCTGAGCGTAAACGGACAGAGTGAAAAATGTCTAATTCCTGTCTTCATCCCTAAGTTATTCATCTTTCTTTTCCTAAATTGTGTGGACTGTCATCGTTCTTTCCACTTTATACCTACCTTCAACTGCATTTTTTTCAAAGATTTACCTTTTTATTACCCTCGATATATGGTTACCAAACGAAAGTACAGTTCTCAAGTTAATAGGTGCAGCTTAATGTATCATATTGGATAATTTCTGTAGTTGATTATAGTCAGTTGACGATTAAGATGATTAAAACTGTTTTACATATAAAATTAAAAGTTCCAGTAGTTAAAAAAAAAATATATATATATATATAACTAATATTATATTATTGTAACTATTTTATCACTTTTAATATTTTTATTAAAAAATACGTATTATATATGATATAACACATCACCTCAAATGTTTAACAAGTAGACTACGTCATTTACCTCTAGGTCATTCATATATCTATTTAATAAGAATATAATTTAAAAGACCCAAAACTGAAAGAAATATCAGTAAGCAGAAATAACTTTTCTTTTACGTAGAGGGGGGGGGGGGGGTATTATATTATATAATGAAAAAAATAATGTTTATTTTTATTAAAAACAAATAAATATCAATTTTTTATTGTTTTTAAAATATTTTTTTAAGGTATTTAAGTAATTTTCTTTGCGTTTGAACTAAAAAGGAAATCTAAACAAATCACCAAAGCTAAAGTATTGACGAAATTTACATAAAATTATCTGAACATACTTCGCACATTCTTATGTTTTGACATGTTTATGTATATTAATTATTTCGGATATTGCTTTAAATAACCTTTTAATACTTATTTTAAAATTATGCTACGTGTATATTTTATCCTTCGTTAAAATCATTAACCATCAATGTTAACTCCATTATAAACGGTACATTTTGTAAAATGACGGATGTGTCATTCTTCATTAATTCTGATATACTAACAGAAATATTATTAACAATTCAGCGTTAAGTAGTGCTTTGCTACCATGGCAGTAGAAATACCTACCGAAAGCTATAATATGAATTGGTGAATTATTTTATATTTTTGATATAGAAAGAGAATTTTAAGTTTATAACATGGAAATAGCTTTATTTTATTATGATACATCGTTTTTTCAACTGACTCCTAAGCTTATTAGCTATTTTGCTATAACTAATTTATCACTTTTAATATTTTCATATATATATATATAAGAAAAAATCTTTTAATTTTTTTTAAAGTAATTTAATAATACACTGGCGAGAAAAATTAAAGGAACAACTATAAAAACTCATCGAACTTGAATAATCTTGCAGATAAGAACATGAAACTTGCACAAGATCTTTATTTTGTCATTCCTGACCTACATTCAAAATGCAGAACTGCCTATTTCTGCAAAAAAATAAATTTACATAAAAACATCGGACTGTGTGATATAAGAGGGGATAAGGAAATTGTACTGTTACAATATTTTAGAGACACACAGGAAAAATCAATAAGGTATGTGGTCACTCCTGACCGAAATGCAAGTTTTACAGCAATTTTCCATACTGTGGATTAGATTAACCAGAAGTGCTTGCGGTAACGATTTGTATTCAAGTTTAATAGTGTTCCGAAGCTCCTGGAGAGTGCTAGTGGGGGGTTGTTGAGATGCAAGTAGGCGTACTGGTGCGTCCCACACATTTTCTATCGGATTTAAATCCGGAGAATATGCATGCCTTTCCATTCGCTGGATTCCTTCGCCCTCAAGATAATCAGTCACTAGTGCAGCACGATGAGGTCGCGCATTATCATCCATTAAAAGGGAGTTATTACCGATTGCACCTCTAAACAACTTGACATGAGGATCAAGAACCTCATTGCTGTATATTTCAGCACTCACAGTTGCACTGGTAAAAATGTGTAAGTCAGTGCGGCCATCCAAAATGATCCCCGCCCATATCATGATTCCAGGACCTTTATATCGATGCCTTTAATGGACGTTTGCAGTCTTATTGCGTGTGTTTTTCTCCCTCCACATGGTAACACGTCTGAAATCACTCTCCAAATAAAATCGGGATTCATCGGTACAGAGAACTCGGCTCCAGTCCGTGGTACTCCAATGACGATGATCTCTTCACCACTTTAACCCTTTAACCGGGCGCATTTCGCTGCAGAGTTAGTAGAATACAAATTATGGGTTTCCTTGCATACAGCCCTCTTTTTGCAGCCTGTCACCCACATTTCTCACAATCGGTCAAATGTCTTCTGGATGTCATATTCCACCTACTACAAGTGAAAATTTTATGCAACTACACGTACAATTCTTGAAATTAGACTGCAAATCACCCACGTGTACAGAGTGTCTCTTTTATTTTGCAACCCAAAAAAAAAGAATAATGTACAAACATTAATTTTTATTTTACAGAAGTGCTTAAACGACTACAAAAGGTGTTGGAAGTGACCTACGTCTTCATCTTTATATATCTGGGGCCTTTTGAGGTGGTTTCGAGACACATTCTGTAATGTGTTTGGTGTGATAACGTTTATCTCTTCCGTAATGCGATTTTTCAGTTCAGTAATCGATGCTACCGGTTCACGGAACACGCGATTTTTCAAATAGCCCCACAAGAAGAAATTCGGCGGTGACAGGTCTGGACTGCGTGGAGGCCATAGTCCTTTTGTAATTAGCCGACCACCAAACAATTCTTGGAGAAATGACAGAGTGTGGTTGGCCGTATGCGCAGGAGCGTCATCCTGTTGAAACCAAACGAAACGTTCATCCGCTAATTTTCTTACTGACCTGGCCGGTTTCTCCTTGATTTTCGTCTCAATTTCCTTCATTTTGTGGTCAGTTAGGACAAACGAAATACTGTTCTTTCTTTTCGGCTCCACAGTCCATTCTGATTGAAAATGGTTCACGATTCACTTAATTGTGCTGTTATTCGGCACCACCGAGTCTGGAAACTTGTTTTCATATCGTTTCTTGACTGTTTTGTACGAAGAAGTTCGAAAATGATGTTCAATAATAAAAGCGCGTTTTTCTGCACATAGCACCATGACGCAAAACTACCTTTCACTTCGTTCTCCTTAGCACTGAAGTGTCTCGTGCGGTTTTCTAGCGTGTTGGTAGTGTTGCTGGCACGCCCCTCCACACCGCTACCTGCGCTAACGGTGTGCGCGTGCACTCGTGCTGTTCATTTGCTTCGCGTTTATGCGGGTTGCAAAATAAATGAGACACTCTGTACTCATTTTCAAACGCGCCGAAAGAACGGGCTCAAAATTTCGCATATTATTCTGGAGCAAAGGATAATCCCATTGGACTACGTGATAACTTTAACATTGAGTTACCAACCAATCACCTTTCATTGATGTTCCCGCAATAGAATTAACATAAAGCACCGTTTTTATGGTTGTTCCTTTAATTTTTCTCGCCAGTGTACATTTTATAAAAGTACAGATCTGTCGTTCTTCATTAATTTTTAGATATAGAGACATAGACATAATTAACCGTTTTACATTAAATGTTATTTGACTATCAAGTCAATAGAAAACAACCTAGAAGTCACCTACCCAAATATTTTACATAATTGTAAGAAATAGCATTAGCTTCATTTTTGTATAATAGAGTTTCTTTATTCTACGGATTTGAGAGTTTGTTAGCTATTTTTAGCTCACAGGCTATCAAACCCTGAGAGTTAATGTGCCCGCATGTATGTACGTAACGCGATAACTCTTGATAGAAATATCCGATCAGCTTCAAATTTCGTATATCGGTTTATTTTGATAAGGTGCTTCTCTAACTAGTTTTTGGGGTTCATTGGTTAAATATAAAGGGGGGGGGGCAGCGGATATTCCCCGCCCTTAATTTAGATAAATGGGTTTTTCATCTAGAATTATCCGAATTGCTTCAAATTTGGTATACAGGTTTAATCTGATAAGGTGCTTCCTTGATTAGAGATTTATTAGTTAAGTATAGAAGGGGAAAAAGGGGGGCTAATCCTCCCCTTAATTTAGCTAAATGGGTATTTCATGCAGAATTATCCGATTTGCTTCAAATTTGGTATACAGGTTTATTGTCGACTTCTTTATTTTTAGAGGTGCATTATTCTTTGAAATAAGAGTATAAAATAGAATTAGTGTCAATAGCCTGTGAGATCAATGCCATAAGTTTAACTGGGCACTTTTCTTTTTTTTTTATATATATTTAGTATATCTTTCTACACATTTTATATCATAACATAAAAGCCTTTTAATGTCTGATGTTTTTTTAAGACAATTAAATATTTTACTTCTCACACATTAAATTTGAAAGTACCAGATTTTGTTTCTACCATAGAAACCGATTTCTATAATAATTCAATGACAATAACGCTTTTTTAATTTTATAAAATAATAGATATATCTGTAAAGGTAGATAAAATTTCAAAACTGGCATTATTAAATTATTATAAATTTTACGGTTTCTAAATGTGCGGATTTGTCAGTCTGTATTTATTTCGATATGTATTAAACTTCCAATATTAACTATAGTTGTAATATCACAATAGATAACTCTAAATACATATGTAACACGAGTTAGTGGGTGTAAAAAGAAATAAGAAGATGTAAAAAGAAAATATTTAAATTTGTAAGAAATGACATTAACTTCAATATATTTTAATTTCGATATATTTTCATTCAATATATTTTAATTATATTGATTTCTGAGCTTATTAACATTTTTGTTACATTATTTTAATTTATCTCAAAAACTAATTTATCTCTTCCATGTACATTTTAAACAATAAAATTTTTAACTAACATTATTAACTCATTATAAACAATACGATTAATTTCGATAATATTAAACTTCCAATATTAAGTATAGTTTTTACCATGACAGTAAATATTAATTAGTGGATGCAAAAAAGAAAATATTTAAAACTGTAAGAAATAGCATTAACTTTAACATATTTTTAGTAGCAGATTTGTGAGCTTATTAGCTATAAATAACTAATTCATCTTTTTCTATACATTTTATACAAGAAATACAAATGTTTCTTAAAGTCTTATCTATTTTTAAGAAAATAAAATATTTTATTGCTTTTACCTCAACTTCGAAAATACCATATCCTATTTTTACATTTCTGCCATAATTCAGTGATTATAAAATTGTTGTCAACTTTTACGCTTTTTGTTATCCTTTATAAGAAAAAATTATAAATCTCCACCTTATTTATCAACGAATTTCTGCGATTAAAAAATACGATGATTTCTGTTCGAAAACAGTGGTTTGTAAAAAACGTAAAAAGTGGTAGTAACGTAATAACACTTCAGCTTGTTCCAAAATGGTGAACTTGTGTGTACACCATGAAAATTTATTTCACATATTGTTTTAAATAATGCCTTATATCTTAATTTAAAAATCACCCCTTTATATTGTATTTTCTGTACTATCGATAAAAGAAAAATAACCAGAAATCTTACCTCGTTATTAACGTATTATAAGAAATGTATTTCCGAAAATTATGGAATTATCATTCTTGTTTAATTTCGATATTTTTAGTGCAAAACTAAATTTAATATAAGTTGCATTTCATGAATTTCAAACTTAATTTTCATAATTTCAGTGTTAAATATTGTTTTAGTAGCATAACATTGGAAATCCCTTCCACAAAGTTTAATAAATTTAAAACAAACATTAGCTATGTCAACCATATTATATAGTTTATTATGTTTATAGTAGTATTAATAAGGATTTTATTATCGTTTATAATCGTTTATTATATTGATTTTTGATTTTATTAAACCTTCAAATGTAGCGTATCTTGTTTCTACAATAGAAACGCATTGCTCCCATATTTCAGGATCAATAGTATCGCTACAAGATTTTACGCTATTTAGTCACCACTTTTTAAAAATAGAACTCCTTCTTTATAGACGAATTTCTGCTATTAAATTAGACGAAGATTTCTGTTCAAAAATTTTCGTAACAAAACAGCATAATATTTGGCAGCTATTCAATAGCGCTTCAGCAAATTCCAAAATAGAGAATTTCTGTGTACATCCTCAAAATTCACTCGACATTTTGTTTTAAATTGTTTTTTCAATCGAAATTGAAATATCATCCCATTTTATATATACCTTCTACGAGCAGGGAAGACCGAGCTATGCTCGGTCAAAATTAAATTTGAGTTCAAATATCATGACCCATGACCAAAATAACCCACTAATTGAATTTTCTCGAGCATGTGACTTAGCCCAACAGTCTTCTCGTGCCGGAAAACCATAGGATGCAAAATTTAGTGTAAATTGAGCCGCTTTTTAGATATTGACCCACAATGACCCAGAAATGACCCACTAATCGAATTTTCTTGAACATGTGACCTAGTCTAATGATTTTCGCGTGCCCG
The DNA here is from genome assembly GCA_963931845.1 of Maratus michaelseni. Taxonomy (NCBI): domain Eukaryota; kingdom Metazoa; phylum Arthropoda; class Arachnida; order Araneae; family Salticidae; genus Maratus; species Maratus michaelseni. The sequence continues at coordinate 96,040,697 of OZ007599.1, read as the reverse complement.
AAACTCGTAAAATACAAAATTTAATCAAAATCGTTAGAGCCGTTTTTTAGATAAAATTAATTTGACCCGCTTTGACCCAAAAATGACCCCCTAATCGAAAGTTCTCTAACATGTGACCCAGCCCAATAATCTTCTCGTGCCCGAAAATGGTCGGATACAAAATTTCGTCAAAATCGTTTGGACCGTTTTTTAGATACAATTAGCTTGACCATGACCCAAAATGACGCACTAATTGAATTTTCTCGAACATGTGACCTAGCCCAACAGTCTTCTCGTGCCCGAAAACCATTGGATGCAAAATTTAGTGTAAATTGGGCCGCTTTTTAGATCTTGACCCACATTGACCCAGAAATGACCCACTAATCGAATTTTCTCGGACATGCGACCTAGCCCAATGCTTTTATCGTGCTCGAAACTCGTAGGACACAAAATTTAATCAAAATCGTTAGAGCCGGTTTTTAGATAAAATGAATTTGACCCACGTTGACCCAAAAATGACCCACTAATCGAAAGTTCTCGAACGTGTGACCCAGCCCAATTGACTTCTCATGCCCGAAAATGGTCGGATACAAAATTTCGTCAAAATCGTTTGAACCGTTTTTTAGATACAGTTAGCTAGACCATGACCCAAAATGACCCAAAATCACCCCCTAATCGAATTTTCTCGAGCATGTGACCTAGCCCAGTGGTTTTCTGGTGCTCCAAAACGGTCGGATACGAAATTTCGTCAAAATCGTTCGAGCCGTTTTTAATATAATTTTTGCATATATATATATATATATATATATATATATATATATATATATATATATATATACAGTAAAACCTCTAACTAACGGACACCTCGGGAGCGCAGAAATTGTCCGCTATTCGGAGGTGTCCGCTAATGGGAAAACTTCAGAGATTCACAAAATCGCTAAGAAATGCTTAACGTTTCGTTAATTGGCTTTTATATGTCTGAGAACTTCTATTATATGATTAATCAGAAATTAAAATTACTTTTTTAAGCAATAAAACTGAAATGAAATTGTACATACATTTTTCCACTGTTTATTACATTCTTAAGGAAAAAATCTGTTACAAAAGTTTACTTTTGCTTCCGATTGCTTGTAGTTAGTTTTTCTATGCGATGTTTTAATGCTATCAGTAGTTTTAATCCTTCTGAATCATCTTTTTTTGGAAAAAGAGAAAAATGTGTGTATCTGCTCACTGTGTTTATCCGCTTCTTGTAAATTCCCGATATTACAGGAAACATCCCCTGGTTTCAATATTTGATTCATATCACTAATACAGTCAGCTTTTGTCGAAGATTCTGAAGGAATATAATCGCCTACGTCAACTGATTCTGCTTCAGTAGGTCATCATCAATGGTCATGGACATTTCGGCATTTCTTCACTCCTGATCCATTTCATTAATTCACTTATTGTGATAATTCTTTATTTCTATCGGAAATAAGTGTTTCATTTCCTTTTAATATAAAGTCTGCTTTTCTGAAACATTGTCGTACGCATTCCGGTTATATGTTTTTTACAGCTGAAGAAATCCGAATTTGAAAGCATCGGGAACATTAACTAATTTTAGGCTGTTCTCAACTGTATTCACAGATTAAAACTTCGAAATAATATGGCTTAATAAAAGCTTTCTCTACTAGGCTTTACAATTGTGTATAACGTCTTGATCAAGAGGCTGGCATACGGAAGTTGTCTTTTGTGTGTGTGTGGGGGGGGGGGATACAGTTTTAACATTATCCAATTTAAAATGGTTTGGATGAGAAGTTGCACTGTCCAAAAACAAGAGAACTTTTTTTTGTTTTCCCATCCTATTATCAAAGGAAGTTAACCATTTAATCACTAAAAAACTGATTATCCACGCTTTTTTATTCGCTCTATAACACCAATTTTTTTTAATTGGATGTTCTTTGAGAAACACATGGGTTTCAGAGATTTTTGAACTATAAGAGGAATTTAAAACTCCTCTAATACATTGCAATATCATAAAATAGTGATTCACCTTTTTGTCATTTTTTCGCCGATACAGCCATCCTTTTTAAAGCACAAAGTCTTATTAAAAAAAATTCTGAAAAAGAGTCCGCTTTCCTCGCCATTAAAAATGTTTCTCTCCTCATAATCTTCACAAATTGATTGCTATTATTCATGCCAATCCTCCAGTTTTTTTCAGAGCTACAGATTTTGCTTTTCCACATATTGTTTTGTAAGAGATGTTATGCCGAAACAGAAACTTTTCCAGCTATCTACCCAAACTCTTAAAATAATGTAATCCGAGTTCTTTGGTGACTTTTAAATATTTTTCCTGAATCAAAGGCCCACTGAATGGAATTTTTTTGAACGAAGTGAAGTAAACCAATTCAGAAATATAGAAATAATTTCAATGGAATCAGTATGCCTGAATTTCACATTTTTGGTGTTCTCGTTTTAGTTAATAATTCACAAGTTCTTTATTTCGTAAAATTTCTCCCACTTGTATTTTACCTATTTGAAAACATTCGGTAAATATCCGTAAACTATATTTCTGTTTTTCAGATTTACCTACATTTACAATTTCAAATTTTTCTTTTAAAGTTAATCGCTTTCGTTTTGAGATCATTCTCGAAACATTAATCACAAACAAGACACTAAATTCAGAATACGCAGAACTCAATATATTCAGAAAACTATAAAAATGGTTTTAACATATTTTGAAGCTTTGAATATTTTATGTCAATTAAATATAAAGAATCAAACAGTAATCGATACAAAATGCATACGATATTGGGGGATTACCCAGGCCATTGGGTATTTTTCAGAGACCACCCTCTACAGTTATCTGCGGTCAAAAAATTTGTGATACATTGCCTTGATAAAATTCGAGGCTTTTTACTTTTTTCCATTTTCTTTCTCGTTAAAAAATCTTTTTTAACCTTGATCGCCAAAACTACTGTCCGCTATTCGGAATGTCCGCTATTCAGAGGTTAAACATACAAAAATTTAGATTTTGGAAGTGGGGATTTGAAAAGTGTCCGTTAAATAGAGGTGTCCGCTATTCGGGAGTGTTCGTTATGGAGGTTTTACTGTATATATATATATAACCACCCACAAGATTTGCTCGTATTAGAATATATGATACTAATGATTACATCAATAACCAAATATATTATTTCGTTATTAACGTATTATAAAAAATGTATTTCCAGAAATTATGGATTGGTCTTTCTTGTTTAACTTCGATATATTTAAAGCCGTAACTAACCTTTCAGTGTTAAATATTGCTTTTTGTAGCATAACACTAGAAATTCCTTCCTCAAGGAGCCCCACCAGTGGCTGAGAGGTTCTGCTCTCGAAGCTGGTAGACGGGGAGGCGCTGGGTTCAAACCCCTGTCGCGCTCGTCGACCTAACCGTTCGGGGTTTTCCGCGGTTTTCTTCGAACCTTGCCGTAGATAAGGGTTAGGATCCTTTAAAAAGACCCACCACGAAGGGCACTCTCCTCTAGGGCCTATATCCCTCGTGTTGATAATTGGCTGTCATAACTCAACCCAACCCAACCCTTCCTCAAGCTTTAAAAAATTTCTAAGAAATGACACTTTGTTATAAGACAGCTTTTTTAATATGTGGATTTTTGCAGTTCTAAGCTATTTTGTTCTAACTATTCTACCTCTCTTTACATTTTATGTCATAAAACTTTTAAATGAATTTCTTAGCTATTTTATTCCAACTAACTCGTTACATTTTATTCAATAAAATTTTTAATTTAATTTCTTAGCTATTTTATTCCAACTAACTCTTTAAACTTTATTCGATAAAATTTTTAACTAGCGTTAAAAATCATTTATTATAAACAATGCGATTTCTAAAATTCTTATTATTTATTCCAACTAACTCTTTACATTTTATTCAATAAAATTTTTAATTAGCGTTAAAAATTCTTCATTATAAACAATGCGATTTCTAAAATTCTTATTCTTTATTAACTAAATTTATTAGAGATTTATTCTTTATTAACTTAGAAACATATTAAACTTTAAACATTAAATATTATTTACCATATCCCTTACTAAACGCTATCCCTTACTAAACATTTAATACGAATTGGTGGTTGTAAAAAGAAAGTATTTCTATTTAACTTAATATATATCTATTATAAAACCTAACCCATTATAAATATCTAACTTATAATATATCTATTTAACTTAAATTTATTAGAGATTTATTCTTTATTAACTTGGAAACATATTAAACTTTCAATATTACATATATTATTTTACTACCATGGCAGTAGCTGTCTTTTACTAAACATTTAATACGACTTGGTGGTTGTAAAAATAAAATATGTTTATTTAACTTAAAATATATCTATTATAAAACCTAACCTATTATAAATATCTAACTTATAATACATCTATTTAACTTAAATTTACTAGAGATTTATTCTTTATTAACTTAGAAACATATTAAATTTTCAACATTAAATAGTATTTTACTACCATGACAGTAGCCTATCCCTAACTAAACATTTAATACGAATTAGTGGATGTAAAAAGAAAATATTTAAAATGTTAAGAAATCGCATTAACTTTAACGCATTTTTATTCTACTGATTTCTTAGTTTATTAGTTATTTTATTGTTACTAATTTATCTATTTCTATACATTTTATACGAGAAATACGAAAAAAGTCTTTTAAAGTCTTATATTTTTTAAAGGAAATTGAATATTTTATTGCTTTTATCTCAACTTCGAAAATACCATATCTCATTTTTTAAATACAAACACATTTCTTCCATAATTCAGTAATTATAATATAGCTGTCAACTTTTACACATTTTTATTCGCATTACAAAAAACAGAAATCCCTTCCTCGAGGTTTAATAAATTTCTAAGAAATGACACATTGCAAGATTAGCTTTGTTATATAAAAATTTTTTATTAGGTTGATTTTTGAATTTCTTAGTTATATTATTCTATCTATCTAGCTATTTCTCTTCACATTTTATTCCATAAAATTTTTATTTAGCGTTAAAAATTATTCATTATAAACAATGAGATTTCTAAAATTCTTATACTTTTTCAACATAAATTTATTGGGGATTTATTCTTTATTAACTTAGAAACATATTACACTTTCAACATTAATATTATTTTACTACCGTGACAGTAGCCTATCATTTACTAAACATTTAATACGAATTAGTGTATGTAAAAAGAAAATATTTAAAATGTTAAGAAATCGCATTAACTTTAAGGCATTTTTATTCTACTGATTTCTTAGCTCATTAGTTATTTTATTGTTACTAATTTACTATTTCTATACATTTTATACGAGAAATACGAAAAAAGTCTTTTAAAGTCTTATCTTTTTTAAAGGAAATTGAATATTTTATTGCTTTTATCTCAACTTCGAAAATACCATATCTCATTTTTTAAATACAAACACATTTCTTCCATAATTCAGTAATTATAATATAGCTGTCAACTTTTACACATTTTTATTCGCATTACAAAAAACAGAAATCCCTTCCTCGAGGTTTAATAAATTTCTAAGAAATGACACATTGCAAGATTAGCTTTGTTATATAAAAATTTTTTATTAGGTTGATTTTTGAATTTCTTAGTTATATTATTCTATCTATCTAGCTATTTCTCTTCACATTTTATTCCATAAAATTTTTATTTAGCGTTAAAAATTATTCATTATAAACAATGAGATTTCTAAAATTCTTATACTTTTTCAACATAAATTTATTGGGGATTTATTCTTTATTAACTTAGAAACATATTACACTTTCAACATTAATATTATTTTACTACCGTGACAGTAGCCTATCATTTACTAAACATTTAATACGAATTAGTGTATGTAAAAAGAAAATATTTAAAATGTTAAGAAATCGCATTAACTTTAAGGCATTTTTATTCTACTGATTTCTTAGCTCATTAGTTATTTTATTGTTACTAATTTATCTATTTCTATACATTTTATACGAGAAATACGAAAAAAGTCTTTTAAAGTGTTATCTTTTTTAAAGGAAATTGAATATTTTATTGCTTTTATATCAACTTCGAAAATACCATATCTCATTTTTTAAATACAAACACATTTCTTCCATAATTCAGTAATTATAATATAGCTGTCAACTTTTACACATTTTTATTCGCATTAAAAAAATAGAAATCCCTTCCTCGAGGTTTAATAAATTTCTAAGAAATGACACATTGCAGTATTAGCTTTGTTATATAAATTTTTTTTTATTAGGTTGATTTTTGAATTTCTTAGTTATATTATTCTATCTATCTAGTTATCTCTCTTCACATTTTATTCCATAAAATTTTTATTTAGCATTAAAAATTATTCATTAAAACAATGCGATTTCTAAAATTCTTATTCTTTTTTAACATAAATTTATTAGAGATTTATTCTTTAATAACTTAGAAACATATTAAAATTTCAACATTAAATATTATTTTACTACCATGACAGTAGCCTATCCCTTACTAAACATTTAATACGAATTAATGGATGTAAAAAGAAAATATTTAAAATGTTAAGAAATCGCATTAACTTTAATGCATTTTTATTGTACTGATTTCTGAGCTTATTAGTTATTTTATTATTACTAATTTATCTATTTCTATACATTTTATTCAAGAAATACGAAAAAAGTCTTTTAAAGTCTTATCTTTTTTAAATGAAATCTAATATTTTATTGATTTTATATCAATTTCAAAAATAGACTATCTCATTTTTAAAATACAAAGACATTTCTTCCATAATTCAGTAATTATAATATAGTTGTCAACTTTTACACATTTTTGTTCGCATTAAAAATATAGAAATGCCTTCCTCAAGGCTTAATAAATTTCTCAGAAATGGCACATTGCAGTATTAGCTTTGTTATATAAAAATTTTTTGTATTAGATTGATTTTTGAATTTCTTAGCTATATTATTCTATCTATCTAGCTATCTCTCTTCACATTTTATTCCATAAAATTTTTAATTAGCATTAAAAGTTATTCATTATAAACAGACATTTGACAGTAGCCTATCCCTTACTAAACATTTAATACGAATTAGTGGATGTAAAAAGAAAATATTTAAAATGGTAAGAAATCACATTAACTTTAATGCATTTTTATTCCACTGATTTCTGAGCTTTTTAGTTATTTTATTATTACTAATTTATTAATTTCTATACATTTTATTCTAGAAATACGAAAAATTTTTTAAAATCTTATCTTTTTTAAAGGAAATCGAATATTTTATATCAACTTCGAATTTTTTTATATCAACTTCGAAAATACCATATCTCATTTTTAAAATGCAAAGACATTTCTTCCATAATTCAGTAATTATAATATAGCTGTCAACTTTTACACATTTTTGTTCGCATTAAAAAAATAAATAAAATTCCCTTACTCAAGGTTTAATAAATTTCTAAGAAATGACATATTGCAGTATTAGCTTTGTTACATTACTATTTTTTTAGGTTGATTTTTGAATTTCTTAGCTATATTATTCTATCTATCTAGCTATCTCTCTTCACATTTTATTCCATAAAATTTTTATTTAGCATTAAAAATTATTCATTATAAACAATGCGATTTCTAAAATTCTTATTCTTTTTTAACATAAATTTATTAGAGATTTATTCTTTAATAACTTAACATATTAAACTTTCAACATTAAATATTATTTTACTACCATGATAGTACCCTATCCCTTACTAAACATTTAATACGAATTAGTGGATGTAAAAAGAAAATATTTAAAATGGTAAGAAATCGCATTAACTTTAATGCATTTTTATTCTACTGATTTCTGAGCTTATTAGTTATTTTATTATTACTAATTTATCTCTTTCTATACATTTTATTCAAGAAATACGTAAAAAGCCTTTTAATGTCTTATCTCTCTCTCTCTCTCTCTCTCTCTCTCTTTTTTTTATTTTTTTTTTTTATTTTAAGGCAATCAAATATTTTACTGTTTTTACCTTAACTTCGATAGTATCATATCTCATTTTTACAATACAAACAATTTTTTTCCATAATTCAGTAATTATAATATAGCTGTCAACTTTTACATTTTTTTGTTAGCATTAAAAAAAAAAAAAAAAATAGAAATCCCTTCTTCAAGGTTTAATAAATTTCTAAGAAATGACACTTTGTTGCATCAGCTTTGTTCTATAACAATTTTTTTATTATGTTGATTTTTGAATTTTATAGCTATTTTATTCAATCTATCTCTCTTCGCATTTTATTCCATAGAATTTTTATTTTGCGTTAAGAATTATTCATTATAAACAATCAGATTTCTAAAATTCTTATTCTATTAGAGATTTATTCTTTATTAACTTAGAAACATATTAAACTTTCAACATTAAATATTATTTTACTACCATGACAGTAGCCTATCCATTACTAAACATTTAATACGAATTAGTGGATGTAAAAAGAAAATATTTAAAATGGTAAGAAATCGCATTAACTTTAATGCATTTTTATTTTACTGATTTCTGAGCTTATTAGTTATTTTATTATTACTAATTTATCTCTTTCTATACATTTTATTCAAGAAATACGTAAAAAGCCTTTTAATGTCTTATCTCTTTTTTTTTTTTTAAGGCAATCAAATATTTTACTGCTTTTACCTTAACTTCGAAAGTACCATATCTTGTTTCTACAATAGAAACGCATTTCTCTCATAATTCAGGGACAATAACACTTCAGCTAGTTCCAAAATAGAAATCGCAAAGACTGTAAGAGCAACTGGGAGAGGGAACACTGAAAGTTTGTCGCTGGGGATAGAATTAGGTTGAGAAAAATCCTATTCAGCGGTGCTCTTTCAATTGCCTCTTGTCTTCCTTTTTGCCCCGCTGAACGTTTAGTGAAAAGAATCATTAAAACAAGTTTACTCATATGGAATTTTCAGTAAAATACATAAGTTAATTACCTCGAGCTTTTGTAGCAAGCTATTTTATTCTCTGCTTTAATTTAAAATAAATATTTACTGAAAAATGCAATCGCCCTGTTGTAAAGTAATTAACTGTAAAAAATAATGTTGAAGAAAAAAAAAGAAGAGAATCTAAACATAAGCTTTACTGAGTAATAATAAGAAGAAATGCCTGCATATTTTTAAGCATAGTTATTTTGAAGTACTTGTAATGAAACTTGTTTTACAAAAATAGCTAATATATATTTTTTGTACTCCCAACAAAAGAATGTTAGTTTTTTTTACTTTATATTTTTGAAAATGTCCAGTATGAATGCTTATTTAAGGAGGTTAATATATATACAGTAGATTCACTCAAATCCATACAACTTGAGACCAAAGGTAGTGCAGATTTTTTTTTTTAATTTATGGGATTTCTAGTCACTTTTTGTTTACATCTTTTAAACAGTAATTTGAATGTAATAATGCATTTGAAATTATAATGAAAGCTTACAATAAAGTAAAAAAGTAAAAAAATTAAAATTAAGAAACAAAATTATTGAAATATTATAAATAAAGGTAAAGTAAATAACTAGTAATACATAACTAAAATGAGATAATTTATTCACTAAAACTTGCCTTATAAAGGTACACTAATCATTTACATAAAAATCTTAAAATAACAACGTTTTATTTCGTGTTTAGCCGGACTTAATAACCAAAAAATTTTCATTAATACATAAATGTATTTCGTAAAAAGATTGCGATCCCCACTTACACTGTAAAAAAATTTGGTCAAATTTACGGTACATATACTGGCAACTTTGTGACCAGTATATATACCGTAATTTAACTGGACGGTATATGTACCGTAAAACATTTAAAGTATATGTACCGGCTGCACTCCCCCTCTCCTCAGACCTGCACACATTACGAAAACAAAAGCGAGAGCATCACTTCAGGGATTGCCGTACACTGAGGCGGGGCTACCAGCTTGTTCCTTAGAGAAAAGTAATTATTTTACGGTATAAATAGCGATTTTTTACTGAAAAACAATCATTTTACGGTATAAATACCGTTTATAATTGAAATGACACATATACGTTTTTTTAAAGCTTAATATACGTTAGAAGTACGGTACTCATACCGTAAAGAATGAAAATGGTACAGGTACCGTTAATTTACGGTACATCCACTTAAATTTTACGAATTTTTTTTTTACAGTGTATATCAGCGCTATATGGATGTTTTTTGAAATAAATATATACTTCATTTATGAGAAAGTATGAATTTAGTAATATTAACCAGAATTACGTATTAAAATGAGTATGGAACGATATAAAAATTTAAAAAATCTTGAATTTTTCACCTACATCTGAACTGCAAGCTGCACTGTTTACATCTGTAATGGTCTACTATATATATATATATATATGTGTGTGTGTGTGTTAGTGTGTGTGTATGTGTAGAAATGTATTCTCACCCAGCAAAAAATAACCCCATCATTAAAATATATCTCTCAAATTTTCAAATTTTTAGTCATCAACTTTTCAAAATTATTAATATTTTTTTTTTTCAATTTCGAATACAGTCAACTTTATAATTATCTGGAAGCTTAAAAGATTAATATCCAAAAATAATATCAAAAATAATTTTAATGTAATATTTAAAATAATTAGTGCAATAAATAGTTTAATACAGACAAATATCTAAATACCATTTTTAGAAGATTATCAAATTTCACTCGGTTTACAAAACGGTTAATAATTATTTTATACTTAAACAAAAACATGTTATTTTTTACGTTACATTAAATGCATTTCATTACATTAAATACATTTACATTAAATTCATTTTCACCCACCTAAAAATAACCCCATCATTAAATGAAATTGAATAAAATTTTAGTATTTTTATTCATCAACTTTCCAATATTATTTTTCTTCAACTTAAAATATTTCTTATAAAAATTTTCACTCATATTGTCACTCACATAATTATCTGAAGACTTAAAAATGTACTAACAAAAAATAAGATAAAAATAATGGTAATGTCAACTTAAATACTTAGTTTAAAAAATAGTTTAATACAGGCAAATGACTGAATGTCAGTTTTAGAAAATTATCAAATATTACTCGATTTAAAAATCATAAAGAAAAAATGTTTTTTTCTTCAACAAAATGATGTTATTTTTTACTTTACATAAAAAAAAAATATATAGAACAAATGCTTATTTAAGAAGGTGTTTAATATATATAATGCAGAAATGTATTTTCCTCTACCTAAAAATAGTCTCATCATTAAAAAAATATATATCTCTAAAATTTTGATAATTTTAGTCATTAACTTTATAATATTGTTCATATTTTCAACATCAAATATATTCCTTATTATACAAATTTTTACTCATACTGTCAACAACATAATTATCTGAAAGCTTAAAAAAATAATAACAGAAAATAAGATAAAAAGTAATGTTGGTGTAATATTTAAATAATTAGTGAAAAAAAATGTTTAATTCAGACAACTTAGTAAATTCAAGTTTCAGAAGTTTACCAAATATCATTCGGCTTACAAAATGGTTAATAATCATTTTTTACTTTAACAAAAGTACGTTATTTTTTACTGTATATTAAATATATATATATCTAAAATAAATGCTTATTTAAGAACATGTTTAATTTATATGAATAAAGAAATGTATTTTTTACCCATCTTAAAATAGTCTTATCACTAAAACTTATATCTTTCAAATCTTCAAATTTCAGTCATCAATTTCCCAAAAATCGAATACATTTCCTATTATAAAAATTGCTACTCATACTCTCAACAACATAGTTATCCGAAAGTAAAAGAAAACCATTAATAACAGCAAAAAAAATAAATAATAATGATAGTAATGTAATTTCACATTTTTAAATAATTTGCACAAAAACGGTTTAATCACTGTAAAAAATGACCAATATTTCTTATTTTATGAAAATATGCTATAACCACGAACGAAAATATAATATAAACTTCTGAGTTATCCGAAATTCTGAATAGCGAGTTCCATTGTCTTTTGAATCCCCATAAACCAATACATTTCCAAAATTTAAAGAATTACTTATAAAAGCAAAGTATTTTTCGCTGCCCGTATTTTTCAGAAACGTTTCCGAAGGGTTTTTATAGTGTATTAATTAGTGTCCTCAGCCTGGAATACCTGTTTTTCGACTGCTATCAAATCTCAAGAAAACATTTTCATGCTCCAAAAATATGTTTAACAGACAAACATGCAAAATTAACAGCGTTAACAATAACATTAAAATTAAGATTATTTCTTTACTCTTTCATGTATAAATTAACTTATGCGGTTGAAAACGTTTACTTGAGAATGGATGACATTCGAAAAACAGGTATTCCAGGCTGAGGACACTAATTAATACACTATAAAAACCTTTCGGAAACATTTCTGAAAAAAAAACGGGCAGCGAAAAATGCTTTGTTTTTATAAATAATTCCTTAAATTTTGGAAATGTATTGGTTTCTGGTGATTCAAAAGACAATGGAACACGCTATTCGGAATTTCGGATAACTTACACTGTAAAAAATGACCAATGATTCTTATTTTATGAAAATATACTATAACCACGAACGAAAATATAATATAATCTTCTGAGTTATCCGAAATTCCGAATAGCGTGTTCCATTGTATTTTGAATCCCCAGAAACCAATACATTTCCAGAATTTAAAGAATTATTTATAAGAACGAAGTAATTTTCGCTGCCCGTATTTTTAAGAAACGTTTCCGAAGGGCTTTTATAGTGTATTAATTAGTGCCCTCAGCCTGAAATACCTGTTTTTCGAATTCTATCAATTCTCAAGTAAACATTTTCATGCTAAAAAAATATGTTTAACAGATAAACTTGCAAAATTAACAGCGTTAACAATAACATTAAAATTAAGATTATTTCTTTACTCTTTCATGTATAAATTAACTTATGCGGCTGAAAACGTTTACTTGAGAATGAATGACATTCGAAAAACAGGTATTTCAGGCTGAGGACACTAATTAATACACTAATTCTTTAAATTTTGGAAATGTATTGGTTTCTGGGGATTCAAAATACAATGGAACACGCTATTCGGAATTTCGGATAACTCAGAAGATTATATTATATTTTCGTTCGTTGTTATACGAAACATTGGTCATTTTTTACAGTGTAGAAAATTATATTATATTTTCGTTCGTGGTTATAGTATATTTTCATAAAATAAGAAACATTGGTCATTTTTTACAATGTATAGACAATTCACTTCATGAGAGATTTGGGAGATTATCAAATTTTACTCGGCTTACCAATTCAACAAAAAATGGTATTTTTGATTTTACAATTTTAAAATACGTATTGTGAATGCTTATTTAAAAATGTGTTTAATTTATATACATATTAAAATGTATTTTTCTTTCAACTAAAGATAATTTAAATACTAACACTAGAACTGCCATGAGCCGCCATTTTGACGGTTACCAAATGAATGTATTCCGATTCGAACCAAAAATTTCTTTCTTAAATATATTAAATATGAAACTCACAGAAATACGTTAAATGAATAAGTTAAGTATTTTGAAATACAATTTCTGGTGTGAAATAGATTTAAAAAACTTGAGTAAAATTTCCGGTAGTTCTAGTGTTAATATGTACATTTCTAAAATATTCCTTTTATAAGTTGTTTAACGTTGTAAAATTAGCATTACTTTTTTATCAGCTGGAGAATATGTTTCCTATTAAAGATAGCAATTAATATTTTCAGCATCTTAGTTATCAAAAGGTCAAAAATCTAATAATAATAAAACAGTAAATAATGCTAACGTAATTTTTAATGCTTAAATAATTCGTGTTTTTTTTTTCTTTTTAACACTTTCCAACCTAGTTGAAAACTGTTTATGACTTCGGTTTGTCTGAGTCTGGCCGTCTGATGTCTGACGTCTAGCCATCTGCCGTCTGTCTGTGCTCTAACTCTCGTAAATATACTAGGATTGCCCTGAAATATTTGTATGTTATTGTTGTTTTCTACAGCATGTTCCCTATTGAAAATGAAATATGTAGCACTTATAGTTTTTTCACAAGGACAGTCAAAAGTATTACGTTGCATTAGAGTCAATGGGAAATAATGGTTCCAAGTGCATTTTGATGATGCTACGCCATTTGAAACATGATGAAATTTACATATAATTATGAGAATGTGGAACGGAAAGAATTTATTATTCATTTACAGGATCGAACAAAAGAATACTGTTAGAAATTGTTCTACGGGGGAAAATCGTTTGAATTGTAATTTAATGGTGTTTCACTATTTCATACATAGTGAAAATTATATGATTTACTGAGGTGAACTATAAACTGATTGCTTAAAAGTATGGTGTGCACTGCGTTTATCGTTCATTTACAGGGACACAGAAAATATATTGGTTACAGTATACGTGTTATAATTACAATCTATGTGTGACAAGTGCGTTTTCAACTTTGGTTTGCGTTTTTAAGTTTAATTAAATTTTTTCATAGTACGTGATGTGTATAAATTGGGTTGATTATATACAGGGCTACACAAGGGAATTCGTAAGTAATACAGACTATGGGAGAGAATTGCTTAAGTGCAGTTTTTAATTGTGTTACGCATTTTCCTGGTGCACTATATTTAGTAGACTAATAGAAGTTTGTGAAATATAAATAAATCCATATACAGGGCTACGCAAAGAACAACATACATTGTCGTTTATGCTTGGTAATTACTGCGAGTGAGTTTTAAGTTGCCCTTTAGCTTAATAGGTGGTGTGTACAAACGTCTTCAGCTAATATAAAGGGATGGTACAAAAGATTTTTAGGGCATTTGCATCGCTTGTCGAAAATTGCTAAATGTGAATTTTCTAACTAAACTAAATTTTATCATGCTATGTAGTATATATATCCAAATCTATAGATCTTATGCAGTGATGCACAAAGTAATTCAATTCATTTTTGACAATGGAATGTAATTTCAAAAACTGTATTTTTCAATGCATTATATGTTTTCTAAACTGTTTACTTACATATCTTATTTCGCCTTTTTTAAACGGTGAAGTTTCGTTACAGTTTTCTGGATGTATTGGAAAGTGTTTCATAATCTATGCTTGATGCATGATTTTTCGTTCTTGTTTTTAATCGAATCGATATTACTAAATGCCAGTTTTAGAAGATGATCATAATTCATGATTTTTTTTTCAGTTAAACATTTACATAGTGCTAATGAGTACTTTGATATTTTGCACGTCATACCCCTTTAATTTTCGTAAAATGTCAGAATGTTATAAGATTTTGATAATGCTACTGAAGATTAAAATTATTCGCCAGAGGCACTGCATTGTTGCGGATATTTTCCAATTAAATGCTATCAAAAATGACTGTCTGACAATCTAAAAAGTTATATTTTTGTCTTTTATTACTAGAATGCATTTAAAATGTAGCATACATAATATTTATGAATATTTGTTTTTTATAATTCCATATTTTAAAATAGATTTCTGAATAAATTAGGATTTATTATGAAATATTACGAGTTGTCAAAAGTGAAAAATTTTAATTGAAAATCTCATGTCAGAAATTCTGCAGAATTTGTATAATTTGTCTGGAATTCACAGAAGGTATTCCAGTTTTCTTATTTAAATGATTTCTAATTTAATATTTTGAGACAAAAAATAAAAATTGTGTATATGTTGAGAATATATTGAGTATAATGTTGTGAATAAAGTTGCTTTTTTGCGTTATCTTTTAATAATAGGATAGACTGATCTAACACCGTCTGATCTTAAATTTGTTTCGAGCCCTCACAGGATATTCCTGTGTGAATCAGCTTTTTTCACTAAAGTTCTTTTAATGAACGACTTTAACATCATTACAGAAATTGCTTATTTGCAATTTTCAGCATCTGTTTGTAAAGAGTTTTTTTTTTTTTTACCCAGTTTGTAATGCATAACTCTTTATGAATTTAAGTTAAACTTGTTTTCGTATAAACTGAGAAGAAATGTGATTTTCTTTTGTTGTCGTTTTTGAATGATTTAGTATAATTTAACTTTAGAATAAAGATAGGTTATACTCTAGTCGCTCGAGGTAAACTACTTGATTACTTTGAGAACTGTGATTATTTCTGCTGAAACTACGAAATTGTGTGCTGTAAACTGGAGTGATTAGATCACCTGGGGCGGAGAGTATTTTTTGAAAGACTAATGATGTCGAAATTGAAAAGACAGAATTTTTTCAAGCGTGGGAACAGAAAACATGAAGGGTCACGCCGATTACTTGCTTTAATTTCCATAGAGAAATTGTGATGAATTCAATTACACTTTACGGCATATTTAAATCAACAGTTGAATTCTGGGAATCATGCTGCGGAATTTGTACTTGGTTGAACTTTAGAATGATGAAAAGGTAATGTGCACTTAACCAAACCGCTTCCAAAAAATATAGCTTGCGATGCAAATTATGGGTTACGAAAAGAGTCCTTCAATTCCATTGAGTAAAAATAGGTTTGGTTGCAGCAGTTAATATGCGACTATCATATAATACATGGGTTGTTGTTGTTATTGTGAAATGTCCGGTTTTGAAAACCTTTTGAAATTTCAAACGTGGGAACAGGATCCTCCACACTGATTTACATTTTTCATTTAAAGTACTTCGTGAATTTATTTTTCAACGGATTAAGGGAAATTTCCTTAAATCATGGCTTGTGTTTTTTTAAATGTGTGTTTGTGCTTCCACAATTCAAGTTAGTTCCTCATAATATGACGTAATAAGGTTACGCCTTTAAAACTATTTTCAAACAAAAGAGCTAATATTATTTTTAATAACAGCTCTATAAACGTTAATAATATATTATTGCTAATATTGCTTTAAATAGTGTGTAACTTTTTAAAGCCTATGTAATAAGGTTTCTTAATCATTTTTCAAAGACATTATTAATGGTTTTATTAGCATTTGTATACACAGACGTGTTTAAATATTCATATACAAGTTGATATTTATTAATAATATTGAACTATTGTTTGAATTTTTTTTATATAGAAGCCCTTCAAATATTCTACCACTTTTTGTAATTTTACTTAGTAGAGAAAGTACCCCCCCCCCCACACACACACACATACACACACACACAGAAAATATATCTAGGGACTCAATGAATAAAGTTCTTTTTTTTTTTTCGTATAATTTAGAAAAAAGTATCATATATATTATTTCTCCTGTCAACATCCCTTTTTCTCAGAAAATACGAAACGCAGAACAACAAATGAGATAGCATATGAAAGGATTTTCAACAGGCTTCTGACATAGCCCACTGAACAGTTTGTTAAAACAAGTTTTTTGATTATAAATTGCTGTTAATTAAAAATTAAATCGGCATTTTATTTTCATAAACGAAATAAAAGGTTTTCCTGAAATTTGTGTTGCCACCAAAATAAAATAAAGCATATTCAGATGACCTCATCATCTGATGCAATTAAAATACGATTGTTAATTTATTTCTTGCACTTACTTTTTGAAAAAATATCGAGCTTTTAATCGGGTTTTTATTTAATTTTTATGCGTGCGTCACCTATTGTTTATTTATTTTCTTTGTTGAATCATGGCTGTGGATATGCGTACTGCATCGGGGCACCAGTAGATTACGTAATTTAAGGATTATCTTCCAATTAGATATACATTTCATTAGGATTTACAAAAATTGTAAGTATCTATTTTTTAATATTTCATTAAGCTGTTAATACGCCAGCGAAGTCTGACGTCACTTATATGGCTGCCGGACCATAAAGCTTGGACATCCCATGTTTAAGTTCCCATAGACCTGGAAAAATGTGGTGTACCAAATATTGATATATTTATTTAAGATACTTCTGGAACAGTTTTGCAAAATCTGAAGAAAAGCTTTCATATGAATTCACTAAACGTCTGATTTGGTGTTTCAATTTTTTTATAACTCAGTTTGTTTCAGTATAGGGGTCTTTGCAGCCTAGAGAAATGACCTTGGCAAGAGAAGAAAATTTGGCAACAAATTTTCTGGCAATTTATTCCTATTTTCTTATACACAAGCCATCATCATATATATGATTTTCGTTGTCAACATCCTTTTTTATATTCAGATACAAAACATACAATGATGAATGGGGTATAATTCGAAAAGTTTTTGAAAAAGTTTCTGGCATAGTACACTCACATTTCGTTAAAACGCGTTTTTTTTGTTTTGCTTTTTTAAATCAGATAATTAAAAGTTAGTACTAAAACGTACTAGGAAATAATTTCAAATATTGTAGTGCGAAAGCTTCGCACGGGTCCTTCTGGTTTTATTTAATTATTTTATGTTCGCATGTAAAATTCGTTTACCGTGTGTGTGTGGGGGGGGGGGGGGGAGACAATTTCACACTAAGCCTCTTAAGTGTCTGAATGTGAAATTTCAGACATTATAGATCTCTGAATTATCATAGTAAGATATGTGTCTTACTATAGTCAGGGTATAAAACAACTAAGAGAATGTCTGAATAATTATGATATATCTGAAATTAAGACATTTAGAAGTTGTGTTAAGTGTCTGAATTTAATATAATTGTATTATATGCACGGTGACTGTGATACAATCGTGCCACTGTATATGTCAGCAATATCAGAGAATGTTTCCGAACAGCGAGGTCGAACGTCTCTGACTGCAATATTCGACTAATAAAAATAACTTTTTTAAATTGTATATATCATAGAATAATTTATAATATAGAGTATAAAATGTATGAAAAGTTCTTTCACAGGTAATGTGTATATTTTTTTATTTCTAAAAATCTTCTATCTTTTAGAATATTTTAAATATTTATCTTTTTGCGGTTACGGTTACTTTCAGGATTTTTACATTTGTACATTATCCGACAATTGTATCAATTTTGGTTGTAAGTAATAAAGACATTTGAAGCATTATAGCAATTATAACATTATTTTACACTGTAATATTATTTTGAATTGTATAGGGAGGCTTAGGGCCCCTAACAAGACTCCAACTGCCGCGGGGGCCACGTTTGCCCGATGATGGTTGTGCCGGCCCTGAGCCCGGGCTATACGATGCCACGGGCAGCAGGTCTACGGAAGGGACCGTTTAAGCGAGCGAAGCCCGGCATAAGGATATACGGATTTCGGTAAAATTAAGATGCATGTGAAATGTCATTGGGTTATACAATGGAAATCTTTTATAAACAAAATTTTTACTTCAAAAAATATCTCTAGGTCACGTTACAGCTCACATTGGCGTTGAGGAAAACGGACTTGCTGATTCCCTTGCCAAAGAGGCAACCACCCGCACTGCTGTGGATATATCTCTTCCAGTTATTCCCTCACATGTACGGCGCATACCTAAATCTAGGATTCTTCCCGAGTGGCAAATTTACTTGGATTCCTCTTGCAAGGGCCGACACAGTTTGAATCTGATCCCTAAAGTGTCTGGAACACCCCTAAATCTTTTCCCACACACAACAGCATTCCTTTCAGGTCACGGTCAGTGCCTGATTACCGACGGGACACACTTCCACCAGTAAATTTTAATAGAAATTTTCGTCTTATTAAAACGCTCTATTCATGCAAAATTGCTGCTATAAATAAGCAAAAGAATTCTATTCTTTTTTATTGGTGTAAGTGTGCCCCGTTGGTAATCAGGCCCTGGTCACTGTCTTTTCAGGACATATCTAAAATACTTCCATCGTTTCTCAACCCAAAATTGTTAGTGTGTCGCCCTGGGATCACCGGAGCACTAGTACTTCAATTGTTTACTAACTGCTGCTTTTGGCATCGTAAAAAGCCCACTTTACCCTCTCCTTCGTGCTCCAGAATATTCTTTCCCGTCCCAAGCTCCTCCGTCGACTAGCAGAATTCTATTACTTTCTAATGGCTCTCACAATCCAGTGGAATGTCTGCAGTCTCTTTTAAACTACTTCTCATGTAGCTCTCGTGGGAACACTGCTCCGGCGTATTTATTTATTATTATTTTTAATATTTTTCTTCTCCCGTCCCTTGTCGCGCTTGCCGTCGGGTTCAGCTTCGGCGTAAATTTTTTTTATAAAGCTTTAATAAAGTTACCGGGAGGGGCATCAATGCTCTACAGACTTGAGCTCCTTGTCTGAGCAGTCCCTCTTAGGCAGGGAAACAGAATTTATAAGAATATGTTATATTAATAGACTAAATGATTCATGTGTGAATAACATCAAAGTTAAGTGTGATAGTTATGATTATTGATTGTTTTTATAATTTTACCAGCTTATAAATTTAATCGAACGTTTGTTCAAAAAAATATCCGCAATAAATAACCAGCAAAATATTAAAACACATACGTTTATATTATACTTTTAAAACATTGGTCTTAGTGCAGAAAAACGAAATGCGTAAAAACAAAATGAGTGCTCCAGTAAGTTGACTTCAGCTTAATTAAATAGTTAATTAAACAGCAAACTATATATGCACTTTTCGACGAATTACTTTTAGATCATAAAAGAAAGACTTAATTATATACTAGTACTTCAGTATTTTATAGCTAGCCTTTACGATCGCTAAAACAAAAGCTGTTTTCTCAAATAAATTTAATCTTAAAGAGAATAAGCTGTAATACTTACTGTGATTGTTGTAATTGCGGCCAATATTTAAAATGCCTTTTTCAGATTTAATTGGAGATTAAAAATTTCGTATTAAAGCGATTAGAATTCTGTTATTATTTTCTTTCAATTTAGCAATATTCTTTTTTTCAAATGATAAATATGTGCATCAAATGAAGCATTTAATTTCTAATAAGAATTCAAATAAAACAAAACGTGCACATTTAAAAAATTGTGCACAATTCTGGCCGTTACTGTCCCTCCCAACAAGCAGCCTGTACTCTACTCACTAGTACTCTAATCATCTTATCATAACATACGATATACTATCGAAGATCATATACTGGGTGCAAATTAAAGTCCAGAAACACTCAAATAACTCTTGAATGGGTAAAGCTAGAATTGTGAAACATGTGTCATGGTAAAATGAATATGTGCTAGAACTCTGTAGCGCCTCTATCGGCGAAATTTACAATTAATCGACTCTATTTTGAAAACTATGAGAGATAGTGAAAGAAAGTCAACTACAGAAGTATAGAACGTTCTAGATGTAGTATGAAATTATGTCTTAGATGGAGTCTTTTTAACCCATTGTTTTACCATCGTCCTATATAAAGCGTTTATTGAGAAATTCTGAATTCTCACCAGAAAGTTTGATTAGTTTCTATTGCTTTATATATTATTGGTTATTTCGTGAATAAGATAAAATAAAATCGCTATTCAAAATTTTCTGGTCTGAATAAGGAATTTTTGAATAAAAAATCCGCCAGATTTAGCGTCCTATATATATAGGACGATGGTAAAATATGGGTTAACCACTTAACAGTTTTACCCGAACGCCGCTCACGCAAAAAGAGTTTGCTTGTTTTGTTACTAAAAGCTTATCGATACCACCAATTTTTAACTGTAAGCTTTGCTTTATTATTTGGCCGAGATTTTTTTAATTATATAAGGCAAATATTTTAGTACGAGAAAAAGTGGTGTTTTGTAACTATTTTTAATTTATTGTCTCAAAAAAAAAAAAAAAAAAACTGTTAAGGGGTTAAATACATTTTTATGAGATGCCCTATTTTTTCATGTCCAGTCACCAGTTTAAATCCGTCACTAATAGCATGCAGAAATTTAGCAGTATAAGAAAGATGCACATTTACTAATAAAACAAACATATATAAGCAAGATACAATTTATTTTATTAAGAAAATCAAGTTAAGTATGCTCAATGTGTTTATTACTGTCAGGAATACATCATGCATTCTGTATATGCTCCAATTGTAGATATATTGAGCACATTTGAGTACATGTAAGACATTTCATACTAAATCCAGAACGCGATATACTTTTTTCTGCTATCTCTCATACTGTTCGAGATAGAGTCGATAGCTTCCGAATTTCACCCCTTAGAGACTCTAATATGATAACTCATACTCTTTTTACTATAGGTAGAAACTTCTTCCACAATTCTAGCTTTATACAATCAAAAGTTATTTCAGTGTTTCAGGACACTAATTTGCACACTGTATTTTATTAATTACATTGATGGATAACATCGTTTTCATTTTGTCAAATTTTCATGATTTTTTTTTTCCAATTTGATAGCTTATAGAAAATGAAAGGTTTCATGAAATACAAATTATTTATAATTTAAAAGAAAATATAAAGTTGAATTCAAAGAAAAGTAGCTGTTTTCAGATGTCATTAATGCAAAAAACGTTATCTTAAATTTAATGTCAAGAAAGACGATTAAAAATGTTTTCATAATTTTGGCCAAAACTA
The DNA here is from genome assembly GCA_963931845.1 of Maratus michaelseni. Classification (NCBI taxonomy): domain Eukaryota; kingdom Metazoa; phylum Arthropoda; class Arachnida; order Araneae; family Salticidae; genus Maratus; species Maratus michaelseni. The sequence goes on along the minus strand of OZ007599.1, from coordinate 96,018,373 downwards.
TAAATAAGAGAATATAATTGTGTGATATTAATTTCAAAGTAAATAAAAAGAAAACTGCCCAGTTAAACTGATGGCATTGAGCTCACAGGCTATTCACACTAACTACATATTATACTCTTATTGCAAAGAATCTGAAAGAAGCCCCTCGAAAAATAAAGAAATCGACAGTAAATTAAGGGGTATCAGCCCCCGTTCCCCTTTATAATTAACCAATGAACCCCCAAAACTAATCATTGAAGCGCCTTATTACAATGAAACTATATACACAATTTGAAGCAAATCGGATAATTCTGCATGAAAAACCTATTTATCTAAATTAAGGGGGGGGACTAGCCCACCCGGTACCACCCTTTATACTTAACCAATGAACCCCAAAACTAATAAGGGAAGCGCCTTATCACAATGAACCTATATACAAAATTTGAAGAAAATCGGGCAATTCTGCATGAAAAACACGTTTATCTAAATTAAAAGGGTGTTAGCCTTCCCCCCCGCTACCCCCTTTATACTTAACCAATGAACCCCCAAAACTAATCAGGGAAGCGCCCTATCATAATGAACCTATAAATAAAATTTGAAGCAAAAAGGTTATTTCTATCAAGAGTAATCGCGTTACGTACATACGTATATACATACATACATACATACGTAAGTGCATACAGAACCGGCGGGCACATTAGCTCTCAGGCTTTGGTAGCCTGTGAGCTAAAAAGTAATTATTTGAAACAGAAAAAAATTATTTCATCACTTACTACAGCAAAAATGTAGTCTTGATACATTTCTAAAGTATTTATAAAAATTAATTACTGCAATATTTGTAGCAAAATAAACTTTGCTATCCCTTGTAAAATTCGATTTCTGTTGATACATAATATTGAGATCTAATAGTGACTTGAAACTACATCAAGCTCATAAAAAGTGACATTTTTAACAGAAAGTATTCTTGAATGAGAGAATTTTATGTAAATCTACTCCTAATTATATTACTTTAAAGAAAAAAGATACAAAATCTCGAAATGTAAGGCTTTAATTCTGAATATTATAAAAATTATTACGATGTAATAGAACCTGACGTAGGTGTGAAACCCATCAATAGATAAAATGTTTACTGTTATCGAATGAATGTTTTTATTTTATGTCGATACATATAGAGTTTTCAGAATCTAGTTCATAGATACGTTTTGTCAAGTTTAATTACTATGTAGTTATATTTATTATATTTTCAATATTTATATTATATCTTTCAATTTTCAGATTTTTTTTTCCTTTCTACCTGGCTTCCGCAAGTGTCTCGGTATAAAAGGGACGTAGGAAAGGATCATCACGCGAAACGCCGCGCTCCGCGAATTCTGCGGCGGTTTACAAAAATTAAAAGAACAATTCGGAAATACTGTTGTGAAATTATCATCCACCATGAGCCGCGTATACACTTGTGCCTGACAACCTCTTTTCTTGTGCCCTCTAAGTTTTTATAAATTTGTATGTATAGTTACGTTCATCCTATCCTCATAGACTTGTATAGTATGTATTTGTTTTGATGGAAAAAAAATAAAGGTTATCGATCTGACATGTTTTTCTTAAAAATGAAATCTTCTTTGAACTGTGTATTGAGACTGTTTCATACTTAAAATATAGCATTTTTGGGAATTATTTTATTCTTTGTACCCTTTTGGTAGTTAAATTATTTTTTTTTTGCATCTAGCACTTTATGCAAAAGGAGCACTACACACACATATGTAAATTTACGTCTGTGGCTGTAAGGGGTGTGAGGGGGAGGACGCATCTCCAGCGAAGTTTAAAAAGTTCAAATGCACCGCGATATTAAAAAGTATTGATGAGTCTGATTTAAAATTTTAATGATCCGAAATCTCGTTTCCATATAGTCCACATTTTCCTGCACTAAATTCGGAAATTTTATTATTATTTTTTCTCTCTAGAGTAATAGAGTAATTTAGAGATGGTGGCTTGGTAACCGGGGATGGACCATTGTTTGAGATTTAGTGGTAAGGATGACATTTTGCTCAAGATCTTTAAAATTTTTTCTTCAGAAAAGTTTTAAAATTGTTTTCCTATTACATTTCTAAGATCACCTACAGTAAAAGATAATAAAGGAAACGTTGGGCAAAAGATAAAATGCACTGGATTAGATGCTAAACTACGTGAAAGAAAAGCTGGAAGCACTGGTTAAACATGAAGTTTTTTGAAGTGAAAAAATAATTTTACAAAAAGTCCCTCGTAGTTGGCGTAGTTAACCATAACTACACTGGAAATATGCAACTTAGACTCAACAATTAACATGTATGTTCCAAACCATTCAAACCAATTATTTACCCCTGGGAATATAATATCATTAGTCTGAAGGAAGGTTATGTGCATCAAACAATGTTTTGGTAATAAAGCTTTTTCAAAATTCAGCATCGGCTGCGGTTTGAAAATTTTAACAACATAAGATTATAAATACTAGAAGATGCCGTGTAACTAGCAGTGCGTGCTGGAGGATCATGTGCTCACCATGAATCTTTTTCAGGTCTTGAACCATTCAAAACAGAAGCAACGGCTTCTAAAGTGGTTGCAGGAACAGGCAGCGCTCATGAACATTCAAAATATTGAACTTGTCCGAAACGTCCGCGTAGAAAATACTTCATGGATATTTTATCTTTATCAATAAAAACTGCAGTCGAGGTATGACCTTGAGTGAACTAACTAGCAGTGAGTGCAAAAATTTAAACATTTCCCATGTTGGCTTTATCAAGATACACACTAGAATCCTATTGGATATTCAATATTTCATGGCAGATGAATGTCATTTTATGCAACAAGGAGATGTTAGCAGAAGTAACTGTCGCATCTGGACAAAATGTCTCAACTTGCAAGTAAAAACGAAAACCATTGTAGTTACTTGAGGTTACATAATAGTGTGAATTCACAGTTTTTCCTTTCATAGACTATTTTTCCTTCTTTCTTTTTTTTTCTTTTTCTTTTCTTTTTTTATTTTAGCGGCAATGTCTTATAAATGACTGGACAACTTTCTTGAAACATATTTCACCAAAAATCATTTTGTTTGAGGGTCGGTAATTTCTTTCCGAACTAAATACATCGTTACACTGAACTACAATCACATATTTGATTCTCGTATTTCCCGAGTTCAAGAAGTCAAGCGATTAAAAAAAATGATTGTAAATTGCATTTACTCCAGCTGACTGAAGATTGAAAACAGCATTTATTACTCAAATATGAACAGCTTTTGTGTTTCCTTTAAAACACAAAACTTAAATAGTCTAGCCAAATACATATACATCTCACTTAAACAAAATGAATATCTAGAATCGTTTTAGGAAACATCGTTTTTATCTTTTTAAAACTGCAATTAATTAAGTGGAAGAAAAACTTTCTTTCATTGTAAAAGCACCCGAATAAATGAAGTTAACGTACATCTTCCAGTGTTAATATTTTTAGAGCACAATGAAATGGAAAAACACTAAATCAGTTCTTAATTTGATTAAAATTTGTTCGTTCGGGAGATGAGCTTACAAAACCATCTCAAGCTATGTAATTTCCTTTGTAAAGAAGATTCGGGCGCCCCCTCGAATGGGAAAGATTTCTATTGTTTACAGTACAAACACAATTACAGGGCACAGAATTAGAACAACTTCAAATCGAATAGTGCATATGCGTAAATCTCAATGACAACTTCTCTGCAGTTTTCAATTGGTTAAGTAGAAGACTTTTTGCGTTGCTTCACTTTTTGTTCTAAAAGATTCACAGAAAGTCTTATCTGCTCCGTCACAGACGCCAAGTCTTATTTAAACATTTGCTCTCGTATTTATTGGAGAAGAAATTTCTTTGTTTCAGAAGTTAAAATATAGCTATGTTAAATTTGATGTTATTGTTTTTTATTTCCACTAAAATGTTTTATTTAGAAGGTATGATGGGATGATTTTTGGCATTTACTATCTTTTTTGATTTTTGATTTTTTTTTTTTTTTTATCAAAGGTTTTATTAATCACATTTTTCATCGTTTAACCATTTAAAGATTAAATCTATTTTAATACTTGGAAATTTTTCCATAGAAAATTTCACACGCCTTGCGTTCATAATATAATTTTTTTTTATTTGTTTAAACGGCGTATAGCCAACAATTTTTCTATGGAAAAATTTCAAAGTATTAAAATAGATTTATTCAATTATCGATGCTGGATTCTCTTTAGTTTCGTGTTTGCCCCAGGTTTGGTGGCTCGCGGAAAAATATTCCATCTTGTGCTGCGAATGTAGCCTTGCCAACATGTGATAGTGAGAAGTGTCAGGCTGGGTATCGTTCCAAGTGATTCAGTTGGTAGAACGTCAGTGCGCTATACTGATAATCCCGGGTTTGAGTCCCGGCTTGGATATTTTTTCACTATGTTGGCTATACGCCTTTTAAGCAAATAAAAATAATTATATATCATTTAAAGATTATTAATGTTTTGTTTCTAATTTATTTTATCGGTGATTATATAAAGGAAAATTTTATATATTAGTATAAATTGTCTCCTTTTTAATATTAACAATTATTTAATAGCTATTTAATGCCTTCTTAAGAAATATTGGGATAGTTTTTTGGCCATTTATTGATTACACAATGTTTATCAAAGGTTATCAATCATATTTTTTATAGTTTAACAATTTACAAATTATTAATAGTTTTCAAAAAGTTATTTTATCGATGATTATGTAATGCAAAAATTTAAATCTCATAATACATTTTCGTATTTTTATTATATTTAAGTATCGAATATTTTTCTTAAATACTTTCTTTAAAGGGATATTGGAGTATTTTTTAGCATTTACTGAGTATAATTTTTTTTTTTTAATCAAAAGTTATAAATCATATTTTTCATCGTTTAAAATTAATCATTTTTTAAAAGTTATTTTATCAGTAATTATATAATATATATATTATTATATATGAGTAATTATATAAAGATTTAAATCTTTGTAAAAATTATTTCATTTTTATTTTTCATAGTTCTTTAATAGTTATTTTTAATGTTTTCTTTAGAAGGTATAGTGAGATATTTTTGGCATTTATTGATTATAATTATTTTTTATTAAAGGTTATTAATGACATTCTCCATCGTTTAATAATTTAAAATTTATAAACGATTTTTGAAACGTTAATTTGTCAATGATTATGTATTACAAAAATTTAAATCTCAGTATAAACTAGGCATTAAGCATTTGTAGCGCAACAGGTTAGCTTGTGTGTATGACATTCATACAACTTATCGTAACGCAGCTGAAAGTAACTCTTAAGAGAATATCACATTCAAAATAAAATACTGTATTACACTCATACTCATAAATTAAAGCTAATGACTGGACACTTTCGATTTTATACGTTTGGTCAAATATCTTAAGAAATGCTCGACGAATCGTTCTTGAACTTGGATGATGTAAAGAACATGTTTGACCTCATATTTTACCGTAAAGATTTAGTCGTGAGGGCAATAACGACAAAATATAAATTGAATAAAAAATCATTTTTGCGATCACCCTATAACATAAAAAGCTCAAAATTGTCTGTCACTGTAACAAATGACTACTCTATACAGCGTTTATATGCATTTGTGAAAGAATAGCATTTTGTGTAAGAATATACTTGTGAATATGTAAACATTTCTGAAAGAAAAAAGAGGCTTTTGTTTATAACATGCAGTAAACAAAACGGCAATTTACTCGTTGAATGGTACGTTTACTTGGCGAAATTATAACCACAGAGCTCTAATGTAATACGAAGGGTTAACTCAGCGGTCTGCTAAAACCGCATCGCACAATTTTGAATGTGACTTCCATGCTGGCGGTAGAAAGCTGTGCTGCGCCGCCAGGGGCCTACGGGCGCTCGTCAGGCATGTCAACCTCCGTGCCCAGGGTCATGAGACCTTTTAACGCGTTCGACCAGGGGAATTCCTGTAAGCGCTACGGTAAAGGTGGGGGTGCCGCAACCTGTTGATCACTCCCACATTCCCAAGAATTGACGACATAGGTCGTTCTGATATGTGGTGGATCCCACTGCGACCTACGTTATACACGGTCGGTGCATGACATTTAAAACGTCACATGGAGTGGATCATTTTTACACGGCGATTAGTGCAAAACGGTGGGCACGCCGCTTTGCACCAATCACCGTGTAAAAATTATCCACTTCATGCGACGTTTCAAACGTCATGCACCGGCCGTGTATAACGTGGGTTGCGATCCCACCTTCTTGAGAGACCACCACTTTTAAACTTGGGGACGAGTCAGAGTCCCCCGACAACTTTGGGAGCCGGACACTCAGAAGAGGGTCGGGCTCCAGGCCTTAAATCAGGTTTCCCCGATCCGTACTTGCTTTACCAAAGCTCTAGGGATGTGAAAATCTACGAAGATAGCAACGCTGGTGGTATATAGTACTTCTGTTGCCACCCTATTTTAAATTTTTACTTGTATATGTTTTAAAATTAATAAACTATTTTAATTTAATTGAAAATTATAATATGAACGATTATTATTAAAACAATTGTCGAAAGTTTCAGCTTTCCTTTCATTAATTTCGCATGTTACGTCAATGAGATAAAATAAACGATTACATTAAAAATTGAGCAAAAATTTATGGCAAATTTGTATTCATACGAGGACCGCTGGATTCAATATTAATGCATAGGAAGTTAGGGCTTCGTTTTATATTCGAGCTTATTGATTATAACTGTTACGTATTGACCTTGAAAACTCAGAATCATCTTGCACGTCATACGCTATTCAATGACGTCAATATGCTATTAACTAATCACACTTTAGAAAGTATTTTCACTTTGACTAGGGTGCCTCTATATGATAGTAGCGATATACGGGTTATAAAATTGATTGGTTGAGAAGATTTTGGAAAAAATAGAATCGCCAAGCATCTTGACAAGCATAACATTATTGCCAAGCTAATATTTTTTAACTAAGTCTCACTAGTCTAATCGAACTCATCCAGGCGAGTATAGCCAAGTTCCGGAATGTAGGTTTGCCATAGTTTAGATAAAATATTCTGTTTAAGAATCTTAGACTGAAAGGAATAACAAAATGTAAAGTATTTAGATTCATTTTTAACATAAGTATTCAAATTAGTAAAGAAATCAAATAAGTTGTGATTTCCCAAATGGGTGAAAAATGTTCGATTTAAATTAGTAAAGAAATCAAATGAGTTATAATTTCTCAAATGGGAAAAAAATGAAAGTACACACAAAAAAACATGCGATTCCATTACCTAAAAATGACTAACATTTTAATTAGATTTTAAAACATTAAAATAAATCGAGCACTTTCGGCCTACTTCATCAGGATTTATAAATAAAACTGGTGTTAAAACAAACGTCCAGATCACATTCTTGTAAACAGCATGTTTCTGCACTGCGAGCCTACGGGAGAGTTCAAATCATCCGTATTCGTCCAACGGCCTGTACCATTGTTTAGCAAAAAAGGTAAGGAAAGAAGGAAAAAGGGGAAAAATCCCATTTTACTGTTTCTTGATTAAATTAAGCCATATATTCGGAATATTGTAAGACAGTACGTCATTACATGCTTTTCCATGCTTATTTATAATTTACACGGATTCTCGAATTGTCAAATCATAGTAATTTTTCATAGGATATATTGCTTTAGCATTATTAAGATCTATTTTAACCCATTGACTACCATTTTTTTTGTGGGATATTTTAAATCAAATTGCCTTTGGCTGCCATCTACCGAGCAAACGGTCAACTACGATCCCAAATGAACGTGAGAGACCAGTGGGACAAGCAGACAAGGTTTTCCAAGCATTTCAGGGACTGCTATGTCCAGTGGTACTTTTTGAAATTACAATGGGACATAGTGTCCCACTGGGAGTCTAATGGTTAACGTTTCGGGTTAGGTGAAGTCTCGATAGAGCAGTAGATGGTCTGTTAAATTTTAGATCTCCTTTATGCTCTTTTATACGGTCTTTCAATTTCCGTGTTGTTATTCCTATATATTCCAGTTGTCCATCCTCTTCGGTATTAAATGGAATGACATATACCCCGGACATTTCTTCAGGTGGGACAGGATCAATCTTCGCGGCCAGTAAATTCTTCATTTTAATTGGGGGTGGGGGGAGCGCTATCAAATTTATTCCATAACCAAAAAGAGCGTGCCGAAGTTTCTCAAAAAGTCTCGGTACATAATTTATACTACAATATTTCTTCTACGTTAAGTTATTATTGGTGGATTGCTTGCTATTTTGAAACGAACTAATTAATCTATTTGTAAGGTATAACGGGAATCCATTTTCTAGAGCAATGTTTCTGACAAGACTCCCTTATCATAGATCAGACTTGTCAATCAAGAGAAAGTATATGAGAGAAAATGTCCGCGGTAATTGCCAACTTATTCATTGAATTTCTCCGTAAAGTATCGCCGCCTGGTGGATACTACCGATACTGGTTCATAAGCAGATGCATAGAACAAATGAAGCTGTGAAAAAATTTCGTGTTATTTCGTGTCGCAAATACTCCTATTACCATGGAAATCATGCCTATTACTGACGATTGATGGCGCTAGTAGCAGGACAACCATGCGGTCAAAGGAAACTTGCTAATTGTGAGGCCTGATACTATGATAAGGAGGCCTTGGTTTCTGATAGTATTGAGTTCCAGTCCTGCAGTGGCGCGGAAGGTAAAGCTCGGTTCTCGTAAGATCGCCGAAAGCCAGGCAGCATCGACCAAGGTCACTGCTTGGGAAGGTGCATCGTCTATCCTATCTCGTCTGCCTTTGCTGTGGAACCGTGTACTTCAATGGGAGCTGGTGCACGTTAAATCTGTTCGTGGCTCCAAAGTCCTCCAAGTTCTATATAAGCGTTACCTCTTGGGGTGCCAATCCAGATGCAGGTCTCTCATCTGGAATTGGTTCAAAATTAGGAGACCTGTTTCCATGTCAACTATATATAGAAGCCAAAAAGCTGCAAAATAAACAAACAAACAATTGAGTTCCATTTGTAAACGATTACTGGAACAAACCATAAAGGCCCTTATTACATAAAAATTATACGCTGAGAATGTATAATTACATGGTGAACTGCTGTCATATGATTTAGTATTATTCGACTTATTAATTTTCCTATATAGGTAATGGGAATATATGGGTAATATTTAGGTAATGGAATCACATGCTTATTTGTGTGTACTTTTATTTTAATTTGACAAAGATGAATTTGAGCATTCCGAACTTGTTTTATATGGTCGAAAAATGTGCGGACATTTTTCGCCCCTTTGGGAAATTACAATTCATTTGATTTCTTTACTAATTTGAATAATTGTGTTAAAATTAATCTAGTGTAATTACGTATCCAGCGTTTACTGGAGTTCCACATTACCTGTGATTTATTCTGTTGAGCTGATTCAGGTATCAGAGTAGCTACAATGATGAATAAGGTTAACTTGGTGAATTAGGTCCTCCAGAGGCTCAGTTGGTAGATCATTGGCAGCATTTTCCGCCCATTTCGGAAATTACAACTCATATAAATTCTTTCACAGACCAGACAAGTAATATTTATATGATTTTGCTAATTATGCTCTTTTAACTTTTCTTATTAAAATATTACGTAGCTAGCTGTCAAGATAAAATTGATTATTGCAGTTTTTTTAGATAAGTGTATTTTGTAGACAGTATCTTGCAGTTTATGTGTAAGTAGAGTTTTTTTTAGATTTAACCTATATTTTAAAAATAATGTTTAAAGTTTGAAGTTGATTATTTCGATCACAATTTTTTTTAACGTATTAAGCTTATTATTGAAGTCTAAATGTTTGTTTCTTTTATTAGCTAAATGTATTTGAAAAAGGCAAATATTTCCACTACTAAAATAACCAACCTCAAAATTGAATGAACACTATTTTAAAAAATGTTCATTTTTGTCAATAAAAAACGAAAAAGCTGCGTTTATTTGTTTTTGCATTATTTTTTCAAGCTGGAAATATTTCTAAGTTAAAAGTTCTCAATAGATAAAGGATTGCTAGAATTTACAAATCCATAATATTAATTTGTGTTTTTTAACACTTTCCAACATAGTCAAAAGTGTTTATGAATTCAGTTTGTCTGTCTACCGTTTGTCCGTGATCTAACTCGCGTAAATATACTTGGAATGCCATGCAATTGATATATGCTATTGAAGTTTACTATGGAATTTTAGCTATTGAAAATGAAGTGTGTAGAATTTATACTTCGTTTACATGAACACTCAAAAGGATTCCAGTCTATGTGAAAAAAAATGTTTACTGTGTATTTTAATGCTACACTATTTCAAACATATTGAAACTGATATACCGGGTGGTTATAATATAAGTATCTCTATTTGGAGCTGTCTGTAGCTTGAAGAAATAACCCGAATGAAACCAAAATCGGTATACTTACTATTCGAGGAAAGGGGATGAATAATGGAACACTAAAAAAAAAAAATTGCAATAATCGCCAACAGATGGCGCTTTTGAGTGTGAAATGTAATGTGTAATACAAGAACAAAAAATTAAGGCGTAAAACCAGATGACAACCCTATATTATTGGAAAGTGTCACAGTGAATGTGGTTACGTTTTCGCATGGCGATACCGATCAAGTTCAGGTTCCACATGGCCATTGTGCAGGAGGACACAACCCAGGAGGTGCACGAACTGCTCCATTGCGGAATGTAACGCATCAAGAGTGATGTTTCCCACATGATGTGATATGCGATATTTTAAGTCATTGAGGTTTGCGTCACCTCCACGGTACACCACAGCATTTGCACTAATAGGCCCCTAGCGCCATCTGTTGGCGATTATTGCAACTTGTATTATTATTGCTCCATTCTTCTTCCCCCTTCTCAAATAGTAAGTTTACCGATTTTGGTTTCATTCGGGCTATTAATCCAAGCTACAGACAGCTCCAAATCGAGATACTTATATTATAACCACCATGTATATATATATATATATCATTGAGGTGCACTAAAAGATGATTAATATTGAATATGGTGTGCATAGCATTCACCGTTCATTTACAGGAACGCACAAAAGAATTCCGTTAGAGTACTGTCTATGAGCAATAATTGCTGGAAGTGCGTTTTCCGTTGTGGTACGCGTTTTTAGATTTAACTAACTTTTTGCAAATTATTTGGTATGTATAAATTCTATAGGTCATATACAGGGCTGTACAAAAGATCTCGAGTACATTTTCGTTATTTGACGGAAATTGCTGAACGGGAATTTTTAACTGTACTATGCGTTTCGAAATTCAAACTAAATTTTAGCATGCTATGTAGTGCAGCTCAATCTATATAATACAAATCATAGCTCATATACACGGCTATACAAAATTATTCGGATATTTCCCCAACTATAAATGGTAATGGCCGAAGATCGGTTTTTAACACTTTCCAACATAGTTGAAAGTGTTTATGAATTCGGTTTGTCTGTTTGTCTGTGCTCTAACTCACGTAAATATATTCAGATTGTAATGCAATTGATATATGTTATTGAGGTGTACTATGGCATGTTCGGTAATGAAAATAAAGTGTGTAGCACTTACAGTTTTTTTACAGGGACACTCAAAAGAATTCCATTACATTACGGTCTATGGAGAAAATTCATTTGCGGTTTATTTTAATGTTGTTACACAATTTAAAACGTATTGAATTTGATATATATCATTGAGGTGCACTACAAGAGGCATATTATACAATATGGTGTGCATAGCACTTATAGTTCATTTACAGAGAGACTCAAATAATTCCATTACATTGCGGTATGTGGAGAAATATTATTTGCGGTTTATTTTAATAATGTTTCACTATTTCAAACATATTGAAATTGATATATATCACTAAGGTGCATTACAAGACGATTACTATAGAACATTTTGTCTTTAGCATTCATCGTTCATTTACAGGTACACACAAAAGAATTCGGTACTGACTGTTCGGTAAACTGGCAATTGCTGGAAGAGCTTTTCAATTGCTGAACGCGTTTTTAAATTTACTCATTTTTTTGTCTATTACTTGGTCTGTATAAATTCTATAGATCCTATTCAGGGCAGCACAAAAATTCTTGAGTACATTTCCGTTTATTGACAGAAATTCCAGATGTTGAATTTAAAATTGTGTTAAGGGTTTCCTAATTGAATTAAATTAGCATTCTGTGTAGCATATATACAAATCTATGAATCATATACAGGGCTGAATAAGAGAGTTCGGGTATTTTTACGGCTATAGATAGTAATTGCCTAAATTAAGTTTTCAAATGTGTTATGCGTGGCTAGTTGAGATCAAGCCGAAAAGTAGGCCTCCCCGCCCTGTTTGACATACCGCCTTGACCTTGTTTACTTAGATATAATCTTTCACCTTATTAAACGGTAAAGATTTGTAAATTTATTTCGGAAGTGATGGAAAATGTTATATAATCAATGCTTGATGCATGATTTTTCACCCTTGTTTAAATGTGTTATGCGTTTTCAAATTTTTTACTTAGACATTATCTTCACCTTATTAAACGGCAAAGCTTTGTTACAGTATTCTGAATGTGCTGGAACGTGTTTCATAATCTATGCTTGACGCATGATTCTTTGTTATTGTTTTAAATATAGAACTAAATTAAACTTATTTGAAATTTTTCATCCTTTCTTCTGCCCTGCCTTTTCTTTTTTTTTTTTTTTTCAAAAATTCATTTTTATATAATCAATGCTTGATGCATGATTTTTCACCCTTGTTTAAATGTGTTATGCGTTTTCAAATTTTTTACTTAGACATTATCTTCACCTTATTAAACGGCAAAGCTTTGTTACAGTATTCTGAATGTGCTGGAACGTGTTTCATAATCTATGCTTGACGCATGATTCTTTGTTATTGTTTTAAATATAGAACTAAATTAAACTTATTTGAAAATTTTCATCCTTTCTTCTGCCCTGCCTTTTCTTTTTTTTTTTTTTCAAAATGAAAATATTTCTGGGTTAGAAGTGTAAACTTATAAACTCGTAATATTTTTGTCTTTAAAAATGTTCCGTTGTGGTACGCGTTTTTAGATTTAACTAACTTTTTGCAAATTATTTGGTATGTAAAAATTCTATGGTTTCTGGTTGCCATGAAACCATAATATTTTTATATCAAGGTGCCTGTTGTTTGTGATTTTTTAAAAATTAAAATTATATATTTTTAAAATATTTTCAGGTGTATTTATTTACATTTAGTGTGTGCATGTTGAACATCAATAATAAGTTTAATATTTTAACAAAAAATAAAAAAATAATGAAAATGTTACCGAATTTAATAAAAAGCAAATGAAAAAAATGTCTTGACGACTGGGAAATGTTATTTCAAAATATATCTAAGATATATTCAAAAAAATTAAAATATTAATTATGGTGAAGGGGAGGAGGGAAATCATATTTTGGGATCTATCGGTCCCTAATAAGATGAAATTCTGTGGGATGATGATTTTTTTAAAAAAATGCACGGATAAAGAAATTCGTAATTAAAAATTATACACCCCTCCCCCCCCCCTTCTGTTCTGGGGATGCAACACGATATTTTGGGATTTTACCAGATACTAAAAGTGGAATTTTTTTTGGGATGGCAAATTTCGTGACTTAAAGGACTATGCGAAGATAGTAAATTTCTCAGCTTTTGTTATAGTTTCTTTTGTCCCTAAAATTCATAATTTTTCCCACAGTATATCGACGAAAAAAAGAAAAAAAGATTTTGAATTTTTTTGGCCCACCTTATTGTGTAAACACAATTATATATATATTTTTTTTTTTTCGAAAATGCCTGTAACCAATTTGATTCTTCAACATGTTATCGAATTCATGTTATTATGTGTATTTTTCTAAAAAAAATATTTTACTCCACAATTTAATAAATTTTATCATTATTTTTTTCAAATAGTGCACGTTTTACAGTTTAATGTAATTTATAGCTGATTTTTTTTTTTTTTTTTTTTTTTTTTTTTAGATTTTCCTTCCAAAACTAGAATTCTAAAATCGTTTTTATTGAAATGACTCTCATACATACGAATTTTTCCTTAAAACTTTCATTTTATTACTAATAATAGTTTTGAAGTTTTTTCTGTTTGATGATCTGTCGTTGTTAATTGATCTATTAAGTTTAGATGCTCTGAACGCTTACATTAAAATGGCCGTTTGGGCGAAAATTTCCAAAATTATTGTTTTATTTGAAAAAGCAATCTTTTATGATTCCAAATCAGTTTTAATTTTATTCCTACGATTACTGTTATGGCCAATTTAAAAAAGAGGAAGTAATCAGTCAAATACCAGAAGTGAGCGTATTAAGGTCAGGAGAAATATAAACAATGTTTCTATGCATGGTTTTCTTAAGTTTTTTACTTAAAAACAGTAATAAACCTTAATTTACCCTTCTAGATTAATTACAATTATTTCTGAATTAAAAGAAATCTGCAAATGCGATTTCTGGAAAATCGATTTTCCTGTTATTTCCATGTTTGATAAACTTCATTACATAAAATGTTTTAAACACACAGGGTGCTCATAATGTCTTCCCCTGACTACAATAATTTATTGCAGAAAACTAATATAATTAGGCATATACTTGTTTCAATATATTGTAAAGACATTTATGAAGTTTTTAATATAAGTACTTATGTCAGTAAATTTCGATGGGAGCACCCTTGGTAGCTCGAAGAATGTCATGGCGGTATTCCATTTCTCGCCACGTATTTCCCAACATTTGGGCTGTCACACTAGACACAGCATCTGTGATCATGACCTTGAGTGTTTCAATATCTTTTACTGGTGTTGCAAACGTTCTGTCCTTCATGTAGCCCCAAACGGGAAAATCAAGATAAGTTGGTTCATCCCGTCGGATTCATCTTCCAGGGAATTTGTCATCAAGGAACTCACGAACGACGGCAGAGACTGGTCTAAAAAAACTTAAGAACACGATTTTTCCATAATAAAATTTTTGCAGTATTACATTTAATGGTTGTTTCGTAATATTTTTTTGTAATCAGGGAAAGACTACCCTATATTTCAGCGAAATTTTGTCTGAATGCTTTCCATATTACTCACTATGTTCTGAAATAGAATCTAAGCTCTATGTGATAATGTAATTAATTTATAGGTACTCGAATATAAAAAAATGGTAATTTTAATTTAAAAAAATATGCATTTTTCGACATATTTTGAAATATTGCAGGTAATTTTGAAGATATTGTAAAACTTTTAGTTCGGTGCATACAGGTAAGTTTAATAGTAGTATGTAGTACAAAAGAAATTGAAATGTTGAATTGTGTGTACGCTGTCTGGCGTAAGCATGACATTTTACTAATAAAATGGCAAAAAAAAAATGTTATGAAGATATTGCTATAAGATTTTTTTTTCATCATTCTGAATTATAATTAAACTAAAAATATATGTATTTATTCAAAACTGTACATTTTTTAAAGCGTTCTTCTGATACCTAAACATAAAATTGACAGGCATATCACTATTGAAGCAAATTGAAATCGAATAGCACTTTTGATTTTTCAAGACAAGTGTAACATGTGTTATAAGCGATTGCTTTCTGATTGTGACATTCTTCAGGATAACGCATCTTGCAATTAGGTTGAAAACGCTACATTTTAAAGCCTTTTTTAAAAGATCGTTTGCTTTTATCTATAAATTGCAAACGCTAGTTGATTTCATAGTTTCAGAATAAGAACACCTGCAGTTTTTATTTTTATTTTTTTATTTTTTATTTTTTTATTTGCATATGCTAATAAAAACGAATTCTGGAATACATCAGAAAGTAGCCTGTTTAAATTTAATAACTGCCTTAAGAAATGCATACATTTAAAAATTTATACTTCATTTCCACAATTTTCTAATAGTAATTTTCACATTATTTCATCGTAGAATTTCTATTATTGAATAAGGCAAATATTGCTATTCAGAAATTGTGAAAAACGTAAAAACTGGCACATGCAGAAACGTCGTAAACAGACTATGTAAATGATGTTTACATGTATATCTACGAAATATCTAGTATATTTTTTCTGTTGAAAAAGATCCAAGAATATCACACAATAATTCTATAATTTTACTACAAATTACCTAAACGTATTACCATTATTGTTCATATTGTAGATAATTTCATAAACTACCAATTAAGAGATGGGAATAATCAAGAAAAGTTCTATAAGGCAAATGCATAATATTCTAAAATGGCAGTAATTCCATTTTTTGTAAGAAAATCAATCGAGCTATTCTCTTTGTTAATTATATTAGTTACACTTGAAAGAAATTCCAGAGACAAAAACAGTTTTTAATAGCTGAACAATAAAATAGCACCATTATCTGTAATCAAATTATTCCTATTGATGTGCGCAGATTATGAAGAAATATAAATGGGCTTAATTTCATATTTTGATATATAAGATAGTTAAGCACTTGCTTTTCATGTATATGCATGTAATATACATAATCTTCATACCACTAACACTTTTAATTAAAAAGCTAACCACAACACGTGTACTTTTATTGAGAAAACACTTAATTTTTTTAGTTTTCCTAAGAACATGGAAGTTAATAACACCAAAGCTAGGAAGAAAAAAAAAACTTAGCACCAAAATATAAACGAAAATTATGGATATTAGGGCTTATATGATCCATCAATTTAATTCCTGTCGTAAAAATAGACATGCATTTTTCTTAGAAATTACTGCTTAAGGCTTAGGCTTTTATCATCAACCTTTTTATTACGATGTCCATTTTTGCGTGATAAATAAAAAAGCGTTGAGAGATAGAAGATAATGACATTTATTGCACCAGCTTCATTTGATCCAACCGCGCGGTTGTCGAATATTACATCGCGTGCTAATTAAATTAATAAGAAGGATAAAACAGCCATAATGGAACTCAATTTACGTGCAATGGAGCGAAATGCTACACAAAATATAAAGAAGCAAAGTTGCTGTGGTTAATTTTAATGGCATATAAATAGATGTTTCTGAAACATTTGTAATGCGTCGGTTGTAATTTAATTTTTGAGACGCGATGATACCTGTAATGAATCACTACTTCTTGGTCATTCTTTTAGTTATCGATTAATTTGACTAAAGATAATTTCTTCGTAAATATTCAAGAACTAATCATCAAAACTTGATGAAAATTTGTAAAAATATATATTATGACTATTCTTCGTTGTTTTTTAAATTATTTTCATGGCTTGTACAGATTTAAATGTTTAAAACTCAGTGACATGTAAATAGATATATCACAAACATTTGTAATATGGCTATTGTAAATGGAATTTTGAGATATAAATGATGATAATTTGTTTGTAAATTCAAGCAGTAAGCATCAAACTCAACGAAAGTATATAAAAATATTTATTGTGACATCTCGCTTTTAAAGTTCCTTAGAAGGATCAGGGTCCACATAAGCCGTGTTTTTGGCCCATGAAATAAGCCTAAACTTGATTTTGTTATACTGACTTAATTATTTCACTTTTTAATATTAGATGGTTTATCCTGTACGATTTCAACAATAGTCTTTGCATTTTGTTTGGATTTATATGACTTACACAAGCTCAAAGTTCGTATTAATCGTAGTTTTTGATGAAAAAATACGCAATTTTTCCTAATTTTAGCCCAATTATTTATATGAGCGCAATCGTGCAACACTTTCTTCTTTACATATATTATAAAATACATCAAAATGTACCATATATGTAAAAATAAAAGTGTTTCAAAACTGCGCTCATAGTAAAATATTAAAAAATATATAAAAAATTGAGGTAAAAGTAAGCGAAATTGCGTATTTTTCATTATAAACTACAAATAATACGAGCTTTGAGCTTGTGTAAGTTACATAAATCAGAACAAAATTAAAAAATATATTGTTTTAATCGTACAGGATAAACCTTCTAATATTAAACAGTGAAAAAATTAAGTCTGTATAGCAAAATGGAATTTTAGTCTTATTTCATGAGCCAAAAATACGGCTTATGGACCCTGAACCTTCCACAGATTATACAGATTTAAATGTTTAAAATGTAAAATAGTTTTAGTGGTATATATATATATAAAAGTTTTTCAAACATTTTCATTGTGTGTAATATAATTTAAATTTTGAGGTATATTGATACATGTAATTAATCACTACTTCGTGTTTTGACAATTACTTATTAACTCTACTGACGATGATTTGCTCGTATATATATTAAAGCAATAAGCAACAAACTTAATGAAAGAATGAAGTAAATATTTATTGTGACATTCCTTCGAAATATATAATTTTAACTTTGAATAGTCACATATTCTTTTTGAAATCCCAATTCTTATTTTTAACTATTGTTTTATATATTATTCAAAATGCATTACAATTGAATCGGTGACTGTTTAAAGGAACTAAGTTCTTAATTTTATATTTTTCATTTTAAGATGTGACAAATTTACAATATCTCACTCAAAACCACTTTATTCTGCTCAGGAAACCAGCATAAGTATTACCATGTAAAGGCTACTCTGCTCTGATTTTTGACTAAGTTCAGAAATCCACGGCAAAATATCAAACAATCCGATTCGTCTTCACCAATTTTCCAGGTTGCAGTTTCAGCGACAACTCTTGCAATGCATGAGGCCTAGAGGTATCGCTTTCAACTCACCAAAGACACCACAGGACGAAAGTGAAACTTTCTATTGTGACATCATGAAATATCCTCTCCTCCTATGAGAAGGAATCTTGTTCATGATATCACTTTCACAGGAAGAAAAAATCATGCATTGCGGCATAGATTATGAAAAACTTCCCAACACTAATGTTTTTAAGAAATTTCATTTTTGTTCTTACAAAGAAATGAGATATATAAATAAACATTAACAAAAAATACAACGCAGTGAAAAATCATTTACAGTAATCACTGTCCATAGTTGTAATGTGTGCAAATTCTTTCGTGAAACCCTGTATATGATCTAAACACGTCGTAATGCACCTAGTACAATAGTAGTTAAGCTTTAAAATGCATATTACAGCTGAAAACGAATATCGAACAGTATTGGCTCATATAGTCAGTCCTGTAACCGATTTTTTTCATTGTCTCTGTAAATAAAAGATAATTTCTACGTATTCAATAGAAAATATCCTGCAATGCACATCTGTAATGTATATAAATTTGATTGAAATAGTATAACATCATTAAAATACACTGCAAACGATTTTTCCCATACGATCATAAAGTAATGAAAGTATTTTGTACGTCCCTGTAAGCGAACTAGAATTCCTACTTACTATATACTCTATCGAAAGCCTGTTGCCATCCACCATAGTTATGCATACCGATTTCATTATGTTTGAAACTGTGTAACATCATTAAAATGCACTAAATAGGATTTTTCCCCATTGACCGTATTGTGACATAATTCTTTTCAGTGACACGATAAACTAATCATAAATGGTGCACACTTCATTTTCAATACCGAACATGCCATGGTAAATCATTGTAAACATGTCACGAATAACATGTATGAACTATATGGCAATCAGATTATATTTACACGGGTTATAGCATGAACCGACGGACAGACAAACAAAATTCCTATACACTGTAAAAAAATTGTATTGCTGTCGTAATTTTACGGGAAATGTCCATTTTTCAAAGTAAACGGTCAATTTCCGTAAATTTCATGTATTTACGGACAAAAGCCATTTATGTAAGAACAAATCTCGTTTATCTACGTACAAAACCCGTTTTCTTACAGACATTGCCTGGAATCTTTGCTGCAGTAGTTTTACTGCAGCAATTTTTTACAGTGTACACATTTCAACTAGAAACTCAAACAGAAAAAATGTGTAATTTGTATCTGGTCCATCTTAAATGATTAAATTATGTTACAGCTTAAGGACACATAGAAACAATTATACTTACAAAGAATCATTATTTTTTGATAATCCGTTTGGTTACCGATTAACTCGAATGACAATTATTTTTTCTAACATTCCAGAACAAAGAGTCAAAAGGAATGGAAATATACAAAAATTCTTACTAAAATTTCTGTTCGTATCTTTTAAAATTTCTTATTTTTTTTAGCTTTTATATATTTAAATGTACGATAAAATATCATCATTTTAATATTAGCAAGTACTTTATATTTATGAATTTGAAGAGATAACTTATATTTAATATTTGTCGTGCTGAATTTCAATAGAAGGAAGACTGGAATCTGCATATTTCTGTATATTTTAGGGAGAATTTTAAATGATGAATTCCCGATTGCAAAAAATATTTTATTGTTCTAAATTTTATATATATTTCTGTAAGAGAGAGTTTGGCGATATATATATAGAGAGAGAGAGAGACTTTTCAGGGATATTTCTTGTTCAGTCTTTTCTGTTTTCATGTGGTAAGTACTGTTATTATTTAAACATTTTCTTGTAGAAGAAGGAGTGGTAATTGGTATTATTATATCATATAGCGTCCAAAGATTAAATAAGGCCAAATTCAATATATAATAA
Source organism: Maratus michaelseni (assembly GCA_963931845.1). NCBI lineage: Eukaryota > Metazoa > Arthropoda > Arachnida > Araneae > Salticidae > Maratus > Maratus michaelseni. The sequence continues at coordinate 95,997,864 of OZ007599.1, read as the reverse complement.
TACTGGTAATAAAGTGATGCAGCATCCCCTGAGGCTACGCCGTGCCACTGGTATTTACTTAGTAGTAGTGCTCCCGACGCGATATGTATTTCAGATATACGTTTAACCAATATATAGGTATATACATATAACACGTCGGTATGGAATATGTATACCTTAAACACTACGTTTAAACGTTTCCGGATACGTATTATAGATCGGTTAAACGTATAATTCAAGTATACGTATTTGCTTTTAATACCAACGGACTTCATCAGTCTTACGATACTGAATGAAGAACAAGCTGGAAATTGGCGGAAATACCGTATCAATCTGCATAATATAGTTCTCTTTTTGTCAAAATACTTTTATATGGTAAATCAGACTATTTTGATATTTTATCATTCACTGAAATGAAAATAACACAATTGAATAGTTTATTGTGTAGTTTATTGAATAGTTTATTGAGACTTTATGTAACAAATACCGGAATTATCACGGCGGCATTAAAAAGGGTTTTGGGTGCTGTAACCTTCAACAACAGCGAAACATAGTAATAACGAATGTCACAAAGGAAAATTAGATAAGATTATCCAAAAAAAAGAAAAATAAAAAAATATATATAATTTGAGAAAAGACATCTTCAAAAGACAAAAACTTTGTTATTACATCGGCTAATAATAATGCGCATCATTAGTCATGTACAATACGCCGAAACGTACTATTCAAATGTCTAAAAAAGAGAAACACAAAATTTTGACTGCGAATCGTTTAGTAGTTAAAATAATTGACAGTGACAAAAAATGCCTTAACTATATATAGCTCCAATATATCAGTATCGTTGTATTCATTTACACATCAATTAATAAATTCTACTGTTATACAAGATAATTCAAAAATCACAAAATTCACAATCACGATACAGTTTTCAAATAAATATATAGAAATACGTGGGACACAGAATTACTGTCAGAATAGCTGTATTTTTCACTGATAGTCCCAAAGTTGCTACTTTTCGCTATTTCAGCCGTTATGTGAGAGGAAACATAACAGAATTCCTTTTCAGTACTCTTCAGAGTATCTTGCCACATCTTACAACTATTCTCATTAATGTTGCATAAGTGCTGACTTAACTTAAATGCTACTTATAGGAGGCAAATGTAATTATTCTGAAAATAAAGTTTTTGTTATTAAAAAAGTCCCATGTCTTCAGGGACATTTCAGTGAAAACCACATCGTGCCGCCTTTTGAACTCTTTGAATATATATATATATATATATATATATATATATATATATATATATATATATATATATATTGTAACTCTTGGATCCCCGGTATATATTATCTTAACTCAATAACAGCTGTTTTCGAGCATACACACCGAGAAAAATGACAATTTCAAGTGTGAGTAAATCGATGTTTTCATTTTGTTATGAAACTTTTTGTTTCAAATATGACGGACCAATGCTTTCAATTCTGAAATACCAGAAATACTCAGAATATTGAAGCATGGACATACTCAAAACTGAGAACATATATAGGTAAGTTTATACTCAGTTTTTAAACATGGACATACTCAAAAATGATTAGAATCAGTTCATACTCATTTTTGAAACATGGACATACTCAAATAGGATCACATAATGTTTTGTTCTTGAGTGTGTGCATATTTTCAGAAATGAGTATATTAATATAAATGAATACATTAGTATATTATCAGAAATGAGTGTATTTACAAACTTGAGTCATTTTTATTCGGAGCCATTTTGACTATGCGACATACTCAGATTTGAGTATTTTTTGCTTAGTTTTGAAAATGTCGTTTTTAGAGTGCACCAATTCGCTGTTTTTCAACAAATAATATTTTAAAGTGATTTGAGAAATGTTTTAAGACAAATATCAAAATTCTATATATTGATAGTAACATAATAAGAAAAGCACAGACAACCATAAGACGGAAAAGGTGTTTAAATTAAAGTTTATGAATTGTACAATGATTATTCTGTGAATATTACTCCAAATTGGCATTTCATTTTTAAACAAAATTATTTTTTTTTCTTTTAAAACTGCACAGCTCACTTAGAATTTAAAGAATTTTAATATAATTTATGTGTTTTGAAAACTATAAAAACGTTCATTAAACTTTAAAATTAAAAATTCTTACTAAGAATAGTTCATTATTCAAAATACTGGCTGGAGAGGCAAAACACGCCTTAACTAAATACCTCCAATGTATTATTATTTCATAGCTTTATATACATCTATACATCTATACACCTATACATCTTCTAATAAATTCTATTGTTCTAGATTTTCTATGAACTCGATAAATATTTTTTGGAGAATATACGAAATCGCTGTTTTACAACTTACAATTCATTCGAAATGATCTGATAAAAGTTTTAAGCCCATTATCAAACTACTATATGTTAATCGCACCAAAACAAGAAAAAGCACACTCAACCATAAGACGGGAAATACGTTAAAAATTAAAGTTATGCTGAATTGTACAATGATTATTCTGTGAAAATTACTCCAAATCGACATTTCATTTTGAAACAAAATTACTGTTTTTCTTATAACTTCATTGCTCACTTTGAATTTAAAGAATTCGAATTTAATTCACGTTTCGAGAAAGCTATAAAAACGTTCATTAAACTTTAAACTTCGTATTCCAAAGTTCTTTTAACGAGGTTTTCATTCCAGAATGCGAAATACGTTCTTTTTTTCTATCGATTTTTAAATTTTGAGAGAGTTTGTGGCAACATTAGCATTCTATAAAATCCCGAGGTTTCTGTTCTCTTCACTAATGCGTTTTTTGAAAATGACATTTAGAAAGACATCTTTAAATCAAAATTTATGTAAATTTTGTAAAAAGTGTCACTATCCACTATTTTATTGGTAATTTGTTTAGATTTTCCATTCAGCAAATGAAAGGGAAGAACAGAGCTTTATAGTGTTTTATAAGAAAGGAAAGGGAGAAAAATGTTTAAAATCTCTTTAAGGATGAGGTGTTTGCCCTAAAAATAAAAAGGCTTCTTTTAGTATTAGCAGTGAGTATATGAGGAAAAAGAAAAATATATGCACAACTTTTTTCTTTTCTTTTAAGTTTTGTTTGTATGAAATTTATTTTGAATTGACTTGAAGATGGAAGTTAGAAAATTTAACAGTTTTAGCAAGCGCAAATGTATTTAAATTTTAATATATGCTTAAATCAAAGGCGAAATTTATAATTACAATTTTTATTTTGAATTTAGTCTTATCTGTAAGTTTTATTTAATCATTTGATTGATCTTGAGAAAACAATGCTTTATTTGACGAATGACATATATACGACTAAAGGTATCGCGTAGACTAATGTACTTAATCATCATAAAAAAATGTCCTTCTCTTAGATTTATATCTTACTGCGAAACCGGTAGTTTACTTAATCTTCTTGCGCCAACCATCAGAGCTATGAGCGTTTCATGGTCTTACGGTCTCCCTGCGTTTCACTTTTTTAATTGTAGTTGTATTTTATTTTTGATAATACAATAACACGCATTGTAACAAAGCACGAATTAATTTTTAAAATATATATTTACAATACATCATATCAAACAACATTTGTAATAGCCCCAAAGAATTGAACTATTATACGACTTTTTGATCAGCATCTGGATAAGGCAACATATAATTGACTGTGGTTTAACAATGCTCTATCGATGTATATTCCAAAAGGTCAAACTCTGTCCATGCGATTTATTTATAGTAAGAGCAAATGCCAAAACTACAGGAAATTGCCAATGTGCAATATAAATAGTAGTCCTCTTGTAATACTCTCTTTTGTGCCTAGATTAATACGTGTAAGAAATGCAAATTCTACAGTGTGATTACCAGTCATAATTTTATCGCTTATAAAGTACTTATGCAATTTTACAAGTTGTAATCTGTTCAAAGGCCGTTCTTTATACTTAGTTTTCGAATGAGCATGACAACGGATTCTACTTTCAATTGTAACTTATTCCCGGGGAATCCAGTAAAGTTTAATGAAATTAAATATTCAATTTGTTATTCAAACTGTACTTCATCCGTTTGATCTACTCTTTGATGTTTAGAGGTATCTATGCTTTTGTATCCATGAACTTTTCCCTCGACCAAATTTAATATTTTGTTATTTAATACACGTACATCATAATTATGACGGGACAGTATAATTGCATCTGATAAATCTGAATTTGAATAAAAGGATTTTTCGGAAATATTTTGGATCATGTCTGAAGATTTTCATCTATCTGAAATTTCGAAAGTTTCAATGGTACCATTGTCAAGTCAACCATTGTCATGTCAACCATGGTACGATTGTCATCCAGCGTGCACGTTCAACGCCAGATGATCTTATTTTTGTCAATTTAAATTTGGTATATTTTAGCTATATTGATGTCATCATGAGTGTGAAACATAACTGATAATATTTGTCAAAATTTTCCACTAAATATGACAAATTTGCCTGCAAAAGGCCTACTGTCACAACAGAGGTCTTAAATGAAATCGACAATCATTTCCACTGCTGTGCTTGAAATTATTGACGATTCGTACACTGTTAAAAATTTTGCGCTAGGTCGAGCCAACTTTTGGTGATGTAGAAGCTGAATCCATAAGATAGTGAAATCTCGTTCCAACATTTGGAGCTATGAGTTGTAATTTTTCAACTGGGCGAAAAATGTCCGGGCCAGGATTCGAACCAGGGATCTCTTGGTTGAAGCTTCCGTGCTCTGACAACTTAGCTATCTCGCTCGAATCTGGAGAACCTAATGCACCCAGCTAGCCTTATTGATCACAACATCTGGTCTGATATCTCAATCAGCTCAACAGCATAAATCACAGGTAATGGAACTCCAGTAAACGCTGGATACGTAATTACACTAGATTAATTTTAACAGAATTATTCTAGTTGGTAAATAAATCACATGACTTGTAATTTTCCAACTGGACGAAAAATGTCAGCTTTGGCAGCTTCAGCCAAGAGATCATTGGTTCGAATCCTGTCCCGGACATTTTTCGCCCAGTTGGAAAATTACAACTCATATGATTTATTTACCAACTAGCTCCACTGCCCGGCGTTGCCTGGAAATCAGTAACTTTCTTTTGCGGTTTCGATAAAAACTGTCCTTTTCGGCACGCATTCTGTTCTAAAAAACCTCTTTCCGAACGAAACTCCGGCACTCGTCCCCGCTGCCCGCATTGTATAGCAAGCGTGCTACGCACGCGGTGAAATATCGTTTAGTTTAAATTTCCTCCGCGAGGGGGTGCGAAATCATCTTACTTAGTTATCTATATATTAATTAGTTCATGGTAAGTTGAATGAACCAGTTGAAGAATATTCCAAACATTTTTAGAACACTTTGGTCGAAATATGGAAATGTCCTAGGCCGACCACATTCAACAACTATATCTCCCATACCCCCACAGCTACCGACATGCAACTACCATTGTGCACGATGGGAGATACTCGAGGCTACCACCACACACAAACACCAGTGGTCTGTGCTGAGTAGTTGTGGCTGCAAAGATAGATATAGCTTAGAATAGTTGTGTTAAAATTAATCTATTTGGAGCTGTGATTTATCGAGAGCTTCAAATATTGAAATACCTTATGATTGCAGCTACTGCAGCATCAAAAGTTGGTTCAATTCAGCACAAAACTTTTACTAGTACAGCAAATAATTGTCTGTTTAATGCAAGTTAATTTTATCTTCACAATTTTTTAAATAACATTTTGAATACTAATCTATTTTTATTTATATTGACAATTTAAATGCACGCTAGGCTGTTGTGCCCCCTGAAAACAATATTGAAGCGATTCCTGCTCACGCAGCAGTCATTTTTCTCATTTGCACACAGGAAAGGGATAAGGCAGCTGTCAAAATACATTTTGCCAATTCCCCTGGTCCATCCACGAAGACGATTCTGTCATCACTTTTGTCAGTACTGAAGATAGTATCTTATCCAGTATAAGAAATTGATCCTTATTGAAATTTTCATTCATTTCCATATCTTTATTTAATCCATATTTTACTCTTAAATTTCGTTATCTCATTTTCTCAAAGGATTTCTAGTCTGTATTGGGATCGTGTAGATTAAAATGTTTATATGTAAGATTTTCATATTCTAAGATTGAAGCTATATGCTGTAAAGCTCGGTATTCCTGATTATCCTGAAATCCTTCACAGAATCAATGTTTGAATTTTCACAAATATTCAAAGATGGAATTGGTTGTTCCCCAGTGATGTAAGAACCATAAAATAATCGTAGTTGACTGGGCATCATGAATACAACAGCTTCATTAAATGGTTGGTTGATCAATCTTTTTTGCGCAAGATCACCAATGGGACATGCTGCGGCAAACACAACCAAATTTATAAAGACACTAAAAATTTAAAGAATCATAAATTTTATACAACTCTCAGTAGATTCAGGTAAGTTTAAAACATTATCACCGACTCACGAACCTATCACTATGTTAATAAATAAATCACATAAGAAAATTATTTACGTCCTTTAAGATATACAAAATAACCAGTGTATTTAAAAATATAATTTAACATCAGGTCTCAAAATTTTAAGCGGCGATTTCAACAAATTTATTAGAAAATAAAATCATTGATAATTGATACATTTTACAAGATTTACCAAATTAAACTACACATTTTCAAGATGGCTACAGAAGATACTTTTTACCAGAAAGTCACAAGAAGGCGATGGGTATTGTTCCTAGAGAAAAAAAATAGTTCAAAAACCACCAACGTCCTATCCACGAGATTTCTGTCCAATTTTAAATACAACACAGCATAACACGCCATGTGCCTCACATTCCAATACATGCACTGCAATCAAACATTGAACATGCTATATTACAAATCCTGATAGTAGTAGTCAATGTTTTGGTCATCATATTGAACATATTTTGTTCTCATTGGACGAACAAATTGTTTAGGAAATGTTGTATGTTCTGTATAAAATATTACACGCCTTCTACTGATGTTTTTTCGGACTACTGTTTTTTAGGACATCATGTCGTTAAGATGCTCGACAATTTTATTCATTTTTGATGAATAGGTTTTGCTGCAACTCTCTCGAAAGTATGCAGTTTAATTTTTGACACCCTGTAAAAGACACTATTGCATTCTGTTATGGAAAGAAAAATGAATTTTATGTATATCATACTAAATAAATATAAATTTTCCTATGAACATGTTGAAATTTGTTTTAAACGATTTTAATTATTTTTAGAAAGATTAGATTGCTTTTTAGATTCGGTTAATTTAATTTAAATTAATAAGATCATTTTTAGAAATTCATTATTTATAACTGAGTACAACTCCAAGTACAATTCTTAAAAATAGCATCAACGAAATATATATTTTGACATTTGTTCCAAAGGGTTGCAGATTTGTAAGAAATAAAGTTGAACTGTGGAAAATTGAAACTCGTTTATTTAAGTTCGATAAAGATTTTTAATTAATATATTGCCTAAGTATCAAAAATAGGAATCTCAGATGCATTGGGACCTGTCTTCGAATATCTGGAACCAAATGTATAGACCTCTACGTGCGATAGATTTCCCTAGTCATTAGCAACAATTAAACAAGAAACAAACAAATGGACTCACAAGCACACACAGACACAAACTTTCTCTTATTAATATAAATTAAGTTTATATATAATAAACAATTTAAAATATTATAATAAAACTTATAAGAAACTTTTATGTTAACTATTTTAAGGGGCCTCTTTTATTGTCTTATCGCCCTAGTCCTTTTAACATGATATAAAAAAATAATCTAGCTACCCTTCTGAAGACACTATTGAGAAGAATAAATTTTACTGAATAAAAATTACTTTCTTACGACTAAACTGGGTACTTTAAACAAATCATACTGCTTATCGAATTTACTCGATGTCGCGATAAGACATTTAGAGGTTTCCGAGAAACCGTTTCTTGCCCCAGGTCATACAAAGAATATTACAACGGTAGGGTACGTGTTATATCACTTTGATCGTACTTTTTTCCTTTGCGAAAACCGTATCATAAAATTCATCAAAATATTATAATTCTAACCTTGCGTCTTTTTTCTCTACTGAAAAGTTTCCTATATAATCTTTGACACATTTTAAAAGTTTAATTTAAATGAATTAGTTCATAATGTCACGACAAGTTATCATTTTTGTCATCGAATAAATACTCTTATCCATTTCGGTATAATTGGTTTTTGAATTATGATTAATGTATAGAACAGTATTTTAATTCTATAGGATGAGGTGTAATTTTTTTTCATCAAAATATTATAATTCTAATCTTGTGTCTTTTTTTTTTTCACTACTGAAAAGTTTCATATAAAATCTTTAACACATTTTTAAAGTTTAATTTGAATGAATTAGTTCATAATGTCACGACAAGTTATCATTTTTGTCATCGAATAAATACTGTTATCCATTTCGGTATAATTGGTTTTAGAATTATGATTAATGTATAGAACAGTATATTAATTCTATAGGATGAGGTGTAAAATTCAGCAAAATATTATAATTCTAATCTTGCGTCTTTTTTCTCTACTGAAAAGTTTCCTATATAATCTTTGACATATTTTTAAAGTTTAATTTGAATGAATTAGTTCATAAGGTCACTACAAGCTATAATTTTTGTCATCGAATAAATACTCTTATGAAATTCGGTATAGTTGGTTTTTGAATTATGATTAATGTATGGAACAGTATTTTAATTCTGTAGGACGAGGTGTAAAATTCATCAAAATGATATAATTCTAATCTTGTGTCTTTTTTCTTTACTGAAAAGTTTCCTATATAATCTTTGACACATTTTTAAAGTTTAATTTGAATGAATTAGTTCATAATGTCACGACTATTTATCATTTTTGTCATCGAATAAATACTCTTATCAAATGCGGTATAATTGGTTTTTGAAATATGATTAATGTATAGAACAGTATTTTAATTCTGTAGGATGAGGTGTAAAGTTCATCAAAATATTATAATTCTAATCTTGCGTCTTTTTCTCTACTGAAAAGTTTCCTATATAATCTTTGACACATTTTAAAAGTTTAATTTGAATGAATTAGTTCATAATGTCACGAAAAGTTATCATTTTTGTCATTGAATAAATACTCTTATCAAATTCGGTATAATTGGTTTTTGAATTATGATTAATGTATAAAACAGTATTTTAATTCTGTAGGATAAGGTGCAAAATTCATCAAAATATTATAATTCTAATCTTGCGTCTTTTTTCACTACTGAAAAGATTCTATATATTCTTTGGCGTCTTTTAAAGTCAAATTAAATGAAATAATTTATGGAGTTACGATGTTATTTTTTTTGTCATTGGGTAAAATCTACCATCGTAAGCAGTGTAATTCGTTTCTTGAGGTATGATTAGTGTACAGGGTAATTCAAAATGAATGGTACAAAAAGAAAACATTACATATGGCAGTTGTAAATATTTTTATTCACAAATAGTAATATAACATGAAAGTGTAAATTTCCACGTTTCGTTTGACAATACAGAAATGTTGTTTTGTTATTCAAAATGGCGCAACAGAGAAAAAATGTTTGTTGTGTGTTATAATATGCAAAGAGAAAATGTTATTAATAACCATTGTTCAAAGGCATTTTCAGGCTAAATTTTCTAAAAAAAAAAAAACACCCTTACCGTCACAGCATTACAAGGAGGATGTGACCGTTTGAGCAGACAAGCTGCTTATGCAAGACAAAACACAAAGGAGCATTCATTTGAACAATTGATTTTGAATTTTCCTGTATATAACTGTGTCTGAATTCTGTAAGAAGTAGTGTTTTGTTCGATATTCTATTTCAAATCAAATTAAAAGAAAAAATCCCTAGTTATAACTGTGATCAAATGATACTAGTTTTTTCATTATTATTAATATTGTTACACTGCTTTTTTACTTTGTACATTAAAATTTCAATTTCAAATGATTATTGATACTGCATTTACCAATAATTTCAGTCGGCAAAATACAGAGGCATTCTCCTTTCATAACGGCTTGTTTCGAGAGTTATTACATAAAGAATGCATTTCCAATAACATTTACTGTTTGATAATGTTTTATATTTTGTTACTATTGTAATACTGATTTTATAGAAAGATCTTTTTTATTTTAGATATTAAAATTTCCTTTTCAAATCTAGATTATTACTATATTTACCAATAACTCCAACCAGTAAAATACAGATTCATTTTCCTTTCATAACGCTATGTTTCTAGAGTCATTACGTAAGCAATGCATTTCCACTAACATTGATAAAAATATGCTTTTGTGTTCGTTTATTGAAAATAATGCTTTTACTGTTTTCGCTATTTATCAATAACTTTTACTGCAAAGTACTGAAACTTTCGCCTTATGTAACAACTAATTATGTCCTTTATTGAGGAGTGATTACGTATAAACAACGGATTTCACAATAGCAATCCTAAACATATTCATTTTTATTCCTCTCATGAAAAATTTTTATACTTTCTTTTCTCGATTTCTTTTAACAATGAAAATGTTTCTAAAAATGGTCTAAATTTGATTTTACTAATAATTTTTGTATTCAGCTTACAGCTAATATATCTTAGTGATATTTTAGTTTTATTGTTAAGAAATATAGAAAATAGAAATAAGAAAATAGAAATATAGAAATAAGAAATATCATTTGAAATTTTTTCATAAATTTTGATGGGTTTTGTTTCATTATTTGGTTAATTTTTCATTATTTGACTGTCACATAAATCTATCACAATACTCTTTCACACAATACTAATTCACAATACTAAACGCAATAATAATTCTTCTACACAATACTACACTTTCAGACACAAAATCATCGGTACTTTTCCGTTATATCAACACCATTGTCGCCAACCGTAATAGTTGGCGCCAAATGAAATATTTGAAAAAAAAATGAACATTGTTGGTACGAATGTGGTCATTTGAAAAATATAGCATTTCAAAATTGCATACGTTCACGAACTATTTTATTATATCAATATAGATATATACTTCAAATATAATTACAAATAAATATTATATAATAAATAAAATAATAAAATAAAACTCAATTTAAACTTCAGGCATGATATTATAAATGTATCTTAGCATTGTAGTAAACATGTTATTTATGGAATAAAGACTTCCCGCATGAACTATATGGGATAGGATTGTAAATAATGACGAACAGTATCACGCTGTCTTTTAATACTCCATTTTGCGATGCCCAATAACCTCTCAATAGATTGGGTATGACATATGACATACAGTATTAGGGTCAACAAAATTATATTTGTTATTTATTGTGAAATGTTCTTAGCATATCTCGCATAAAAATTTCTTTGTTTTACAAAAACCAGTTACCTGATTTACTGTCAGCACGTCTTTGTATTAATTCCATAGCCCTGAAAAACTATTTTATTACAGCTTCCTCTTCATCAGGTAACTACCAAATGGTAAAATCCATCTCATTGTCAGCAAGAAATGTAACTTATAACTCAATAAAAATATTTTCGATTCGAAAAATAGCAAATTAATATATCTTGCGTCATTACGATTAAATAATAATAATAATAATAATAATAATAATAAAATAATTCACGTTTAATAAATAGCCAGTCACAATGTTTGGCATGGTTTGCAATAAAAACCGTTGCACGGTCAGTGTTGAAATAAATGGCGCATTAGTATACTTATTATTTAAAACAACACAAATGTCACAAAACACACATGCATCATTTAATAAAACTTTACTTAAGGTGTTTTTCAAACATACATAACTGTATTTCATAATGATAAAAACCTCGCGCTTTCGAGCAACCTTAGCTCGTCATCAGGGTTATAAAACTAACACGCAGACATACAAAAAACAAATAGTCTAAAACTAGTAAAAACATTGTTTTCTGCTGAAGAATGGTCAAACCATTACAAATAGGTCACTAGGGGTCGGAAGCATTGGGAGGGATGTGCTAATATTATTCCGTCTTGAACAATCTGTAAAAGTTTATACCATAATTTAGGGATGTTGTAAGATACCGAATCATTGCATGTCTTATCTTTTCTGGTTAAAATTTCTATGGATTCATTTACTATTGCTTGATGAATGGAGGATGTGAGTTTATTTTAGCTTTATCAAAATCTATTTTAATCAACTGCTCTTGTTTTAATCTGGAAAGTGCCGTTTTACTTCTATTGTACTTGATATCTGCAATATGCTCTTTTAAACGAATTTTAAATTTCCTTAAAGTCATACCAATGTAGTCTTTAACTTTATAACATTTCGCCCTATTTTCTATTATTTCTATAGCAACTCATTAGTACACATTTTCGCATATTGTTGGTATAAAAGGAAAGTACAAAATCATCTAACAAATTAATAAAGGGGTAAAATTATTTATTATTTAAATTTTCCCAATATCCATATGCCTATTTTACAAAAACCAGTTGCCTGATTTACTTTCAGCACGTCTCTGTATAACCACAATCATCCCACCATCATCATTTTCAGTAAGGTTCAGTTTACTTTACTTATTTACTGTACGGCACGTGTCGAACTGACTTTCTAGTTCCCATATATTAGTATGAAAGGCACTTGACTCATCGAAAGTCGACGGTTTCAGGTATCTTAGCATGGAATTGACCGTAAAATCACGTCATAAACGACCACGAAATGGTGTACCCGTGTATCATTAGCATAAAGAATGAATTACGGGCACAATCAAAATAAACCGTACGAGCGAGGGAAAAAAATCTCCCAAGTTATGGCCTGAAAATCCGATTAAGCTTTCGGCCTGATGAAGATGTATAGACCAAGCGTGCGCGCAGCGGCCTTTGGCGAACAACACGTCAATAATTCACACTCTTTCTTTGTTCAATATTTCATGGACAAAGCCGAAATCCTCCCTTCTCTCCAAACCCTTTCTTTCAGATGCACTCCTTACGGTACCATTAATGGAAACCTGCAGACGGCGGACTTCTTTTGAAACAAAAAAAAAAGAGGAAAGGCAGAGTTATCTTTTTTTATTAATATATTGCTGAGTTTCTTGATCTAATCTTCGCACAAACAATTGTTCCAAGTGCAGTCTGTACGCGTTGTCGCATTTCGTTTGGTCCCTTTGGAGTTACCCTCCTTTTCTAATGAAAATGATTTCCTAGTTTCTTTATTTCTTCCGGAGCTAAAACTGAAAATGAGTTTTTGAAGTATTGCAACTAGATAAAATATCCCCTCACTTTCATTCAATTTTTGTTAGACATAAAAGTTTATGAACTTGATTTGGAATACCGAGGGGGATTTCTATCACTAGATGGATAATAAAATCTCCTTTTGAACAGTTTTCTGAGAGCAATATTAGTATTTCAGAAAATGTAATGAATTCATAATTAAAATATCCTTTGCAAGGGCGATCAAATGATATCTTGAATCAAACGCTTTTTTTTATAGTAAGAGTGAAAATATAAGGGAGTCATAAAATTTTCACTGGATATATCTAGATGCGATTTTTATTTGGCTTCTAGATTTAATAATTATATTTTTACTACTATTTTCCCAATAATTATTATAATAGAATTTTTTAATAAGAAATATTTTCATATTCTTTTCTTTTAATGCTTTTATAAGAAACATTTAAACTGATTAAAAATATTTTGATGTGTTTAAATTAAATGTTTTGATGGTTCTGTCCAAAGCTAAGAATTGTAATTAGAGACTGAATTGGAGATTTTTAAGATTTTGTTTCTGAATGACGAATGACTACAATTTTTTCAGTAATTTGGAAAGTATAGAAAAGTGCTGAATAATTTTAATATAATATTAACCATCTCATCCATGATAATCTCATATTTGGTTGTATGGAAAAGCAATCAACAGAGAACAGTGTATATTTTATTTCTACATCTTTATAGTATATAAACAGTGTTGTGCAAGAGCGAACTGACTAACTTTCTGTGAGTTTTGAATTTAGTTTGATTTACTTTTTGAAAAGTAGTCATGAGTTGAATTGTACTCAAAATCATTGAGTTTAAGTTAAAAATACAACTCAATTTTTTTCACAATTTTCTAAAAGTGTTCCTCATTTTAAAAACAAGTTATTTTCTTTTTAAATGCCAACTTCTACAAACTAGCGGAGCATTGTAGAATTCTGGGAAAACAATGTAGTAAACTTTTGTGAAGTGGTGTGTTTATAGTGTCTCACAATTAACCTACGTAGTAATTCCTCCCCCCCCCCTCACACACACAAACAAATCTAACTCTCAGAGCACCTTAATAAGATTTTACAATGCACCTTCTTTGCAATCTACAGTACTAATGAAAGCCAGGCATATTTTTTTCTTAATAAAATACTTTGATTTCCAAAATCCTATTTGGGTTTTTAAACAATTCAAGAAGACAACACATTGACCGCCACGTTATCCTAATTCAGTGTGAAACAAATGAAAAACGAAACGGCAAAATATGTATTTTTTTGAAAAGTCGCGTTGAAAATAAGCTATGAAAATAACAGGGTGAGAAAACAAACGAAAAGAAAAGAAAAAAATATCTGAAGCCTCGGCGTACAGGAACAGGTAGATTTCGAAGATGCATATCGTTGGGCGCCTGTTTATTGGGAATTGCAGAAGAAATGACCTATTTGCTATAATGCGGCAGTTGGGGCCACCCACTTCAAAATATACCTGCGTTTGTAGGCGGATCCGGGAAGGATGTTTTTGTTTTTATTTTATATTATTTTATTTTTTTCCTGCAAGATTTGGTCCTATTAAAAACTTGTCGATATAAAAGTTGTAGATAATATTAAGACAATTTATAATAAATTTAAGCGGATTTGATATCTTGTGAATAGACTGAATAGACAAAATTATGAATTTTTTCTACTTAAACCACTATTTCCTTCCCCCCCCCCTACTGAGGCCATTTTAAAATACATCAAAAATATGCCATACATAAATTTTCGGCCTTTTTCCTAGAAGTAATAATAACTTTAAGCGGATTCGATATGTATCATAATGAAGAAGTTATGGTTTTTTTTTCTGTTTTCACAAAAAGCCCCCTATCCCCCCCCCTGGTCCGATTTTGCCCACTAACGAACTCGACCGAGATTTTATGGCTCTTGATTTTATGTATCAGTTTGGAAGAGATTTGTGCAGAATTGTGGAAGTTATCGTGTCCATAAAAAGTGATCTATATATCTATATATATGTCTATCTATCTATCTATATATATATAAAGTTTTGAACTGGTGGTGTTTTGGGGTTGTAGGAGTCATGATCGGCGTAGATCTGCAAAATTTTTTCAGAAATTCCAACATAGGGGAGAATGTAATAGGTAGTATTCCTTACAAAATCTACCTAAAACCCTGGTCATTCACGATTTTCTTCCCCTTTTTTAACAATTCATACATTTTCAATATATTATTTTTATGCAGATACAAGAATATAAGTTATCGCAATGTTTTATCACATACTGTTTATCAAGCTCTCTATTTCCCATTCCTATCTTTCCTCAAACGATACAAATATGAGTTGATAAGTAATTTTAAAATAGCATTTCCGAATTATTTCATTTTTGTGTTTAATTAATAATATTTAAAAATCATACATGAAACATTTTTTATCGTTTTGCGTGATATTTGATCATATTTTGCATTGCAGATTACTCTAAAAATTCGACACTTTAAACCACTCAACTAAATTAAGAATGTCAGATTAATTGACGAAAATTAATTATAGTAATTATAATATTTCAATTACACCAGGGTATTTTAAATCTTGTTCCTAATGATAAATAATTAAAGAGGTTTTGACATCACTATAGTAAGCTCATAAAATAAAGCATTTGTTACCTCTTTTCTCTTAATTATCTTTCTCTTTTTTCTTTTTTAAAGTGGAATCCTTGATGTGTTCCGCTATATATATATATATAAAAAGAGTTTAAATTGAGTGGATTCGTTTCACAAATTTCGAATTTGAGCACGAACCATTATTCAGAAGGTGAATTTGAATTTGAATTAGTTCTTGTGTTTCGCGAGTTTGTACAATGCTGCATATAAACATCACATAAAGTTCAATACCGCTTGAGATACACTGCAATTTGATGGGAAAATCATTTTTTTCGTATGTTGGAAATTCCGCTTTTGACAAATTGTTCCTGTTCTGCGAAAGAGAAGATTTTCACAAAGAATTTCTGCTCTTGGTTCTAAACATTTATATAAGCAATTTTTTTCTTTTTTCTTAATTTGTTTTAATGTATCTAAAATTTAGATTGTCACAAGGAACTATTTAATAACTAATAAAATAATAATGATTTTTATTGTTGGTAAATCTCATATGAGGTTGATTTTGTATTTTTTTAATACAAAGAATAAGAGTGATAACAGTATTAAAAATTAATACTATAAAATAAAATAAATAAAATAAGTGTATGTAAGAATATTAAAAAATGAACCTTATTTATTTTTATTAATCCATTTAAAATCTATTTTAAGAGGAAAATAAGTTTTTTATCAATTTAAAAATAATTCATGAGTGGAAGAGTTAATTTACACACAAATTCAGATTAATGTGAACGGAAAAATATTACGGAGAAAAACGGATATAAAATTAAATATTAAAAATTAAGAAAAACTGAGCATAACAATTGAAATTTTTTCTTTAAAAGGGTTACTATTTATTTAAAAAAGTAAATAAACGGTATGAGTTAAAAAATTGTTGACTTTCGGATTGCACGAAAAGTACTAGTTTTAATGTTCTTTATTGAATTTTTTACTACATATGTCATGAATATTTAGTTCCAAAGGAGTGAGAAGGGGGGGGGGGGCGTAATTTCAGCAAATATGTACCAATAAATGGGTAAATGTAGCCTGAAATTTCAAGTACACACTATACGGTGGAAGATACAGCAATTAAAAAAATATTAAATTTGGTTGGTAAAAATATATTTCAAACTAAGCAGACGTTACTTTTCTGTTCAACTGATATATATAATTAAACAGATTGCATACTGTTAATTATTGTATTATAATTAAACTAATAGACTATTCCGAGTTAGTTATACATATATTCTCATGGATTTCGCAGTCTTCATACGCAATTCCTATTATTGTAATGAAAAATAATTTAACATAAAAGGCTATTTCTAAATTGTAATGGCGAAAAAGCAGGAAGGTTAATAAGAATGTCAAATGAAAAAAATATTCTTAGTATAGCAGGCTATATTTTATTTTGTTACGAAAATTATCAATTTTTTTATACAGAAATTACAAATTGGATTTGACATGTACAATGTTTCTAAGAGTTTCATTAACATGGTAAAGAAGAACTTTACACATCTGTAACTTCTCAATGTCACACGGATTTGTCGTCATGCTCAGTTGACTGATAAGCATTAAAATGCTCAAGAATATAACAGAAAAATACTTTAATCTTGTAGTATTTAGCTAGAAAAGTTCCAAATACTTTTCCTACGAAAGCTTAGGCTAACCGTTGAGCTGAGGGGGCACCCCCTCAGCTCAACGGTTAGCACATAACACTAAGACATACAGATAAATATACATATAGAGCAATTTCAAAGAAATGTTTTTAAATTATTATTTTCATGAGATAACTAACTCCAATGTTTTATCCACTGTAAGGATATTATCGTTTGTAACACCTAATATAATTTTTTTCTTTTTTTTTTTCAAGAAAACATTTCTTTTGTGCATAGAGAACGATATGTCCGTTTGTGTGACGAGTTGCAACTTGCGTTAGTTTGTAGTCATCTTGTGACCAGTGTCGCAAAACGGGACATATCATCTTCGGAGTGCCGCAGATGCAACTTTTTTTTCCATTTAACGTGACGACTATGCGACACGCTTGTGACCATTTTGCGACTTCAGTCACATATGTGTAATGTGTCACCAGCATGCTGTCCACAAAATGAGGGGACCGATAAACGCTTGGAAACAAGCGCTGCCTGTGTGGGATCACTGATTCAGGTATTCAGGGTTTTCCTTGTACCGGAACGATAATTCGGAAGTCTTCCCCTTTAAACGTCCTCTTTGAAGGCATCTCTTGTATAGCAATATGACCAAATGTGGCCGATGCTCAATAAATCCCCACCTCTCCGCCATCTCCTATGCAAGATTATATTTTATAAAAATTAATTTTTTGCCTATTTGGGCCACAAATTCTGTAATTATTAATTTTTATTACGTCTTTTGATCAAATTCCTCTGAAACGTTTCTTTAGATCAAGGAAGCGTCAAAATGTCCATAGTGCAAACGATCTTTCTTGTTTTATTTTACTTTACGAACCCTATATATTGTATAATAGGTAAACATGTGAAAAGCCTAAAATATCAGCCTAATAAAAATATTAATATTAATAGTTGTAATAAATGAGAAGTTTGAAGTTAGTACATTTCATATCTGCTACTCAAAATATATTAAGCATTATATCCCAAAAGAGTATTCCTTTTCAAAATCATTAATTAAGAGCTAAATATATTCATTAAAATTAATCATGAAAGCTATAATTTGTGTATTTAATATCAAACTCTCTACTGAAATAACGCATCATAATTGGAAATAATACTCGTATTGTGTGTCAAAAGCATTAAACAAAAGTCAAATAAAGAACTCAGTATTAACCAAAATTGATAAAGTCTCTTCTTTACATAAGTTTCATATCTAACATTCAAATTAAATTACGCGTTATGTTTAGAAAACAATATTGTTTATGATAAGCGATAGCTAAGAGTTTAATAAAGAACTCTGTATTCACCAAAATCGATATAGAAGTCTTTACTTTACATATGTTTCATATCAAATTAAGTTACGCATTATGTTTTGTAAACAATATTGTCTGTGGAAAACGCTTAACAAGAGTCAAATAAAGAGTTCGGAATTCAGCAAAATTGTACAGTAGTCTGTAATTTACATGTGTTTCAGATCTACCACTCAAATTAAATTACGTGTTATATTTGGAAAACAATATAGTTTATGAAAAGCGTTAACTAAGAGGCAAATAAAGAACACCGTATTCAACAAAATTGATAAAGAAGTCTGTACTTTGCATGCGTTTTATATCTAACAATCAAATTTAGTTACGTATTATGTTTGGAAACAAATATTGTCTTTGAAAAGCGTTAACTAACAGTTTAATAAAGTACACAATATTCGCTTAAATAAATTAATTAATATTTCCCAGAACAACATAAATACTATCACGCTACATAACTTAGCATTAATAGTTTGCAGGTTTTTTTTTTTTTCATTTTCACTTATTTCACTATTTGAGCATTTATCGATAACTCTTAAACGATAAATATACATATAGAGAAATTTCAAAGAAATGTTTTTAAATGATTGTTAATGAGACATATGGACGTTACAGCGACATTTATGTGACACATTTTCCACTTAGAGTGATAACTATCCTATTTGTATGCGACTACACATTTGGCTCATGGTGCTATTAGCAAGATGTGTACGTACAGTTCTACAACAATTTTTTAATAGAATATTTTACCTTATTTAACCGTCGATGCCATCACCACATTAATTGATTAGACGTAAGACGTCTTAGTTCAAATAAAATTTTAATGCGATAAATACATATTTACACATCATACACATCAACTTCATAAGCATCATAATACACATCAACTTCAAAGAAATGCTTTTAAATGACGTTTTTTATCAGATTAATAATTAGAACGACGATTACTTGCCGACCCTCAACGTCGCCACCTTATTCTACCGTCGACACCATTAATTTTTCACCGTCCCCACCTTGATTGGTTAGACGTAAGACATCTAAGTTCAAATAGCATTTTAATGCGATAAATATATACATTTAGATCAACTTCAAAGAAATGTTTGTAAACGACCCCTTTCATTACATTAGTAATTAGAAAGTTGTATAATCTAATAATCTAATTTATGTATGAAAAAAAATTACTAATTCTGTAAATAAACGTGTCGTTTACCAATTCTGAGATTTAAATATTAAATAAAAAATTTCTTATCTTAAATAGTGGTGTCAGACCTCTTGGTAAATTCCGCGTACCTTGTATTAGGAATGTATGAAAGACAAAATTGTCTGTGAAAAGCCTTAACTAACAATTTAATAAAAAATATATAATAAATAATTTAATTTCACCTAAAACTTAAAAAAATATTATCATGCTACATAATTTATCATAAAAAAAGTTGCAGTTCACTCATTAAGTATTTCACTATTTGAGCATTTAACGAAAACTGTTTAAATCACACGTAAGACAAGCTCAGCGAAATTTGCGTCGCCACCTTGATTGATTTGATGTAAGGCGTCTTAGTTCAAATAGCATTTTAATGCGATAAATACACATTTAGATCAACTTCAAAGAAATGTTTTTAAATGACTTCTTTCATCAGATTAGTAATTAGAATGTTGTATAATCCCCTGTAATCGTATTATCGTTTGTAACACCTCGTGTATTTTTTTTTACTTTTTCTTTTTTTTCCCCAGAAAAACAATTTTAAGTGGATTACGAAAGCAGAAGATATGTTAATTGATACGCTAATTACTTTTTTGAAACGTATTTTTGATCAAAATAATTAGCTTTTTGATTTTATGGGACTGATACTCATTAGTCCAGCTGAGAAGCAACCATTAGTATTTACGAAGTTAATAAGCCTATTTCTGACTTTAGTTTCATAAAATAAATACTTCCATTGATTTACATTTATTGCATAATTTCAGTATCATTTGAAGCTTTCATAATTCTATTTCATGTTTGATTTTAATAATAATAATAAAATACAGCTTTGGTACGCAATTTAAATGATATAACTTTTGGATTTATTAAAAGTATTTTGATCCATAATATAATATTTATTTTCTTGTTTTTATTTTTCAAATAACTGAGGTTTAAATTGAAATTTTAGTCATGTAAATACTTTGTAATAACATAATGTTGTAAAACGTAATTAGTTTTGCTGAAAATTCCAAACTTTTTTGTTTACATTGTTTCTTAGAGTGTAATTCTACATTTATCAGATTCGTAGATATTACTAGGTCGAGACATGATTTTGTGAATAATTTAACAACATGAATAAACACAAGGTAAATACAAGTTCTTTTTTCATAAAAACTGTGTCAAATTTACCGTTCACGTCAGATAATAGAAAGCTTTTGAAAGAAAATTTGTGGGAAAAACCTGAGTTATGAGAGATTGTAGTATTATAATTAGTTCCAAGAAAGTAACTTATATGGAGAAACTTTTTAAATTATATTATGGATTTAAAAGAAATGCTTTAAACAAAAATTAGAAAATGATTAACAAAAACGGTGCGCTTCAGCCAAATAAATGCAAGTTTAGAAGGAAATTTTGACACAGATACTTTTAGAAAATCTTTTGCTTCCACCATCCCAAAATTTCCCTTTAAATTAAAATAATAATAATAATCAGGGGTGTAAGAACTGAGCGCAATTGCGCCACTAAATTTTTTTCACCATTAAATTTTATTAGTATTCTTCGCCAAATTTTATTAGTATCCGTATTAGACATATAATACTACTAAAATTTAGTGGTGACAGTCGGCCCACTGGCGCCCAGTTTTTACAACCCTGATTAATAACAATAATATTTTTCATTGAAAATGAATGCTGTACCAGCATTCAACATTCAATTTTATGTTTTTAAACCATTGTTTGTTGGATTCAGAAAAGTCGCCACATAGCAGCAGTGCCGACCAGTCAAAAGTATCCAGTGGTGGAGACTACGAATTATTTTCTTGATTTGAATTTGGTGATGATAAGATTTTTTATGGGTTTTTTGTAGCATTTGTTGTTAAAAATTTGTTTAATTTAATGGTGATTCTCGTTCAAAAGTTTTTTATTTTCTTCCCGCAAAGACTAAAATTATTGTCTTAATTTAAAATGCATTGTACCGGCATCTCCCTTAAGATGTAACGAAGGATTAAAAAAAAATACTTTTTGGCTACTGCTTAAATTGATGCAGTCCGATAAAAACAAAATATCTTCATTAAAATACTTACTCCATTATCCCGTCTTCAGTATCCGGTACTTCTCCATTATCCCGTCGACCGCTTTCCATAAAAAAAAAAAAAACTATCGCCAACCTATAGGATTTAACGCCAAAAATGCATGATCTTGACACCACATTCACTTGACGTCAGATGTGTTATATACATATTTGATAAGTCATCCAGTGATTTTTAATTAGACGTTTATCTGTATTTTTAATGATGTTTTACTGATTTATGAAGTATTTCGTTAATTAAAATAGCAATTGTGTCGTTAAACAGTGACGTCATGATATTAAAAGAGAATAAGCATTGAAAAAAATGTAGCGATGCTTGGTTATGTACCATAAACATAGTTTTAACTTATGTCACAAACATTTATCCACCTGCTGAGAGGAATAATTGAGAAAAATAATGTAAATAATTAAATATCCAAGATTATTTTTTTCTGTTTTCATTAATGTATTGTAAATTTTATTGCTTAAATTTACTGATAGTTGACGCTTTATTCCGACGGGCTTCTTTTATTTGTTTACTGGCTTTGGCGTGATAGTTTGGTGATAGTTTTCTTTTTATGGAAAGTGGTCTACGGGATAATGGAGAAGTACCAAATATTGTTTCGCATACCAGATAGGAATTCTCAAAATGCTTCACAATGGTATACCATTGGTATTAATAAGAGTTGTTAAATTTATAATGAATGATTTAAAAAGCGTGTTATCAAAATATCTGCTTTACAATATTGTTGTGCATGTCAGATAGAAATTCTCGAAATGTGCATGTGGAATTCTTGATAGGAATTCTTGTTGGAATTCTCGAAATGAATCCCATTATGCTTAATAAGATATGTTTAATTTATAATTGAAGATTTAGAATGTGTATAAAACAAAATATTGCCCTCAAAGTTTCCTTACGCATACTGGATAAAAATTCCCAAAATGCGCCATAATATATCCTATTATGATTAATAAGAGATGTTTAATTTATAACGAATGATTTAGAAAGCATATAAAACAAACATCTTTATCAAAATATTGTTACACATACTGGATAAAAATTCTCAAAATGTGCCATATTATATCCCATTATGATTAATAAGAGATGTTTAGATTATAACGAAGGATTTTCAAAGCGTATAAAACAAAATATCCACATCAAAGTATTGTGGCGCATACTGTATAGGAATTCTAAAAATACTACACATTATATCTCATTATGATTAATAACAGATGTTTAATTTATAACGAATGATTTAGAAAGTGTATAAAACAAAATACTGTTGCGCAAGCTGGATAAAAATTCCCAAAATGCACCATGATATATCCCATTATGATTAATAAGAGATGTTTAATTTATAACGAATGATTTAGAAAGTGTATAAAATAAAATATCTTTATCAAAATATTGTTGCTCAAAATGTGCCATATAATATCCCATTATAATATGATTAATAAGAGATGTTTAAGTTATAACGAATGATTTAGAAAGCATATATCTGCATCAAAGTAGTGTGGCGCATACTGTATAGGAATTCTCAAAATACGACACATTATATCCAATTATAATTAATAAAATATATTTAGTTTATACCGAATGATTTTCAAAGTGTATAAAACAAAATATCTCCGTTAAAGTATTGTTGCGCATACTGGATAGGGAATCTTAATAAGCTCCACATTACATCGAGTTATAATTAATAATAGATGTTTAATTTAAAACGAATGATTTAGAAAGTGTACAAAACAAAATTCCTATATTAAAATATTGTTG